>JAMPIV010010000.1:0-544734 GCA_024509875.1 Oreohelix idahoensis
GATGAGCGATATTTATAGCAGCCATTTGTAGTATAGTTTGTACCTTCGCGTATGGAGGTGATAGTATAAGCCGCTAAGGCAGGTCTACAGTGGTTTTCTCATTATTGTATTTGATGAGTTACTATGGCCGTGTGAGGCCTTATTGTGTGTGTATATTTATTAAAGGGAAGTACCTGTTAAAGGTGTTCATTACTTTTGTCAGCCATTGTTGTGCGGTCATACCCTTAGGAGGGCGAGCCTATAGTTGTTATTATAAACCCACACAGCAGCGGTATAACCTGTGGAGTGTTCTCCATAATACGTGGTTACTGACACTACTATTCCCACTTTAACTACAGGTCATGCTAGATTACAGACAAGATGTCAGAATCAATATTTTATATGTGGTTGTTTAAGCTATAAGATCTCATAAAGCTTGATTTCACCATGACTACTTCTTAAACCCTCTTCCAATAAATTAGTTATAGAAGAAAACAGTGTTACAGAATTATCCAGAAGGAGATAGATCCATGGGGTGGCAAACATCTTGAAGTAACACAATAAAAAACGCACACAAGCCTACATTATATACACCAGCATTCAGCCTCAACTGAGATGCTCCATTGCTTTTAAAAAAAAGCTTATTTACATGTGTACCTTCATTTCTCCATATATCTGACTGTTTTACTTTATGCTCTCCTAATCTCTTCCTGCTGATGCCTGCAACTGTCTGGGAATTAATGTCTGAATCTTTAGAGAAGACATTCCAATAACACTCCTGGATGACATGCAAACAAAATCATAGGTTATGTAAAGGGTTTTTACAATCACTAACAATCAATACTGTTATCACAAGGTTCAATTTTGAGACTAACAACAAACTGAAGTGTTTGAAGTATGTTTGTATACACAACAAAGACTTCTGTAAAAACCTGGAAATAAATTCTCAGTGTCCACAAAGTTGATGTATATATGTGCCTGATATTCATGATTCTGAGTCTTGCTACCTGATCTGCATGACTTTGCTGTTCAAAATGTGTTTGTTCTTCCATGAGTTTGTTTATTTAAAGCTTCTTTTACATGGTTTAGCATCATTGAGGCCAGAATTTTGTTTAGCCATTGCCAAGGGTTGTCTTCACAGTTGATTTAAATAATCACGTTGAATTTCTGAAGTAATTTAAATGTAACAAGCTGGCAAGGAAGTGAAACAAAAGATGCTATGTTAAGGACATAAGAGAGGTAGAGGGGAAAAAAAACAGAGAAAAGAAATGGAGACAGACATGAAATGTATGCGAAGACAAGGAAAAACAACTGAACAGATGGCATAGGACAGGAAGGCTTGATCTGAATTTGTTGAAAGCCTCTGACTCATTTCCTTTTCTAACTCAATTATAGCTAAATACAGCTTAACATTTTTGAGGCCCTGTTTAATTTCTTCAGTAAGAATGAAACTTTTTTTTCTAGTACTGGCACAAAGCCACTACTACAGTCTGCTCCTGGCCCAGTTTCCACAGATAACAACCATTTTTTAAAAATTTCCTGTATACCAGTATGCAGTTGATTTCTTCTTCTTCGTCTTGCGATCACATCTTTGATGTTTACACCATCAGATGAGTTCTCAGGATGAATTCAACCTTTGTCTGAAGTTCCTCTTTAGCTCCATACAGCTTTGAGTTTAGTGTTGAGTCATTGGGCCAGTATATCTTTCTTAACTGGTCATACAGAGGACAATCCTGTAGAACATGCTCAGCAGTTTGTTTGTTTAATCCACATGTGCACAGTGGTGAAACAGACAATTCTAGTTTGTACATGTGTTTATTCAGTTTGTTATGCCCTATCCTGAGGCGAAACATGGTGATCTGTCCTAGCCGGTCAAGAGTGTGGTAGTCGCCATTGGGTTGATTCTGTTCTCTTCTGATAGCCTGGATAGCTCTCTTTTTCTCAAAGTATGTGATTTCATTATCTTCTTGTTCACATTCTCCTCCCTTTTTTTGTAAGTTTATCTGCCTTTTCATTTTCGCATACACCACAATGGGATGGTAAACACTGAAGTATGGTTCACTTTTTGGCAACTACCTTCCTTAATTCATTTCTCAGATGCGGGATTTTACCACCCTTGGAGAGCTTGCAGTACAGACAGTGCATCTGTGAAGATGACTACCTGGTGGCAGTCAAAGTTGGTGTTATAAATCATTTTTGCAGCTTGAGCTCTAGAGCTGTATAGTTGGAACATAATTTACCAGTGGGAATATGCCTAGTCTCATAGTGGTTGTCAGGATATGAGATGAAGATATCAGGGCCTCCATTCTTAATGGAATTTGCTGCTGATCCATCCATGTAGGCATGTATCCATGATTGTTCAGGATAGCTTTCTTGGATCATACTCAATGTTGCAGTTCATTTTTGCAGATCATTATACTAAAAAAAAAATGCCATATTGAAGTTGGATGTGTTGGCTGAAAGGTGCAAATATCGCAGCTTCGCTGTAAATGGACACAAAGCAACCAACATCTTTTTCAGGACCAATAAAGAAGAAGAAGATATCCAATTGTGAGACCACTGATTGATCTATTAATTTGGAGGGTACCGCTGGCCTGTTCCCATGGTACAGGGGATACGGTGAGCTTCAGTGGTGTTGTCTTCATGGATAGGTCTTCTTCTTCTTGATGCTGTCTTTTTCCCTCTTCTTCTTCTTCTGCGTTCAGTTTGTAGTCATGCTAAATCTGCAAGCCTGTCGCCAGGACGAAGTCCACAGTCTTTACCAGGTCGGCTCAGCAGCCCCATAGCTTCTGCTGGAGCTCAGCACCCCTTGGCCAGGTCGCACGTCATGGTTCATCGTGGGTTGGACAGTTCTGGAGAATGTGTTCTGGGGTCTGGATTCCTGTTCCGCATGGGCATTCATTTGTGTGGGATATCTCGAGGCGATAGAGATGTCCTAGTAATCTGCAGTGGCCGGTTCTCAGGCGGAACATTGTGGTCTGTTGGTATCTGTTTAGATGGTGTATTGGGTCATCTCTGCTGTATATATCCCCTTCCTCCTTCCACTGATTTTTGTACTTGTTGTGGATTATGGTTTTTGCTTCCTGATACGGCAATGGTTGGCTGTATTGTTCCATTTTACTGCCACTTCTTGATAGAGCATCTGCTTTCTCATTACCAGCAATTCCACAATGGGAGGGTAACCACTGAAGGGCAATGGTTGATGACCTTTGGAGGATGTTAAGCTCAGATCTGATCTCATTCATCATGTTATCATTTCTGGTGTTTTGTATTGATTCCAGTAATGATCTGCAGTCGGTGAAGATTACTATCTTAGCTGGTGGTTGTTGTTCAGGTCTGATAAAGATTTTCAGGGCATGCAGTAGTACCATAGCTTCTGCCCTGAAATTGGAGGAGATCTTTCCAGTTGGGAAGGCCTTTCAGATGATCTTTCCATTTAGGAATCTTATAAAAATGCCCCCACCACCGTTCTTTACTGCCCCCTCAGCGGATCCATTTGTGTATGCGCGTGTCCACTCTTTCGGGTTGTACTTTTCTTCAATCATTTCTTGAGCCAAAGTTTTTAGTTGTTGAGGGGTCTGGTGGCCTTTCTTTTTTATTTCAGGGACTTCTGTGAAAATAGATATATTTCCATGGCAGTCGTCTGGCTCCTCATAGTCAATTAACATTTCAATCTCAGTAGGTTGTTTTGGAAGGAGGTCTTCATGGCATCGATGCAGATGTTTGGAGATTTTTATGAAGCTGGTTCTTTTCAGCCTGTTCTTTGTCAAGCTATGGAGTTTGGCATGCATTGGACGACTTGGCATTCGTAGAAGCTTCTCACTGTGAGTGAATACCTTTTCCTCACATCTGTCATTCAGAGAGCGGATGTTGGTGTATCTCTCCATTGGTCTTTTTCCCTGATGGACAAAGATGCTACATTTTAGACATCCCATTGCCAGATCATCTAGTCTTGCTTTCATTGGCTTCGCTGGCATACTATTGTACTTTTCCATCTGGATCATGCTTTATGTGTCTCTTCTATAGGACAATGTCTGTAATCTAGTAGCTTTCGGCATCTGTTATCATGCGTAGTTTTTATGGCTCGGTAGCTGATTTGATTATAAGCATTGTTTTTTAATGGGTTTTCACTTAACCAAATGTGCCTTGAGTTGTAAGCAGTGCATGATCATTGAAGAAATTTGGTTGCTCCGATAGAGGTTTCCTTCAAATTATTGTTGCGCAGGCATTATAAAGGAAGTAAAAAGCATTGTGAAGGATGATGTCAGAGCTAGCCAAAGTTGGCCAAGTCGGTAAAAGGACAAGATGTCTATTTTATGTGTACTTTATTAATAACAGTCAAGACTGTGAAATCCCAATGCAGGCTGGCCTCTCATTTATCAGTGGGATAATTAGTCAAGTTTCAGGGTGTGACAATGTAACTGCTGTTTATGAAACTTGGCACAATAATGGAAATATGTGCAGTACAAGTGACTAGGGTCATGAAAGAAGATACTGGGTATATGATGTCATAAATAATGCCTGAAATGCTTTGAAAATATTTTCTGTTGGATTTATTATGTCAAATTAAACCTTGGATTGTCCTGGCTTGATTTATTCCCTCAATCTATGTTAAGTGAATCTGTATGTCATCCGGTCTTAAAAGAATCATAAAAGATAAGCTGTCAGGGTTACACAACACCTTGCATATAGTTAGAAATCATATGGTGTGTTCTTGCATACTATATGTTTGCCACCTCTTTAACTACTTCCACTTTTTTCATTATTCATTTTTAATTTTTTTTTTTTTAATTAATTAATTTATTTGTTATTATAATTTTTTATTTTATGTTATTTATTTTTTTTTTCATCACTCTTTTCCAGTCCTTGTTTTCATTATTTCTTATTTTTTTGTTTTTAATGTACTATCGACTTCCTCTTTCCGGTTTAGTGGCAGCCATCTTGCTTCACATGTGACTGGACATAAAGGGTTTTTTTCTCTTATTTTTATAGTTTCATGTTTTCTACTTAATTCTCATTTTCAGGCCTGGTGGCATCTTATAAGGCAACAACAAATTGATTCCACTTTGCTCGGTTGGTGGCCATCCTTCATACAGTGCACCAACTCTGGTTTATTCTTTGCATCTCAGCCTCCACAGTCCTCCGCCAAGTTGTTTTGGTCTGTCTCTCTTTCGTTTTCCTTCTGGGGTCCATAGCATAGCTGTTCTTGTGATGGCATCGGGGTGTCTTCTGAGGACATGGCCAACCCAGCTCCAGCGTCTGCCAGCTATGATGGTGTGCATGTCCTCTTGCTTGCTCAGAGTAAACAGATCTTGGTTGGTGATGGTACTCGGCGAAAAGATTCTGTGAAATTTTCTTAGGCATGTTGTGTGAAAAGATGACAATTTCAATGTTTCCTTCTCTGTAACTCTCCAACATTCCATA
Organism: Oreohelix idahoensis; assembly: GCA_024509875.1. Classification (NCBI taxonomy): domain Eukaryota; kingdom Metazoa; phylum Mollusca; class Gastropoda; order Stylommatophora; family Oreohelicidae; genus Oreohelix; species Oreohelix idahoensis. The sequence continues at coordinate 5,404 of JAMPIV010010000.1, forward strand.
CTGTAGAGAAGCACAGAAAGCACACAGCTCTGATATAATCATATTTTGTCCTTGTGCTGTACTACAAAGAGGACTTCCAGATGTTGATTAGACTTTTAAAAAGTCTGTTCTTGCATTGTTCATTCTGTTGTTGATGTCTTTGCTTGCTCCGCTGTCAGGTGTTACTATGCATCCTAGGTGTGTGAAGGTGTCTGACTGTTCCAGTTGCTGATTCCTTACTGATATGGGCTCAGGGTTACTCACATTGAGCATCATGACTTCTGACTTCTTTAGATTGATGTTCAAGCCCACCTGCTGGCTATACTTATGAGGTCTTTCCATTATTTCCTGGACGTGTTGATGTGAATGTGCTAGAAGTGCAATGTCATCTGTTACTGTATATTCCAAATCTTCAAATGTAGAAAAAGTAGTCCATCTTATTCCTCTTGGACTGCCCTCTGTTGTCTGGCGCATCACGCAGCCTATGACTGTTAAAAATAGAGTGGCTGATAAGGGGCATCCCTGTCATACTCCTGTCTTCACCTCAAAGGTTAGGTTGCTCTGCCCAACGCTAAACGTAAAGTTGGCATAGAGGCTTTTTATGATTGACACTATGCACCTTGGAATTCCATAAGCCCTCAGTATTTTTCATAAACTGTCATTATGCATACTGCCAAAAGCCTTTTCAAAATCGACGAAATTAATGTGCAGCTGTCCTTGCCATCCTGAGCACTGCTCTATAATGCTCCTGAGGGTAAATATATGATCTACACATCTTCTGTTCTTTCTAAATCCTGCTTGTTCTTTCCTCAGTTTATAGTCTACTGCTTTTGAAATTCTCTGTATAATTATCCTGCCTAGTATTTTGCTGGGAACTGAGAGAAGAGTGATTCCTCTCCAATTATTGCAGTCTGCAAGATCTTTCTTCTTGGGCAATTTGACAATTATTCCTTTGTTCCACTCCGTTGGTGTTGTCCCTGTTTTCCAGACTTGTGCAAATAGTGGTTCTAATAGTTCTGCTGCCAGCTCAGGGTCTGTTTTAAAAAGCTCTGCATTATTAAGTTATCATGGCCAAGAGCTTTTCCATTCTTTAACCCTTTGATTGCTGTGATGATTTCTTCTTTTCATGGTTTGTCTGTATTAACATCTAGATTGTTTTCAGCCTCAGGAACATTCAATTGTTTCTCTGGTGGTTCATTGTTCAGAGTTTCTCTGAAATGCTCTGCCCATCTTGTTTCCTGTCCCTCTGCTGTCATGATGAGATTTACTTGCTTATCTCTTACTAATGTAATATTGTTTGCACCTCATTTTCCACTGATGATTTTAGTTATTTTGTATACTGTAAAGCAGTGGTGACCAAGCTAAGGTTGGCCGAGGGCCAGATTATGGTAAAGGGTAACACCAGAGGGCTAGACCTATAAAATCCTTAAAAAATAACGTTCTGAGATTTAGTTTTACGTATATAATGAACCACGTACAGAAAGCAATGGCAAACTACTGTACTGCACATCTGCCAAGACATGTATACCAGTCTTTGGACTGAAATTACTTTTAAAAAAATATATAATGAATCTGTTGTTTTAATTTGTTTTGTAACATGACATGTAATTATTTATTTCAAACATACATTTGTGTGTTATTTCATTGGGGAGAGTGTGGCTTATCAAAACTTTTCACCAGTGATTTGAAGTCTACTTCCAATTGTGACGTAGCAATTCTGAGAACATGGAATAATACAGAGTCAATTAATCCGTTTCTGGTCTTGGATCTGATAAGCTTCATGGCAGAAAATGTTGTCTCACAAAGATATGTGCTACCAAATATAGAGCACACTTTTAGGGCCCATTTTCTCAGAAGTGGGTAACATTCCTTTGGTAGTAATTTCCACAAATCAGCTCCAGTTGCTTCTGTTGTGTTGATGAATGGGTCACATTGGAGTTCACATAACTGTAATTGTAGTTCTGCTGGCTGAGACTGCACCGTGCACTTGAATGGGTTGTTAAAAAGTTCCATTTGTGGATGAAATATCTCAAAATCTTGAAATCGACAATCAAACTCAGAAATCAGCTGTTCAATTTCAGCTGTGTACCTCCTGAAGTTAACACTCTCTTTCTCAGACAGCTGTTTACAACAAAGAAAATGAAATGGGTCATTCTTTTGCAAAGACAGACTAAATAGGCTCAGTTTCTTTTTAAAGCCATCAACATAGCCCATCATTTGAAAAATTGTTTGCCTTTTTCCTTGTAACTACAAATTCAGTACATTAAAATTTTGTGTTATATCTGTGAGAAATGCCAAGTGCTGAATGAAATGAATATCTTTGAGTTTATTTTGAAGATCAATTGAACATGGTAAGCTGTCTCGCAGGAAGTCAAATATTTCATCCTTCAGTTCACAAAATCTTATTAAACATTTTCCTCGACTAAGCCATCTCACCTCAGCATGAAGCAGAAGATCACCGTAAACAGAATCCACTTCTTCTAAAAATGCAAGGAACTTCCTGTGAGTTAGAGAGCTGTGTCCTCCTCTGATCAAATTCGTTATTTTCACTACAGTAGCAAACTTTCAGTAATTCTTCAGAAACAGTAAAGTCTTCCTGGATCACTTTAACAAAAATAAGAAGCTGGCTAGTGTCTGTGATGTCTGTACTTTCATCAATCGCCAGTGAAAAGTATGGACAATTTTCAATTAAAGATTTCAAGTTCTGGGACAAATGCAAAATAATATCTTCTGTTCTCCTAGCTATGGTTTGTTTTGAAAGAGGTACATTTTGAAATTCTTTTACTACTTTTTCTTCATTGAACGCTTTTGCCATTTGGACTGCACACTTTTTCCCAAACTCTCCATTGGTAATTGGCTTTTTTGCTTTTGCAAGCTCATAACTAATCACATAGGACGCCATGAGCGATGATTCCTGAATCTTATTTACATGACTAAATATACTCTTTTGCTGATTCAGTTTTTTCTTGAGCTGTTCAATCACAAGCTTTCTCGACTCGCTGCTATGCTCGTCATAGTTTTTCTGATGATTTGTAATGTAGTGATGTTTCAAGTTATATTCCTTCACTACGGCTAACACTTTGGCGCAAACTAAGCACTGAGGTTTATTATCCTTATTGAGAATGAACAAATAATCAAACTCCCATTCTGGTTTAAATGAGCGATTTTCACTGTCCACTTTTCTTTACTTAGAAAACATTTTTACAAATGCAAACTCTTATACATGAAAACATGCACAACAGCTACAAGCCCAGAAGTGTCACTGGCTGATTTATACTTAACACACTTCACAAGACCAACTGTGCACCTCAACTCCTTCCTATAGAAATGTACCTAACATCCACCCCCACTTCCACGATCACTTTCCCATACCGATGCTAAAGACAAAGCAGCATCATTGGATCTCAGAGACTTCCGACCACAGAAAAGATCTGTCATTGCTTTCAGTTTTTCATTATCAAAGTAGGTACCAACACTGTCTTCACCTGTCCACGTGCACGATCAGAGATTTGACATTATCAATTCCGTTTTGTCGGTACTATCTAGTAGAGCTCAATTGGTATGATAGAGAGAGAGAGAGAGTTGGTGGTGTTGTGGGAGGTGGGGAGATGTTAATCGTACATTTTGGGTCTTTTTGGTTTTGGTTTCTGGTGCCTGTGCATGCTGCTATTTTGTAATTTTTTTTTAGCACAGTGGTCGGAGTATACAGTAATTTTCAATCAACAATAAGAGGCAGGCCAAAACAGGTTCGCGGGCCGGTCAAAACTAGTTGGGGGCCGGATCTGGCTCACGGGCTGTAGTTTGGCCACCTCTGCTGTAAAGCTAAAGGATCCCGTTACATGCCCATTGAGGCATATTGGGAATATGGTGTTAGGCCCATATTTTCTTGAACATCGGCACACTAGGGGTGATGTGTTCAGCATCACGCCGGCTGCCTTAACCTTCCTAGAGTTGCTCTGGTACCCAGTTGGGGCTGGGTTGATCCAGGAGCTGTATGCGGCCTAAAAAGTTCCCACCTCATCTGGGGATCAAACCATAGACCACTGAGCTAGGATGCCAGTGCACTAACCACTATGCTACTGCGGCTCCCTATTTTGTATACTGTGCTTTGTTCATTTCTCAGTGCTGCCTCTTCTGCCTGTCTTGCAAGATCGACATTATGTGGCTGTCAGAATAAAATTAACCTGCTCTAGTATATCACATTTCATATAATCTTAATACATTTACATTCTATTTTATTACCCTCAATGTTTTTAAAAACAATTTTCCATCCTGCAGCAGCATCCTGACATTTAAAGTTACTATGGTATATGGTAAGAATCTCCATTAACCCTTGACTGACAAGTCTAACCCGAATGGCAGAAAGGAGGGTAGAGGGTAAAGCACCTCAATCTTGCCTCCTGTCAAATCACAATGTTTTAGAAATGTTTTATACAGGCAGTTGCCCCAGTTCCCCCCTCTGTTTCTATGACTTGGTGAAACCTTCTTCAATATGTGATCAGTAAAATATAACAAACACATACAACTCAATTCCTGCTTTTCACCTACATTTACATTTGAGTCAATTATTTTGATATTCTTTGGTGCCTTGTAAACACTGAGTTTCTTACAAGTCATGAACTTTAGTTAACAAATACCTAGTATACTACTTACTTAGTCGTTCCCCTTCCACCGTGAGGTGTAGAGGTTTGGAAGAGAGAGCGCCAGACTATCCTATCGGCTGTCTTCTGCCTGGCCTGGTTCCATTCTAGTCCTCTGTCCTTTAAAGATTGTCTAATGTTGTCCTCCCAGCGGACTCTGGGTCATCCTGGGGGTCTGGATCCCTGGCTCTTTGTTTCCCATGCTTGTCATGGTAGCCGATCTTCTCCCATTCTGCAGACATGGCCAAACCATCTTAGTTGGGATTCTTCTACTTTGGTCTGCAGGGGGTGGGATTTTAGGCCTTGACGTATCGTCTGGTTGCGGACCATGTCTCTTCTTGTTACTTCAACCACCTTCCTCAGATACCTCATTTCTGAGGTTTGGATCTGGCTTTTATGGGTTGTAGTCAATGTCCATGACTTTCATTCATATGTCAAGACTGGGACATAGGTGGAGCAGTATACAGCCATCTTTGTTTTCTTACCAACCTCTCTCTTGCTGAGGAATCCTTGATTTATGGCCTGAAAAAGTCACCCAGCTGCTGCTTTTCGAGTGGCCATTTCTTCTTTGATGTCTCCCTTTTGGTCTATAATAGCCCTGAGGTATTTAAAGTGGTCGACCTGCTCCAAGACCTGTTCTCATAGCTTAATCTGAAGTTTTCTTTCTTCTCGTGATATCAACATGGACTTTCTTTTAGAGATACTTATGACCATCCATCTCTTCTCCAGCTCTTCCTTCCAGACTTGCAGGTTGGATTGGAGATGTGCCTCTGATTTAGCAATCAGGGCAACATCACCAGCAAATGCCAGTTCTGAAATACATACCTGTCTCATCTTCCAGTACCCCACTGAATACTTTCTTGTTCTCTCCTTACATGCCTTGATAACATTGTCCATGAGGAGTATGAAAAGATAAGGTGACAGGATATCACCTTGTCTTAAACCAGTGGTGGTTTTGAACTCCTCTGACTTATGGTGTGCTGTAATAACATAATTTCTGGAAGACTTGTAGAACTTTGAATAGCATGAATCAGAGGTGCTGGAATGTTCTTCCTTGCCAAACAGTCCCAAAGTTTGCCCCAGGGGACCCTGTCAAATGCTTTTTCCAGATCTATGAAACAAAGATGGATCGCACTCTTATACTCAATGGCCTTTTTACTCAGCTGTCTGAGTGTGAAGATTAGGTCTTGAGTACTTCAGTTTGCTTGGAATCCGCACTGGACCTCATCCAATTGTGGCTCAGCTAGGCATCGGAGTCTCTGCTCTAGGATTATAGTAGGTACCACAAAGTGATTTTTGTTTGCACAGAAACACCAGAGAACACAATGGAAGCCCTTGGGAAACCATGAAATTTGGTTCTTTATTTTTTTTTAATAGGACAACAAATAACAAAGTTATAGCATTTTAAAAAGTGTTGGGACTTCGCAACATTGAAAAAGTTACATCAAACCATATTCAGAACAGTGCTGTCTTCTTAAATATAATCTTACAACTGTCTCTGACAAACAGCATATAGTCTGGAATATACTGATCACAAAAAGAAAACTATAGGGCTACATCATGAATAATTATCAATATATTTGAGACCAAAAATTGCAAATCTGCAAAACACATTACAGAAAAATATAGTTTTTTGAATGAAAGTCAATATTCACGTCATATTTCGAAAAGTATAAAAGGTACAAGCTTTAAATTTGTACATATTAATCTGCATACTACACAAATATATCTCAATTTTTTTCAGAGGATTTAAACATCTATTTGTTCTTGTATAATTTTTTAAAATGTGTCCAGAGGCCAATTTGTCACAGGGGAAGAAAAAAATGTGAAAATGAAAAAATTTTTATTTTTTGAAGATACTGTCCATATTTCATTTAAAAATATTTGTAGGCAATAATTAACAACATCTAAACAATAATTATCAACATCTAAACGCTGTATTTTTTTTAAACAACTGGTTATTAGCATTTAAAAAGACATTTTTAAACTGGAGGAGAATGATCATGGCGCACGCTTTCCCTGCGAGAGGGCAATGAAGCCTCAAAACCTAAATGCTTCAGAAGTCCAAAATACAATTCTTTGATATTTCCTGATAGTTTAATGTCCTTGTCATTCAATATTAATTTTCTGTATCTTAACTGAGCCTTCAGATTTCTAAGGGCATTTCGTCCTTTATAAAAGCTGGTTGACGCAAAAAGTCTTCGATATTGATGTTTTTCCTTTTCATTTAAATTTTTTTACAAGAACTTGACCCTTCTTGTCTTAGTGCTCTTATCTGTGCATTGGTACATGGTCTATTCAAGAGTCTTTGCACCCAGGAACATAGAAATATATTTGGAAGGTTCTCCCTATTTTTGAAAATGTCAAGTGCTGCCAATATGGAATTGGTCATCACAAAGTCAAGGGGTGGTTCGTAGTCAGCAGGACTGGACAAAAGTTTTTTTCCTTGTCAAGTTGAGTGATGAGAGTAGCTCAGGAAGCTCGTCGAAATCTACATTATTTGCTAAGTACTGTTGCAGCTCATGATCATTGCTGTCAGACTGAAAATGCTGTGCAGTTTTCAGGACTTTCAGCATTCGATGCTCCAGCCTTCCTCTAGTGACAGGCTGCACAGGAAAAAGCTTGAGGAACCATGCAGTCAGCTGATGGATGGAAAGATGAGAATGAACTTAAGTCTATCTGGGTTCAAAGGTTTATAAACTTATTCACTTATTAGGTTTTTATTCCTCATTCTTGAATTCTCTACTTTTCAAATTTTATTATATTTGCTCCTCCCTCTTCTCCATTTTGTTTGCAGTTTTTATCTGTTTGTACAGTGTTAGTTTGTGGTCTTTCATTAAAGAAAAACTAAACATTACAAGCAGTCTAACTCAATCCATGTTGCATTCCCATCCTCCTTCAAATAATAGAGTTGTGCAAGGACCTTGTTTGTCAGTGTGATAGCTGGCACCTTTGGACGGCGGCCCTTCCCAGTCATTAAAAAATGGTTTTTCAAAGCATCGTAGTAGGAGTCATCTGCAACAATAAAATTCCAGAAGTGATTTTTTTTTTTTTTACATGTATATTGCATGTACTATTATATATTATATAATATTATAGGTAATTTCCTATTACTCGTGTTTAGTATTAGGGTTAGGATTAGGGTTAACTCTAACCCAAACCCTAAACCTAACTGCTATGAAAGAAAACATAACTACACATATTCACTGTGGAGCAAAAAGGTACGAGTAATAGGAAATTACCATATTATATTATAATATATTATATATCTATATAGCTACAGCAGCTCCTATTTTATGAAAGCTGTTTATATATATTTCTTTTTTTTTCGGGGAATTTTAAGACTATAACTATTGGCTGCGAGTCCGGACATTTCAGTACAGCATCGGCTACTTTAATTATGGCATTTTCCGGTCTCCTAGCCTTGACTCAATTTGTCAGCAATTGGCTTTGGCCTTGCTATACCCTTTGCTTTTGAGATCATAATTCAAATTGTTATGTTGCAAAATAAACCTTCATTTAATTACACATTAATCAAAACATGCATTTTTTATTCAGACTGGTAACTTTCTTAGCTTTTCAAGCTCGTGAAATAATTAGATTAATGCGTGAATGTCTGAAGTGGTGAAAACACATTCATTCCACGCTGTTACAACAACTATGCGATCGTGTTAAATTGCTAAATAATATTAAAACTATTGTAAACTTTACATTTGAAGTTCAAAACATTGTTAATAAGTGAAATACTTACGCATCTTCTTCTTTGATCCTTAGCCGCCGACCGTCAAAGCAGTCAGTGGCCATCACGCCTAGTGGCGTCTTGTAGGGCAACAACAAATTGATTCCACTTTGCTCGGTCGGTGGCCATCCTTCGTACAGTGCCCCAACTCTGGTTCATTCTTTGCATCTCAGCCTCCACAGTCCTCCGCCAGGTTGTTTTTGGTCGGCCTCTCTTTCGTTTTCCTTCAGGGGTCCAAAGCATAGCTGTTCTTGTGATGGCATCGGGGTCTCTTCTGAGGACATGGCCAACCCAGCTCCAGCATCTGCCAGCTATGATGGTGTGCATGTCCTCTTGCTTGCTACGAGTAAGCAGATCTTGGTTAGAGATGGTATTCAGCCAAAAGATTCGGTGAATATACTTACGCATAGTCATCTTAAAATCAGAAGATGTGATGAAGGTTGAACACGAACCAACATAAGTGGCATGCCGATCTTGATCGACATCGGGGGTGACCCCTGTCGATGTAACAGCCTCGCTCTCCATTTTTCGCTAAAATTCTTCATCGAGAGAGCGTTACTTAAAGTCAATTCGCTCCACCAGCAAATATCAAAAGTCTTTGATATTTTACAGGAATAAATAAAAATGGCTCCCAAATCTTCTCATACCATGCAAGGAATTATAGCACCACTTAAAATGTCAAATCTTGTAAAATTTCAACTTCACTTTGAGAAATCAACATCTTTCCCTCTGTTTTCTACAGCTTATATTAAACAAAATTAAAGCTACACATCTGCCCCGCCCAATGGTGAAAACCGCATGCAAATCAGAGGTCTGCTGGTCAAGCGAAACCCGTTTGAATGAAGCGGGGTGAGGCAGAAAAGTGCAGAGTACGCAGCACGCCGGGTCCAACTACGCGTAACATTGGTGTTTGTTTTTATTAGTAAAAAAATATTCAAAAGCTTTTATTATTTGGGAATTAATGCATTTCAAAAGAGAAGAAGATAAAGAGTATTGTGATATAAATTTTATTACAATCCGCTTAATAGCAAAGGGACAGTGACGACTTAAACTTGACGAATTTCCATCAGTTTTCTCTACTTTCGTCCGTTTTCAACAGCACGAAGCAGGCACTTTGTTGTACCTAATTATAGAGTAGATTTTACTAGGGACACTGAGAAGGGATATGCCTCTATGGTTTCCACATTGTCGATTGTAACCTTTTTTGAAAATTAGTGTTATGATGGCAATCTCCCAATCCTTTGGTATGGTCTTGTTGCACCACGCTGCCTGTAGGACCCTTAAGAGTAATATGTCACCTGGCGCTCCCATGTACTTAACCATTTCTGGTGTTATACCATCATAGCCTGCTGCTTTGCCCATCTTGATTTTCTCCAGTGCTGCCTTCAGTTCTTCCATCTTTATGTCATCTTCACCATCATTGGTTTTCTCTTCTGTGCTAGTGGTTATCATTTCTGATGCTTCACCATGCTCACCATCCAAGAGTTCTGAGAAATATTCTTTCCATCTTTCCATTACTTCCTTCGGGGCAGTAAGCAATTTTTCTTGCTTGTTTTTTTTTATAAATTTGAGAGGGCATTGTTTTTTCTTCCTCATGTTCTTTAGGGTCTTATAGAACAATTTCTGGTTTTCTTGATCATCTTTTTTCTAGCATTTCTCCAAATTCTTCCCAGGACTTTTGTTTTGCTACTAGAATCTTGTTTTTTGCTTCTGTTCTGAGTGTCATATATTCTCTATATTTCTCCATTTATCCTGTTGTGTTTTTAGATCTTAAGTATTGTTTCCATGCCATTTTCTTCTCTCTTTTTTTCGCTTCGACTTTCTCTGTCCACCAAGGTGTCCTCTTTCTCTTGTTCCCAAGTTGGACTTCACCACATGCTTATGCAGCAGCTGTCTTTATGATGTCCTTGAATTTAAGCCAGAGGGTTTCCAAGTAATCAGTTTGTTCTTCTGTGTTGCTCACCGCTGCAGCAATAAGCCCTTGATATCTGGTCTTAATGTCTGGCTCTCTCAGCTTGTAGGTCTTAATGCTCATTTCTCCCATTCCTTTACTTAGTTTCTTGCATGATGTTAGACAGTTCCTAGGCTGAGCAACTCTTTCAGTTTTCTGTTGGTTGTAAGCAGGCAGTGATCACTTCCAATTGCTGGCCCCCTCCAGACTCTAGCATCCCGGACATATTTGAATGAGCTCCTCCTAACAATGACATAGTCGATCACTGACTTCTCATTCTTTGTTGGTTCACATCTAGTGTATGCATGTATGTGCTTATGGAGGAACTTTGTGTTTGTAATGATCAGATTCTGCTCACTGCAGAATCTAAGGAGTCCATTTCCATTGCCATTGAGAGTATCTTCTCCATATCTTCTGATAACACCACCCCATCTAGCATGGTCATTTCCAACTCTGGCATTGAAATCTCTGAGCATGATAATTTCATCTAGGCAGTCATCCACTGTCCTTTGAAGCAGCTCGAAGAATTATTCCTTGACCTCTGCTCTCTCATCCTCATTTGGCCCATACTCTATGACCAGGTTGACCATGGTTTCTCCTTCTTTTAGTTTAACAACCATAATGCGCTCCGAGACAAAGTTCCATCCCTTAATACTATCTTTTTGGTTTTTGGCCACAATGCAACCCACGCCCCCTTTAGCTCTTTCAGATGTGGGTACACCACTGTAGAGCAGCGTGTTGCCATCAAGATCCATGACTCCTTGTCCATTTTTCTTTGTTTCCAATATAGCCAGGATTTCTAGTTTTGCGTTCCTCATCTCTTCCCCCAGCCCGTCTTCTTACTTACTTAGTCGTTCCCCTTCTACCATGAGGTGTAGGTGTTTGGAAGAGAGAGCGTCAAACTATTCTATCGGTTGTCTTTCTCCTGGCCTGGTTCCATTCTAGTCCTCGGTCTTTCAAAGATTGTCTGATGTTGTCCTCCCAGCCGACTCTGGGTCGTCCCGGGGGTCTGGATCCTTGGCTCTTTGTTTCCCATGCTTGTCATGGTAGCCGATCTTCTCCCATTCTGCAGACATGGCCAAACCATCTTAGTTGGGACTGTTCTACTTGGGTCTGCAGGGGGTGGGATTTAAGGCCTTGACGTATCGTCTGGTTGCGTACCATGTCTCTTCTTGTTACTTCAACCACCTTCCTCAGATACCTCATTTCTGAGGTTTGGATCTGGCTTTTGTGGGTTGTAGTCATTGCGCGTGACTCGCATCCATATGTCAAGACTGGGACATAGGTGGAGCGGTATACAGCCATCTTCGTTTTCTTACCAACCTCTCTCTTGCTGAGGAATCCTCGATTTATGGCCTGAAAAAGTCTCCCAGCTGCTGCTTTTCGAGTGGCCAACTCTTCTTTGATGCCTCCCTTTCGGTCTATAATAGCTCCGAGGTATTTAAAGTGGTCGACCTGCTCCAGGACCTGTTCTCCCAGCTTAATCTGATGTCTTCTTTCTTCTCGTGATATCACCATGGATTTTGTCTTAGAGCTGCTTATGACCATCCCTCTCTTCTCCAGCTCTTCCTTCCAGACTTGCAGGTTGGATTGGAGATGTGCCTCTGATTTAGCAATCAGGGCAACATCATCAGCAAATGCCAGCTCCGAAATACAGACCTGTCTCATCTTCCAGTACCCCACTGAATACTTTCTTGTTCTCTCCTTACATGCCTTGATGACATCGTCCATGAGGAGTATGAAAAGGTAAGGTGACAGGATATCACCTTGTCTTACACCAGTGGTGGTCCTGAACTCTTCTGACTTATGGTTTGCTGTCCTCACATAATTTCTGCAAGACTTGTAGAAGCTCTGTATAGCATGAATCAGAGGTGCTGGAATGTTCTTCCTTGCCAAACAGTCCCAAAGTTTGCTCCAGGGGACCCTGTCAAACGCCTTTTCCAGATCTATGAAACAAAGATGGATCTCACTCTTATACTCAAGGGCCTTTTCACTCAGCTGTCTGAGTGTGAAGATTAGGTCTTGAGTACTTCGGTTTGCTCGGAATCCGCACTGGACCTCATCCAATTGTGGCTCAGCTAGGCGTCGGAGTCTCTGCTCTAGGATTCTAGAGTAGATTTTACCAGGGACACTGAGAAGGGATATGCCTCTATGGTTTCCACACTGTCGATTGTCACCCTTTTTGAAAATTGGTGTTATGATGGCAATCTCCCAATCCTTTGGTATGGTCTTGTTGCACCACGCTGCCTGTAGGACCCTTAAGAGTAATAGGTCGCCTGATGCTCCCATGTACTTAACCATTTCTGGTGTTATACCATCATGCCCTGCTGCTTTGCCCATCTTGATTTTCTCCAGTGCTGCCTTCAGTTCTTCCATCTTTATGTCATCTTCACCATCATTGGTTTTCTCTTCTGTGCTAGTGGTTATCATTTCTGATGCTTCACCATGCTCACCATCCAGGAGTTCTGAGAAATATTCTTTCCATCTTTCCATTACTTCCTTCGGGGCAGTAAGCAATTTGCCTTGCTTGTCCTTTATAAATTTGAGAGGGCATTGTTTTTCCTTCCTCATGTTCTTTAGGGTCTTATAGAACAATTTCTGGTTTTCTTGTGCATCTTTTTCTAGCTTTTCTCCAAATTCTTCCCAGGACTTCTGTTTTGCTGCTAGCACTTTGTTCTTTGCTTCTGTTCTGAGTGTCACATATTCTCTATATTTTTCCATTTGTCCTGTTGTGTTTTTAGCTCCTAAGTATTGTTTCCATGCCATTTTCTTCTCTCTTATTTTCTCTTTGACTTCCTCTGTCCACCAAGGTGTCCTCTTTCTCTTGTTCCCAAGTCGGACTTCACCGCATGCTTCTGCAGCAGCTGTCTTTATGATATCCTTGAATTTATTCCAGAGGGTTTCCAAGTCATCAGGTCGTTCTTCTGTGTTGCTCACCGCTGCAGCAATAAGCCCCTGATATCTGGTCTTAATTTCTGGCTCTCTCAGCTTGTAGGTCCTAATGCTCATTTCTCCTGCTCGTTTACTTGGTTTCTTGCGTGATGTTGGGCAGTTCCTAGGCTGAGCAACTCTTTCAGTTGTTCTTTTGATTGTTAGCAGGTAGTGATCACTTCCAATCTCTGGCCCCCTCCAGACTCTAGCATCTCGGACATATTTGAATGAGCTTCTCCTAACAATGGCATAGTCGATCACTGACTTCTCATTCTTTGTTGGTTCACATCTAGTGTATGCATGTATGCGCTTATGGGTGAACTTTGTGTTTGTAATGATCAGATTCTGCTCACTGCAGAATCTAAGGAGTCGCTTTCCATTGTCATTGAGAGTATCTTCTCCATATCTTCCGATAACTCCACCCCATCTAGCATGGTCATTTCCAACACTGGCATTAAAATCTCCGAGCATGATAATTTCATCTAGGCAGTCATCCACTGTCCTTTGAAGCAGCTCGAAGAACTCCTCCTTGATTTCTACTCTCTCATCCTCATCTGGCCCATACACTATGACCAGGTTGACTATGGTTTCTCATTTCTTTTAGTTTTACAACCATAATGCGCTCCGAGACAAAGTTCCATCCCTTGATACTATCTTTTTGGTTTTTGGCCACAATGCAACCCACGCCCCCTTTAGCTCTTTCAGATGTGGGTACACCACTGTAGAGCAGCGTGTTGCCATCGAGATCCATGACTCCTTGTCCTTTTTTCTTTGTTTCCGTAATAGCCAGGATTTCTAGTTTTGCTTTCCTCATCTCTTCCACCAGCTCCTCTTCTTTCCCATTTATACTTCTTGTGTTCCAAGTTCCATAAGTCGTAGTCCATAGTCTGTTCCAGTTCATCACATTTAAAATCAGTCCAGTTTTCTCTCTTGTAGTTCTCGAAATCAAAAGTTTAAAGCAAACAGGTGATTGGCCTGTTGTGCCTTTGCATGGTGGAGTGGCTGCCTCCTTACGGCCTCCATGCAGGCTGTCCTCCTCCTTTTTCAGCTGGGCTTGGGACCAGCCTAGGCAGAGTTATACCTAGTATAGATCACCTTAAGTTCTGAAAAAAGATCACTTAAAACTGTCTAAAATCAACTCTTTATGGGTGCAGCATATTGCAATACAGATCTTTCTTCTCTGAGCATTAACAGTATAACATAAATCCTTAAAAGCCACAATATTATTAAAGCTTCCAAACAATGTTACAAATAGTGTACATACTTTAACATCTGTTTCCTGCTTTATTTCTGCAAACAGACTTGTGACATTAGCTTCCACATTTCTTCCAGCCTGAAAGCAATGTTGTTTTCAAATCTCATTTATATGATAATGAATTTCTGGAATGATTTTGACCAAACAAGTCAATTTTTAAAAAGATCACAGTGGATCACTGGTGCTAATATGGATGATTGTATAATTATAAATAGTTGGTCAGTGACATACTGTGCCAAAGATCATACTAAATACACTTTTGACTCAAATAATTTGAAGATCAAATTTTTTTTTTTTTTAACCCTGATTATTTCTTATACAGGTGTGTAACCCATAATCTGAACATCCGCAAACCAAGACAGACCAAAAACTGAAAAGTGTTTTGGCTGACTTTTGGGCTACTTTAAGTTTCCACACAAAAATTTTTTTATTATTTGTAACTGGTATGCAGGGAACCGAACACATACAATGTTCGGTTTATCACATTTCGTCCTCTTGAAGCACAAGCGCAGTATAAGCTGATGGATGTGCTATAATGTGATATAAATTTTCAAACACAACTATTTAGTTGTGTCTAGGTACCACTTTCAGCCATGTGTGAATATTTCTGAGCTTATTTTGTCATTTTGAGTGTGGATATTTGTGAGCTAGTTTTGTGACAAACTTTGCCAGTTTAATTTCATTGTGAAAATGTTGAAAAAAGCTGCAGACACCCCTGTGGGTAACAGTAGGAATAAGAAAAGAAAGCATTTGCCATTATGGATAGCACAGAAGATAGAGTTATTGCAGAAGCTTGATCATGGTGTCTCTGAGCGTTGCCTTACTAAAGAATATGGAGTAGGAACTACCACAGCATATGACATAAAGAAACATAGACAAGCTGCTGAAGTTTTACATGGACAGTGATGACCAAATACTAATGTCAGACCAGAAAACTTTGCACAGAGGAAAAAATGAAGAAGTTCTGGCAGTTTATGGAATTAAAGAAAAACTGCTTAGACAGAAACCATTGTTAATGAGACAGATAACATTGGGTAAAACCTACAATAAGGCCATCTGTCTTATTGCCTATTCAGGAGCTGAAAATCCTGTTCTGGTCCATCAACAGATGTTTGAAACCAATCTGATGATGATGATTACAGCATTGAATGTACATGAGCAGGTATTTAACAAAGTTTATGTAAGAAGCTTAAAAATTTTTTTTTTCTGATCAATAAATTGTACTACATAATTTAAAAAGGGCAATTTTTGGGCTACTTGGGTGATTATTGGGCAACTTTGGCTACTTCTGGTCATATTTTGGGCGTATTCCAGAAACCAAAACATGGCCTTCCCTGAGCATTTCGGATTCTGGGTGTTGAGAACTTTTTCAGGGTGTGAAGAAGTTTGGATATTTTGTTTATTTTGATATAGAAATTTTTGCACCACGAAACATCCTCTCAACTATGAATACATGTTCACATACCATTGTTATTGATGATTGCTGATGTTTTAACACAGATAAAAAGTTCTTATATTAGTGTTCATAAAAAGTCACGACATTGTGGCTCATGAATCCATGGGTTAAAAACTGATGACAACGATCGTGTATTTTTTTTTGATGACGTTGGTAAAACAAAGAGACAGTCAGTGTGATTTTTGCTTTTGAGTGAGCTAGAGGTATTCTGCCATCTGGTGGTGTGTGTGTGGGCCCATGCCATTCTATTCATGTATGTGGAATAATTATTGATCAGGAACTATCCTGTCACTAAATATTAACATTCACAATATAAAAGACATGTAACACCCACGACATTAGTGGAGATACTCTATCCCACTTAATCACTGTCCACAACACTGGGTTACCAGCCTGTATTGTTAAATGTGTTACTCAGACTTTGTTGTACTCTACATTTTAGTTTTGTAAAATTAAACCTTTTTTTTTAATGAGTGAGGGTGGTAAACCATAAGTCAGATGAGTTCAGGACCACCACTGGTGTAAGACAAGGTGAAATCTTGTCACCTCACCTTTTCAAACTCCTCATGGACAATGTCACCAAAACATGTAAGGAAAGGACCAACAAGTATTCAGCAGGGTACTGGAAGATGAGACAGATCTGTATTTCAGAGCTAGCAATACAATGTTACACTGATTGCCAAATATGAGGCACATCTTCATTCCAACCTGCAAGTCTGGATGGAAGAGCTGGAGATGAGATGGATGGGCATTAGCAGCTCCAAAACAAAAACCATGGTGACATCACAAGAGGATAAAGGCTTCAGATTAAGCTAGCAGAACAGATCCTGGAGCAGGTCAACCAGTTTAATTACCTCAAAGCTGTTATAGACTGGAAAGGAGGCATCAAAGAAGAGTTAGCTACCTGAAGAGCAGCAGCTGGGAGACTTTTTCAAGCCATAAACCAAGGATTTGTCAGCAAAAGTTAGCAAGTAAGAAAAAAGATGGCTGTATAATGCCCCACCTATATTCCAGTCTTGACATATGGATGCGAGTCATGGGCTTTTACTACAACCCACAAAAAAGCCAGATTCCATTCTTAGAAATGAGGTATCTGAGGGAGATAGTAAAGTGACAAGAAGAGATATGGTCTGCAACCAGAGCATATGGCAAGGCTTCAAAACCCTGCCACTGAAGACTCAAGTAGAACAGTCTCAACTGAAATTATCTGGCCATGTCTACAGAATGGAAGAAGATTGGCTACTATGACAAGTATGGGAAACTAAAAGCCAGGAAGGACAGCATTAAAAAATTTTGGAATGACTGAGGACTTGATTGGAACCAGGCCAGAAAGAAGACAGCCGATAGGATAGTATGGCACTCCCTCTTCCAAACCTGTACACCTCACGGCAGAAGAGGGATGACTAAGTAAGTAAGTAATGAGTGAGTCACAAAAATTGGTTGTTGCTCTTCACCCTATTAGTTAATATAAAACGTACCTATAGTGCCACAAAGGTCAATGACACTTGTTATAGAGATTTGCTGTTTTTTTGCCAATAAACAATTTGTCACTTTCCATTTCTGCCTTTTTCGCAAACCCTCATTTCCAATATTTCTGTGACCCACAGTTCCTATCTCTCCCTTGGGTCCACATTTGTTTAATACCTTTCACACTAGCAGTTAACAAACCCTAATCTTAAAATAATTTCTCAAATAAAAAAAAAAAAAATGAGAATAAAAGTGACAGAACACACTTGACTCACTCTCACTGCCCAGAGATATGAGTAAATCACAGTTAGACAAGATTTTAACTCTTAGACAGGAGCAATGCTAACAGTGTTAGTTTGTTTATACACCTGTACTGCAGCAGTGATGACAGAAAATAATTTAAGTTATTAATAATAATTTAGAATTTTTTCATTTTAATCTAGTTCAGGAGTTTGCAACTGGTCAATCATAATTTATCAGTAGATCACATGTGATGACTCGGTAGAACTTTAGGTGATGAAGGAAATAAAAATAACAGAAAGAAAAACAAAAAAAAAAGGATGACAATTCTAGACCAACCCTATGAACTCTTAATCTCTCAAGCATGATCCAGTTAAAGATTTTCCCTGACACTGATGATGATGATGATGATGATATAATCCCTTTAGCTGTGAGCAGGTAGCTCTTGACAGCCCATTGCCTCTCTGACAAAGGTGCAAGTCTTCCTCAGTTGTTGTGATGATGTGTAGAGTGTTTTGTGGATGGTTGGGTGCGATGGGAGTAGCTGGTGTGGCAGGTCAGTTAGTCTTGGGCACTGCAACAGGAGGTGTTCAACTGATTCCTCATGGTGGTGGCAGTGCATACAGTTTGGTTCACGTAGTGGGTCTATTCTATTTAAATGTTTATTGACAGGGGCATGGCCTGTTCTCAGCTGGAAAATTAGACTCTGATCTCTTCTTTTCAGTTGTTTATGATCCAATTAAACCTGATTGCTAAATCAGAGGCACATCTCCAATCCAACCTGCAAGTCTGGAAGGAAGAGCTGGAGAAGAGAGAGATGGTCATAAGTAGCTCTAAAACAAAATCCATGGTGATATCACGAGAAGAAAGAAGACATCAGATTAAGCTGGGAGAACAGGTCCTGGAGCAGGTTGACCACTTTAAATATCTCGGAGCTATTATAGACCGAAAGGGAGGCATCAAAGAAGAGTTGGCCACTCGAAAAGCAGCAGCTGGGCGACTATTTCAGGCCATAAATCGAGGATTCCTCAGCAAGAGAGAGATTGGTAAGAAAATGAAGATGGCTGTATACTGCTCCACCTATGTCCCAGTCTTGACATATGGATGTGAGTCATGGGCAATGACTACAACCCACAAAAGCCAGATCTAAACCTCAGAAATGAGGTATCTGAGGAAGGTGGTTGAAGTGACAAGAAGAGATATGGTCCGCAACCAGATGATATGCCAAGGCCTAAAATGCCACCCCCTGCAGACCCAAGTAGAGCAGTCCCAACTAAGATGGTTTGGCCATGTCTGCAGAATGGGAGAAGATCGGCTACCATGACAAGCATGGGAAACAAAGAGCCAGGGATCCAGACCCCAAAAGTTTGCTGGGAGGACAACATTAGACAATCTTTGAAGGACCAAGGACTAGAATGGAACCAGGCCAGGAGGAAGACAGCCGATAGGATAGTCTGGTGCTCTCTCTTCCAAACCTCTACACCTCACGGTAGAAGGGGAACGACTAAGTAAGTATGATCCAGTTAAAGATTTTCCCTGACACTAATAGAAACATTCATCATGATCCAGTTAAAGATTTTTCCTGACACTGATAGTAACATTCATCATGATCCAGTTAAAGATTTTCCCTGACACTGATAGTAACATTCATCATGATCCAGTTAAAGATTTTCCCTGACACTGATAGTAACATTCATCATGATCCAGTTAAAGAGTTTCCCTGACACTGATAGTAATGTTCATCATGATCCAGTTAAAGATTTTCCCTGACACTGATAGTAACATTCATCATCATCATGCTTCAGCTCTCCAAGAAGCATACACCTTCAACAAATGTATGCTGTCTTCCTTTCTTGTGCCTTCAGCTCACATCCTACTATGTCTTCCTCATGTCTGTCTCCAGTTCTCTTCTCCATGTGTTCATTGGTCTCCCTCTACCTCTCTCTCCCTGGGGAATATGGAACAAGGACTGCCTGGTATTGCTATCAACAGGTTTTCTCAGTGTGTGCTGTGTTCATCTCCTGTCTTCTTCTCATCTCTTGTACCACTGGTACTTGTTTGGTTCTTGTCATCTCTTGTACCACTGGTAGTTGTTTGGTTCTTGTCATCCATTCCGCAAGGTGATCTGGTCATACCACTTCAGTCATTCTATTATATGTAAGCAACTATTTATGAAAGTCTAGCTTTTTTGGTTGTTGTCCTTGTTTTCTCCAGGTTTCAGAGTCACGGCGTACTGACTTGACATTGAACTGACGATTTTGATTTTTTTGCTGGGCTTAAATTTTGCTCTCCACATATTTCTCAATGCAATGAAAGCTCCTCTAGCTTTTTGTATTGTTATTTGATATCACTGTCAGTAATCAAAAGAACAACTGAAAGAGTTGCTCAGCTTAGGAACTGCCCAACAACACGCAAGAAACCAAGTAAACGAGCGGGAGAAATGAGCATTAGGACCTACAAGCTGAGAGAGCCAGAAATTAAGACCAGATATCACGGGCTTATTGCTGCAGCGGTGAGCAACACAGAAGAATGACCTGATGACTTGGAAACCCTCTGGAATAAATTCAAAGATATCATAAAGACAGTTGCTGCAGAAGCATGCGGTGAAGTCCAACTTGGGAACAAAAGAAAGAGGACACCTTGGTGGACAGAGGAAGTCAAAGAGAAAATAAGAGAGAAGAAAATGGCATGGAAACAATACTTAGGAGCTAAAAACACAACAGGACAAATGGAAAAATATAGAGAATATCTGACACTCAGAACAGAAGCAAAGAACAAAGTGCTAGCAGCAAAACAGAAGTCCTGGGAAGAATTTGGAGAAAAGCTAGAAAAAGATGCACAAGAAAACCAGAAATTGTTCTATAAGACCCTAAAGAACATGAGGAAGGAAAAACAATGCCCTCTCAAATTTATAAAGGACAAGCAAGGCAAATTGCTTACTGCCCCGAAGGAAGTAATGGAAAAATGGAAAGAATATTTCTCAGAACTCCTGGATGGTGAGCATGGTGAAGCATCAGAAATGATAACCACTAGCACAGAAGAGAAAACCAATGATGGTGAAGATGACATAAAGATGGAAGAACTGAAGGCAGCACTGGAGAAAATCAAGTTGGGCAAAGCAGCAGGGCATGATGGTATAACACCAGAAATGGTTAAGTTCATGGGAGCGTCAGGCGACCTATTACTCTTAAGGGTTTTACAGGCAGCGTGGTACAACAAGACCATACCAAAGGATTGGGAGATTGCCATCATAACACCAATTTTCAAAAAGGGTGACAATCGACAGTGTGGAAACCATAGAGGCATATCCCTTCTCAGTGTCCCTGGTAAAATCTACTCTAGAATCCTAGAGCAGAGACTCCGACGCCTAGCTGAGCCACAATTGGATGAGGTCCAGTGCGGATTCCGAGCAAACCGAAGTACTCAAGACCTAATCTTCACACTCAGACAGCTGAGTGAAAAGGCCCTTGAGTATAAGAGTAAGATCCATCTTTGTTTCATAGATCTGGAAAAGGCGTTTGACAGGGTCCCCTGGAGCAAACTTTGGGACTGTTTGGCAAGGAAGAATATTCCAGCAACTCTGATTCATGCTATACAAAGCTTCTACAAGTCTTGCAGAAATTATGTGAGGACAGCAAACCATAAGTCAGAAGAGTTCAGGACCACCACTGGTGTAAGACAAGGTGATATCCTATCACCTTACCTCTTCATACTCCTTATGGATGATGTCATCAAGACATGTAAGGAGAGAACAAAAAAGTATTCAGTGGGATACTGGAAGATGACACAGGTCTATATTTCAGAGCTGGCATTTGCTGATGATGTTGCCCTGATTGCTAAATCAGAGGCACATCTCCAATCCAACCTGCAAGTCTGGAAGGAAGAGCTGGAGAAGAGAGGGATGGCCATAAGCAGCTCTAAAACAAAATCCATGGTGATATCACGAGAAGAAAGAAGACATCAGATTAAGCTGGGAAAACAGGTCCTGGAGCAGGTCGACCACTTTAAATACCTCGGAGCTATTATAGACCGAAAGGGAGGCATCAAAGAAGAGTTGGCCACTCGAAAAGCAGCAGCTGGGAGACTTTTTCAGGCCATAAATTGAGGATTCCTCAGCAAGAGAGAGGTTGGTAGAAAAACGAAGATGGCTGTATACCGCTCCACCTATGTCCCAGTCTTGACATATGGATGCGAGTCATGGGCAATGACTACAACCCATAAAAGCTAGATCCAAACCTCAGAAATGAGGTATCTGAGGAAGGTGGTTGAAGTAACAAGAAGAGACATGGTACGCAACCAGACAATACGTCAAGTCCTTAAATCCTACCCCCTGCAGACCCAAGTAGAACAGTCCCAATTAAGATGGTTTGGCCATGTCTGCAGAATGGGAGAAGATTGGCTACCATGACAAGCATGGGAAACAAAGAGCCAAGGATCCAGACCCCAGGATGACCCAGAGTCCGCTGGGAGGACAACATTAGACAATCTTTGAAGGACCGAGGACTAGAATGGAACCAGGCCAGGAGGAAGACAGCTGATAGGATAGTCTGGCGCTCTCTCTTCCAAACCTCTACACCTCACGGTAGAAGAGGAACAACTAAGTAAGTAAGTATCACTGTCAGTCCATCCTACTTGGTCTACATTTTTGCCAAGGTATATGTATGATCTTGAAGGGGCATTTCTTCAAGTGCAATACTGTTATCATTTGCTGCATTTATTACCATTATCTTTCTTTTCTCCATGTGTATTTTCAGACCTACTTGCTGTAAACTCACACCAAGCACTTTCATTGTCTTGCATCTGATAATGGCTATGGGACAGGAGAGTCAGGCCATCTGAGAAATCTACATTATCAAGTTGTTGGATACCATTTCTGTTGACTAAAGTTGTTGGATACCATTTCTGTTGACTAAAGTTGTTGGATACCATTTCTGTTGGCTAAAGTTGTTGGATACCATTTCTGTTGACTAAAGTTGTTGGTTGAGGTCAATGCTTTCAATTCTGTCTTTGTCTCTTCAGAGACCAAGGGGAATTACATGGGACATAAATATTTGACATACCTCATAGTCTGTTTCCTGCTTCATTTCTGTAATTAGACGTGTGACATTAGATTCCATATTTCTTTCAACCTGAAGGCAATGAAATATAGAAGAGGATTGGTATCATTTTAAGACTATGAAGACATACTACATATATTTACACCAATATCTAAGCAGCATTACCTCACAGCAACAATCACTGTCAAATGGTGGGGCCTAATGCAACTGCATTAGCAATAAACAAATATGCTTTTTTAAAATAAATACTTTATCATTTTCCATTACTTCATTCTCTCCTTTCCTTTTTCACTTTCAATATTTCTGTGACCCACAGTTACTATCTTCCCCTATCTCCACACCAGTTTAATGCATTTCACACCAGCAGTGAACATACCCTAATCCTCAAAGTTATCTCCCAACTTAAAAATAAAAGCAATCACAGGGGATGATTTGGTAGATTTTTACATGATAGAAATAAATAAAAAAACGATAGCAAACTAAGGACTTACTATTTCTCAAAGGCATTTAAAAGTGTGATATTCCTAGTATTGAAGAGATTCGCTTTTTTTTTCTTTTAAATAAACAATTTGTCACTTTCCATTTCTGCCTTTTCCCCCACCCTCATTTCCAATATTTCTGTGATCCACAGTTCCTATCTCTCCCTTGGATCCACAACCAAGTCTGTGCTAGTGGTCCTTCTAAAACAAATTCAACGTGGCTTTTAAAGCGTTGGAATTCTTGGTGCAGGTCTTGAGTCTGCCAGTCAATCTGAGGCTGTTCAAAGGTAAATCCCGTGGCCATTACTTTACCTGTTAGCGACGATGAACTGCGGTAATATACCCTTGTTATCGAAGTTAGGTCAAGTAGCCTGTGTTATCTTTGTAGATGGAAATGCAGGTTTACTGATACTTAAGCCGATCTTATTTTGTACTAATGGAGATGTACTGGCGACATGGGAAATATTCTGACACCATGTCACGTTATACACTGTCAGTTATAACAGAACATTCATAAAACAAAACGAGACGTCAACAGTTAACTTCTTTATTTCTCGCACTGCTATTGCCGAACACCAGCATAGCTTCCCCTAGTATTGGTCATTGTAAATGTCGAAACTAATACTCAATACATCACAGTCTCCATTGATAACCTATGAGAAACCTTATTAAAATTCACTTTATTTATGAACTGCATAAGATAAGAATGATATCCTTTATTTGAAGTGACATTATCATTTGGTAAAATATAATTTAGTTCCAATTTTTCAATGCCTTGTTGAAAGAATTGCAGAAAGAGGGTTATGATGCAGAGATGCGAATGCTGCACTTCTTCAACATTTTTAATACTCTAGAACCTGAAACTGATATGATTGTATCAAGGCAGATCTTTAGAGAGCTAGTGTTTCTAATGTAGATCCTCACATCACATAGGTTCCTTGCTGCTGATCTAGTCTATATGTTAAAACCATAAAGTGACTTCTGTTACTGTTTTAGCGATCAATTTGAGTGAAGTTAAACAGCATGTGTACATGCTTTAGCATTTTTATCATAGTTTTGTAACGAATCACATGATTACGGTTTTCTTTAAATTACCACAGAAATGTGACAAGCCAAGCATCTACAAATTCTAAGTCTCCTGAGAAAATGAATGTGTCACATTTACTTAAAAATATAATCGACAATTAGGAGAATTGAGTTCCTCCATGCACTTCCAAACTGTCGGGTACCTACTGGTATTAATGAACCTATTTTCTGAGTTGTTAATTGATACCAAGCTAATGCTGAAAAAGCAGGATGAGTTGTCTAACATAATTTTGGTCATATAATTTAGTCTTAGTTCCTTTCTCCAAATTGAGGACCCCTACGGCCACCTCCAGAGCAACCCTAAATGTTGATCTGATTGCACCTGTAACTGTACACAATGCTTGGTTATGTGCCCGCATCATTTGAATGCGCAGGTCACGACATCAATTTAAAGATATGTGGCCGTGTAGGCTATACGGCACTAGTAGTTATATTGATTTTATTTAGTCAGAGTTAACCTTTTATATGTTGTTGTGGTTCAAGTGCTAACAGGCCTTCCGCCAGAGATGGTAATACTTGACCTTTTTTCATTTTTTTTTCTTCTTCTTCCCAGGGAGGTTCTTCTCTTTGAGTTTGGTGATAAGCAAAACAGTTTCAGCACTACAACGTATATCCAAAAGAAATTACTGTAAATTTCCACAAACAGCACTTTTCATGTGCCAGTTGTTGAATAAAAAAACATATATATATTATACAGATTTGATTAGACATAACTGAAGACTGTCAATAGGTCATTTTTATCATCAATTTTCATGTTCTTTCTCATTAAATATTTGATGGGAGGCCATAATATGTTGGAACTTGTAAAAATGTCAAACAGCCAAAACAATTAAATTCCTCTAAAGATTTTCGAATAAAAGACCCCAAAAATTGATTTTGTTTCTTTTTTTTCTAATTTTGTTTAAAAGCTGGACAAACAGAATTATTTAAAAAGCCCGCCAGACGCTACATTTTCATGCGAAAAGATGGCCAAATCCGGACGTATGGTTACCCTAATCAAGGTGGTGTTCTTTAACTAATGAATGGAAATGACCAAAAAACAAAAAACAAAACAAAAAACAAACAAACGCAGATCTAGGCAGAGTTGCCAGATGAAAACTGTGAAAAAAGTCAAACACCTTCACAAAACATCTGAACCCTTCCCCCCATAAACACACTTACAAGTGCACATTTAGCTGTAAGTACTATCATAATAGTGTCCGATGACACCCTCATCCTGGCTGTCACCCAGTGCGTACCGCCCCTTGGCACACGCTTAGTACGCCACTAGTCAGAAGTATAGTGTTTTAACATTTTTGATGATGCAGTGAAGTCCTTACAACATTTATTCGAAAACAACAGATAGGCTCTATTTTTTTTACAATAGCGTCAAGTAGGTGCAGCTGCCTTTTGTTTCTTGCTTTTATCTTAAATGATGGTACAAGAGAGAATATGCTCTCATCTACGGCATTAGTCACTGGAATTATTACACACGTAAAGGCACATGCGGCGAGCTATTTAAATTCCTTATGTGGGAGTCTTCTTCTTCGATCCTTAACCACCGACCGTCAAAGCAGTCAGTGGCCATCACGCCTAGTGGCGTCTTGTAGGGCAACAACAAATTGATTCCACTTTGCACGGTCGGTGGCCATCCTTCGTACAGTGCCCCAACTCTGGTTCATTCTTTGCATCTCAGCCTCTATGTCGGAGTACACCGATCCAAAACAGTTTACTTTTTGTGGGGAGTCCATCTTTCTTAAATTGTGGTTCCTCTCTAAAATAAACAAAAGTTGTTTTTCTGTACTGCTTTTCTAATGTGATGAAATTGTTTTCTGCAATGTGTATGAAAGGTAACTCTGAAAATGGGAACGGTTTCAAAATCATCACAGGGCACAGTTTTGACAGGCCTTGAAAAGTATCTCTAGCTACGGGAAATCTACGTCTAACTTGCCTGAGAGATTCTTTTTGCACAGACGCACATCTTACCGTGACATTTTCTAGTTCTTGATGGACCTCGAGGTCCATGTTCTGCTGTAGGAACATATTCCATTCTGTTAAGAACTTAACACCAATATCAACATCATTATCATTCCTTTTCGTTCCCTGTAGAACATAGGGCAGAAACAGTTGCTCTCCGTCGATTTCTGTTCTGGGCTTTTTTTTCAGCTGTGCCCAAGTCTCTTTGAAACATGCCGTGTCTCTGAGCCATACAGCAAGACTGACTTCACATTTGAGATAAAGATTCTGATTTTATTCTCTCTGGATATAGATGAGGAGTTCCATATTGGTCGAAGGCTTTATTTATCTTTGAACAGACATCACCAACTGTTCCTCCTCCTTAGTCATGTTACTCCACAGAAATGTAAAGCTTTCTATTTCTTCAACGACTTGATCACTGATCTTCATCGAGTCCATCTGCCTCTTATTTATTCTCATTTCCTTTGTTTTATTTATATTTATGTGTGGTCCCATCTTCGCTGCTTCTGTTACTAATTTAATTGTTTTCTTCTGCATATCGTGCTGTCTTTGTGATAGAAGGCACAAATGATCTGCAAATTCTAGATCCTCCAATAGTCCACTGTATTCCAGTTTCTCTCCCTCTGATGTCTGTCTCATAACCCAGTCTATGACCATGAGATAAAGCTTTTATGATAGCAAACATCAATTTCTGACCCCACTGTGTACTGTGAAGGGCTCTGATTGTTTTCCTTTGTGTACTACTGTGCACGAGGCCTCCCGGTAGAAATCTTTGGTGATTTTAATGATATTCTCTGGGATTCCATAATGTCTAAGGATTGTCCACATCTCAGTACGGTCTATACTGTCAAAAGCTTTTTCGAAGTCCACAAAATTAATAAACAAGGGGGTCTGCCACTTATTTGATTGTTCTATGATGATTCTGTGTGTTGCTATCTTTTCTGTACATCATCTTCCTGCACGAAATCCTGCTTGTTCTTCACTATGTTTGTCATTGTACCATAATATGTATACATACGCTTCGTTTATGAATAAACGACGTGATAATTGGATCAGCAAATGAAAACGCAAACGCCTTTTCCAGATCTATGAAACAAAGATGAATCTCACTCTTATACTCAAGGTCCTTTTCACTCAGCTGTCTGAGTGTGAAGATTAGGTCTTGAGTACTTCGGTTTGCTCGGAATCCGCACTGGACCTCATCTAATTGTGGCTCAGCTAGGCACCGGCGTCTCTGCTCTAGGATTATAGAGTAGATTTTACCAGGGACACAGAGAAGGGATATGCCTCTATGGTTTCCACATTATCGATTGTAACCCTTTTTGAAAATTCGTGTTATGATGGATATCCTCCAATCCTTTGGTATGGTCTTGTTGCACCACGCTGCCTGTAGGACCCTTAAGAGTGATATGTCACCTGGTGCGCCCATGTACTTAACCATTTTTGGTGTTATACCATCTTGGCCTGCTGCTTTGCCCATCTTGATTTTCTCCAGTGCTGCCTTCAGTTCTTCCATCTTTATGTCATCTTCATCATCATTGGTTTTCTCTTCTGTGCTAGTGGTTATCATTTCTGATGCTTCACCATGCTCACCATCCATGAGTTCTGAGAAATATTCTTTCCATCTTTCCATTACTTCCTTCAGGGCAGTAAGCAATTTTCCTTGCTTGTTTTTTTTATATAAATTTGAGAGGGCATTGTTTTTTCTTCCTCATGTTCTTTGGGGTCTTATAGAACAATTTCTGGTTTTCTTGCGCATCTTTTTCTAGCTTTTCTCCAAATTCTTCCCATGACTTCTGTTTTGCTGCTAGCACCTTGTTCTTTGCTTCTGTTCTTAGTGTCACATATTCTCTATATTTCTTCATTTGTCCTTTTGTGTTTTAAGCTCCTAAGTATTGTTTCCATGCCATTTCCTTCTCTCTTATTTTCTCTTTGACTTCCTCTGTCCACCAAGGTGTCCTCTTTCTCTTGTTCCCCAGTCCGACATGTTTCTGCAGCAGCTGTCTTTATGATGTCCTTGAATTTAAGCCAGAGTACTTCCAAGTCATCAGGTTGTTCTTCTGTGTTGCTCATCGCTGCAGCAATAAGCCCCTGATATCTGGTCTTAATTTCTGGCTCTCTCAGCTCGTAGGTCTTAATGCTCATTTTCCCCTTTCCTTTACTTAGTTTCTTTCTTGCGTGATGTAGGCAGTTCCTAGGCTGAGCAACTCTTTCAGTTGTTCTTTTGATTGTAAGCAGACAGTGATCATTTCCAATCTCTGGCCCCCTCCAGACTCTAGCATCCTAACAATGGCATAGTCGATCACTGACTTCTCATTCTTTGTTGGTCCACATCTAGTGTATGCATGTTTGCGCTTATGGAGGAACTTTGAGTTTGGAATGATCAGATTCTTCTCACTGCAGAATCTAAGGAGTCGCTTTCCATTGTCATTGAGAGTATCTTCTCCACATCTTCCAATAACTCCACCCCATCTATAAGGTCATTTCCAGTTCTGGCATTGAAGTCTCTGAGCATGATAATTTCATCTATGCAGTTATCCACTGTCCTTTGAAGCAGCTCGAAGAATTTTTCCTTGACTTCTGCTCTCTGATCCTCATTTGGCCCATACACATTGAACAGGTTGACTATGGTTTCTCCTTCTTTTAGTTTTACAACCATGATGCGCTCCGAGACACAGTTCCATCCCTTGATACTATCTTTTTGGTTTTTGGCCACAATGCAACCCACGTCTACTTTAGCTCTTTCAGATGTGTGTACACCACTGTAGAGCAGCATGTTGCCATCGAGATCCATGACTCCTTGTCCTTTTTTCTTTGTTTCCATTATAACCAGAATTTCTAGTTTTGCTTTCCTCATCTCTTCCACCAGCTCCTCTTCTTTCCCATTTATACTTCTTGTGTTCTAAGTTCCATAAGTCGTAGTCCGTTCCAGTTCGTCACATTTAGAATCAGTCCAGTTTTCTCTCTTGTAGTTCTCGAAATCAAAAGTTTAAAGCAAACAGGTAATTGGCCTGTTGTGCCTTTGCATGGTGGAGTGGCTGCCTCCTTACGGCCTCCATGCAATCTGCCCTCCTCCTTTTTCAGACCGGCCTAGGCCGAGTTATACCTAGTACAGATTACCATAAATTCTGAAAAAGATCACTTACAACTGTCCAAAATCAACTCTTTATGGGTGCAGCATATTGCAATATGGGTCTTTCTTATCTGAGCATTACATGTATAACATACATCCTTAAAAGCCACAATATTATTAAAGCTTCCAAACAATGTTACAAATAGTGTACATACCTTAACATCTGTTTCCTGCTTTATTTCTGCAAACAGACTTGTGACATTAGCTTCGACATTTCTTCCAGCCTGAAAGCAATGTTGTTTTCAAATCTCATTTATATGATAATGAATGTCTGGAATGATTTTGACCAAACGAGTCCATTTTAAAAAGATCACAGTGGATCACTGGTTCTGATATCATCATCATCACAACTCGTAACCCATCATTGGTCGTAGGGTTGCTATGGTGGAAGCATCAGCAGACAGGGTCCTCCACTGCTCTCTATCCTCAGCAATGCGTACAAGTGTGGAAAATCCGTGTCCTGCCCATTCTTTGATGTTATCAGCCCAGGATTTTCTTTGCCTTCCTCTTCTCCGTTTGCCTTCGACTGTTCCCTGGAGGATCGTTTTCGAAAGGGAGTCATGACGAGTTACATGTCCAAACCAGGCAAGCTTTCGACGTTTCACTACTGACAAAGGTGTTTTTTTTTCTCTCCAACATAGATATTTGTTTTGTGCTCTTTATAGCAAATGCGCAAAATTCTTCTATAACATTTATACTCAAAAGCTTGAATCCTTCGCTCCGTATCTGTCACGTAGGTCTTTATATCATTAAATTGCCTACATCTTCTTCCTATTCTCTCACCCGAATCCTTTTATTTTATTATCTTTCCGTACTTGTTTTTCCTGTATTTTTCGCATCACTCGTTTTGCGAATAATATTTTCTTCAGTATCCTCAAACTTTACCTTGTGTTTTTCTCATACTGGGATACGTAATTCTATTACGTAGATGTCAGATGACGAAACTGTGAATGTGCTTTATACTTAGAAATAGGGCCGACTTATCGTCTGCAAATTTCACCGCTCAAAGGCGTTTTCCCAGGCTGAATTTCTCGGCGAAGTGTAAAATCGCTACCTGACACGGCACTCACTGTTGGTCATTCTAAACGTAGGTGCTAAAACTGCCAACCCGCTTTCGCCCAGAGCAGACGGTTGTCTGAGATTTGAAACTGACACGCGTACATCTTGGTCAGTATGTGGCAGTTACGACATGTTAGGTGTTAAACGTATCGTTTAAGCCGGAAAGGGGAGAGCATCTCGTTCTACGAAATAATAGTTCATCCTTTGTCTGGTTTAAAATATTAAACCTAGTTCGAAACTTTATTTTCATTCTCTCTAAATAAATCGCAGTAGACAGGTGGTTCGCGAAGAGTAGAGCTGTATAAGCGAAGTTTCATAGTTTGTTGCGACAATTTGTCGAACTTCTAGACTTCCATAAATATAAGCGTATAATTCTTAATTGTGCGATACCCTGTAGTGCTGTGTTTGAGGTAAATATATTATAGATCTCTAGTGTTTTGTGAAGTGATAAAGTGTTTAATCGCCTATTTCATTCTAAACTAGTTCTGTGTCCAGAGTGCTTAATTTATAGTTTGTATTATTTTTCTAGTGACGCATACAGTGGAAATACATAATAAATTATATCTTTAGCTTACTAAAACTAGTAGCTATAAGGAATCTAATTTAACGGCTAATACTCAGTCGAGAATATTTTATAACAAACTTATAAATGCTAGATGCGACATCAGTGAATATTGACGGAATACGTAGATATTCCTAATTCCTGATGATTGATTTTCATATAACTTATTTCACCGGAAGTTTAATTAATAAGTCAAGCTGTAGGCTTGCTATTTAAAATGTAAGTTATAATGAGTACATATATGTAAATTATTTGATATGTGTTCTTTCTTTTATATAGTGAAACGGTGGTACCCAACTTGCCAGCGTTTAGTAGCCTGAGAGACATATTTGTGAGAAGCATAGACATTTCCTATCTTTAACCACGTGGGTTTTTTTTTGTTTCAAGTAACACGGGTCTGACAGTGCATAAGCCATCAGATAGAGACAGTAATAGCAATCCCACTAACGGTTTCTAAAGACTAGAAATATATATGGCTTTTGAGCCTATTCATATTGCTCCACAAATTTAAATGTACATGCTGCCTGGCGGCGAGAATATTACAAGATTAACATTCTGACAGAGATTGTGACTAGTATTGTGGTGACCAAATATAGTACCTGCCTGAAAGAAGACACTGATCTAAAATTTCTTAAATCCTAGAATCCAAAGCTAATGACATTGTGCTCTGCTAACTTTCGTGCCTGGACAAATTTTATGTGACTTAATCAGACATTCGGAAAAAATTAGAACACCCAAGGAATCGGTTCCCTGAGACAGAGAGTTCAGTACGTCTTTTGGAACTGGGGGTTTCTTGGTCGATGACTGCATTTTTTCGGGTCTGTGCGAAGGTCCTAGAATTATTATGTTCCCAGAGGCAGCGAGCAAAGTTGTGGGTATATATGTGTGAGAAAGGCCATGGCTGAATGAATGAGAGAACACAGGTCAGAGTGTTATTTTACCGGTGTATTATTGTCACCCATTTGCTGTCTTAACTTTTTTTTTAATCTGCAGGATTTGTTACAAATGCTAGAGTTTCTTTTTTCTTAGGCTAAATCAGATTATCCAACTCTGTTCATACATTTACGAGAAAGAAAGAAACCTCTTAGACTCAACCCTATGTATCTATAACTCTTTGGGCCATCATCTGTTCTCTTAACGGGGCTGTGGGCTAAACATAGAGTAAGATTTTTTCGGGCTATCATCCTTGTAGCATTTTTCTTGAATTCTATGACTATTTGTATATGTTTTTCCTTGATGTATTCCTTGGTGTTGTGAGAAGATTTTTTTTTTTGATGATAATAATAAAAATCTCTCTTGAACTAAATCAGTGCGTTGGTCAGCTCGTTCAAATACATATAAATTCATTGTTATAGATTCCCACGTCTGTGTGTTTAACTGTCGTCACGTGTATGTGCGTGCCCGTGAGTAGATAGAGATATATTAATATATATATATATATATATATATCTGTGTTTAGACTGTCTGACGCCTTTAAAAACGGTCGTAGAAGATAGGTGAGAGAGAGAAGATTATCTCGATTCTCAAAGACAGCCTCTATATCACATTCTATCATCTCACTTGTGGAAATTCTATTGCTTTTTCACCAGCTCTCACTGTATCTATCACTCATTCCAACCTATTCAGAAGGGACCTAACCCAAGTCTTAATACTCCTATCGAAAAATCTACGACAGTATCTGGAGTGAGTGTCCAGCCCTCACACCCATACAAGAGAATAGATAATATCTTGTACAAGTGATTTGTATAATTTGAACTTCACAGGAAAACTGATGTTACCTTTCCAGATCACATTCAGCCTTGTCATGGCAGCTGAGGCCATCTCGAGTCTTGTCTTGATTTCTTTACTTGATCTTCCATCACTACATATAGTGGACCTCATATATTTAAGTTAACGGTGTTAACTTCATCTAGCGTTTGCCCATTTAACGTAATGTTGGTCGGAACATGTTTCTTATGGCTATTCACCAATATCTTGCTTTTCTCTATATTAATTTCCATCCCATACGTTCTTGTTACTTTCTCCAGTCTAGAGGTAAGGTCTTGTAGTTCTGATTCTGTTCCAGCTATAAGGTCGATATCTTCAGCAAAACGTAGATTGCAAAGAGGTCGGCCTCCAATCGATATGGTTGTTTTATAATCGTAGAGAGCCTCCTGCATAATATGTTCTAGATATATATTAAAGAGCACTGGGAACAGGATACATTCCTAACGAACTCCTACAGTTGTTTTGAAAAATTCTCCAATGTCATTGCTTGCAAAAACAGCACTGCTTGCGTCCTTGTATAGTGCTTCAATGATATCTATGATGTTAATATCAAAATTGAATTTTCTCATTATTTGCCATAAGCCTTCATGCCAGACTCGATGAAGTTATGGTATAAATCGTGTTGATGCTGGAGATGTTTTTCGATCAGTAATCTAATACTGAAGATTTGTTCTGAGGTACTTCTTCTTGGTCTAAAGCCAGCCTGTTCCTCGGACAAGATTTCTTCTGATTTTTGTTTTATTCTGTTCAAAAGTATCCTTAACATCACTTTACTTGGATGACTAATAAGGCTAATAATTATGTAGTTCTTGCACATTTTTAGATTTCCTTTCCTTAGAAGCGATATTACTAATGACTGTGCCCACTCTTTTGGCCATTTTTTTGTACTCCATATCTTCTGGCAAATTGTTGTCATGATTTTTACTATATCTGGTTCTACACATTTCAAGATATACAAAAAAATTAAATTCATCAGCGAAAACTTACTTACTTAGTCGTTCCTCTTCTACCGTGAGGTGTAGAGGTTTGGAAGAGAGAGCGCCAGACTATCCTATCGGCTGTCTTCCTCCTGGCCTGGTTCCATTCTAGTCCTCGGTCCTTCAAAGATTGTCTAATGTTGTCCTCCCAGCGGACTCTGGGTCGTCCTGGGGGTCTGGATCCCTGGCTCTTTGTTTCCCATGCTTGTCGTGGTAGCCGATCTTCTCCCATTCTGCAGACATGGCCAAACCATCTTAGTTGGGACTGTTCTACTTGGGTCTGCAGGGGGTGGTATTTAAGGCCTTGACGTATCGTCTGGTTGCGGACCATGTCTCTTCTTGTTACTTCAACCACCTTCCTCAGATATCTCATTTCTGAGGTTTGGATCTGGCTTTTGTGGGTTGTAGTCATCGCCCATGACTCGCATCCATATGTCAAGACTGGGACATAGGTGGAGCGGTATACAGCCATCTTCGTTTTCTTACCAACCTCTCTCTTGCTGAGGAATCCTCGATTTATGGCCTGAAAAAGTCTCCCAGCTGCTGCTTTTCGAGTGGCCAACTCTTCTTTGATGCCTCCCTTTCGGTCTATAATAGCTCCGAGATATTTAAAGTGGTCGACCTGCTCCAGGACCTGTTCTCCCAGCTTAATCTGATGTCTTCTTTCTTCTCGTGATATCATCATGGATTTTGTTTTAGAGCTACTTATGACCATCCCTCTCTTCTCCAGCTCTTCCTTCCAGACTTGCAGGTTGGATTGGAGATGTGCCTCTGATTTAGCAATCAAGGCAACATCATCAGCAAATGCCAGCTCCGAAATACAGACCTGTCTCATCTTCCAGTACCCCACTGAATACTTTCTTGTTCACTCCTTACATGACTTGATAACATCGTCCATGAGGAGTATGAAAAGATAAGGTGACAGGATATCACCTTGTCTTACACCAGTGGTGGTCCTGAACTCTTCTGACTTATGGTTTGCTGTCCTCACATAATTCCTGCAAGACTTGTAGAAACTCTGTATAGCATGAATCAGAGGTGCTGGAATGTTCTTCCTTGCCAAACAGTCCCAAAGTTTGCTCCAGGGGACCCTGTGAAACGCCTTTTCCAGATCTATGAAACAAAGATGGATCTCACTCTTATACTCAAGGGCATTTTCAATCAGCTGTCTGAGTGTGAAGATTAGGTCTTGAGTACTTCGGTTTGCCCGAAATCCGCACTGGACCTCATCCAATTATGGCTTAGCTAGGCGTCGGAGTCTCTGCTCTAGGATTCTAGAGTAGATTTTACCAGGGACACTGAGAAGGGATATGCCTCTATGGTTTCCACATTGTCGATTGTCACCCTTTTTGAAAATTGGTGTTATGATGGCAATCTCCCAATCCTTTGGTATGGTCTTGTTGCACCATGCTGCCTGTAAAACCCTTAAGAGTAATAGTTCGCCTGATGCTCCCATGTACTTAACCATTTCTGGTGTTATACCATCATGCCCTGCTGCTTCGCCCATCTTGATTTTCTCCAGTGCTGCCTTCAGTTCTTCCATCTTTATGTCATCTTCATCACCATTTGTTTCATCTTCTGTGCTAGTGGTTATCATTTCTGATGCTTGACCTTGCTCACCATCAAGGATTTCTGAGAAATATTCTTTCCATCTTTCCATTACTTCCTTCGGGGCAGTAAGCAATTTGCCTTGCTTGTCATTTATAAATTTGAGAGGGCATTGTTTTTCCTTCCCCATGTTCTTTAAGGTCTTATAGAACAATTTCTGGTTTTCTTGCGCATCTTTTTCTAGCTTTTCTCCAAATTCTTCCTAGGACTTCTGTTTTGCTGCTAGCACCTTGTTCTTTGCTTCTGTTCTGAGTATCACATATTCTCTACATTTCTCTATTTGTCCTAATTGGAGAGGAATCACTCTTCTCCCAGTTCCCAACAAAAGACTAGGCAGGATAATTATACGGAGAATTTCAAAGGCAGTAGACCACAAACTGAGGAAAGAACAAGAAGGATTTAGAAAGAACAGAAGATGTGTAGATCATATATTCACTCTCAGGAACATTATAGAGCAGTGCACAGAATGGCAAAGACAGCTTTACATTAATTTCGTTGATTTTGAAAAGGCTTTTGACAGCATACATGGAGACAGTTTATGGACAATACTGAGGGCTTATGGAATTCCAAGCTGCATAGTGTCAATCATGAAAAGCCTCTATGCCAACGTTACGTGTAGTGTTGGGCAGAGCAACCTAACCTTCGAGGTGAAGACAGGAGTACGACAGGGATGCCCCTTATCAACCACTCTATTTTTAACAGTCATAGACTGGGTGATGCACCAGACAACAGAGGGCAATCCAAGAGGAATAAGATGGACTACATTTTCTACATTGGAAGATCTGGAATATGCAGATGACATTGCACTACTAACACATTCACATCAACACATCCAGGAAAAAACGGATAGACTTAATAAGTTTAGCCAGCAAGTGGGCTTGAACATCAATTTAAAGAAGTCTGAGGTCATGACGCTCAATGTGAGAAACCCTGAGCCCATATCAGTAAGGAATAAGCAACTGGTACAGACAGATACCTTCACATACCTAGGATGCATAGTAACACCAGACGGCGGGGCAGGCAAAGACATCAACATCAGAATAAATAAGGCAAGAACAGCCTTCTTTAGTCTAAACTACATCTGGAAGTCCTCCCAATACAGCACAAGCACAAAACTAAGATTATATCAGAGCTGTGTGCTTTCTGTGCTTCTCTATGGTGCGGAATGCTGGAGAGTTACAGAGAAGGAAATGTCGAAATTGTCCTCTTTTCTCACAACATGCCTGAGAAAAATTCACCGAATCTTTTGGCCGAATACCATCACCAAGCAAGATCTGCTTACTCGGAGCAAGCAAGAGGACATGCACACCATCCTAGGTGGCAGACGCTGGAGCTGGGTTGGTCATGTCCTCAGAAGAGACCCCGATGCCATCACAAAAACAGCTAGCTATGCTTTGGACCCCTGAAGGAAAACGAAAGAGAGGCCGACCAAAAACAACTTGGCGGAGGACTGTGAAGGCTGAGATGCAAAGAATGAACCAGAGTTGGGGCACTGTACGAAGGATGGCCACCGACCAAGCAAAGTGAAATCAATTTGTTGTTGCCCTACAAGACGCCACTAGGCGTGATGGCCACTGACTGCTTTGACGGTCGGTGGTTATGAATCTAAGAAGAAGAAGAAGAAGAAGAAGAAGAAGAAGAAGAAGAAGAGAAATATTTCAAGAGCTCTGCTGGGATATTATCCACTCCCGGTGACTTCCCTCCTTTCATCAAACATATAGCTTCTTCAACTTTTTAGCGTAATATTGCTGCATTTCCGAGTTCCATGTTTTCGCACTTAATGTTGTTTAGTATGCTATAGTCAGTGTCGAGTTTACAGTTGTATAATTATGTACAATATTCTGTCCACCTTCTCATTACAGCTGTTTTTTCATTGAGCAGATCCCCAATGCTGTCTTCTATGATAGTTACCCTGGGCTGTTGGGGTTTTGAAAGTCTTCTTCATGTGTGAAAAGCTGCCTTGCTGTTACCTTTTATTAATAATAATAATAATAAATTATTTAAGCACCAAACACGGCGCATAAGGCAGAAACCAGTGCTCTCCAGGTTGTTCGTTGTGATGCCACTCCTCTTAGCTCTTGCACATTATTTAGGCCCAACGTTCTTCCTTCTCATATTATTGTTCTTCTGGGTGTTTCTTTTGGTCTTCCTTTTTTCCTCTTACCCTCAGGAACCCAAGTGAGTGCCTGCAATGGTATTCTGATGTTTTGCATTTGTAGGACATGACCGATATATGACCATCGCCTTTTCCTTATATAGTCGGAGACATATTTCTGCCTAGAGTCTTCTCTTATTTGTCGATTAGTCTTGAATTCTTTCCAACTGATGTTCACGAGTTTTCTAAGACATTTGTTCTCGAATGTATTCAGCTTGTTCTCCGATGATTTTGTTATTTTCCAACTCTCACAGCCGTATGTTAACACTGAGATAACATT
Source organism: Oreohelix idahoensis (assembly GCA_024509875.1). Classification (NCBI taxonomy): domain Eukaryota; kingdom Metazoa; phylum Mollusca; class Gastropoda; order Stylommatophora; family Oreohelicidae; genus Oreohelix; species Oreohelix idahoensis. The sequence continues at coordinate 43,181 of JAMPIV010010000.1, forward strand.
TGAATTAAACAGACGAAGCTTGGTATGTATATTCAATGATCGTAATTTCCAAATGTTAGATAATCTATTGAAGGCGCTAGCTGCCAAAGCAATTCTAGTATGGATTTCTCTTGTTGTGTCACCATCCGAGTCATTTTACTGCCTAAATAATTGAAACTTTCAACTTTCTGTAGTTTTTCCCCGTTCAAGATGATATCAAAGGTCTCGTTAGAAAAGTTCATAACTTTAGTTTTAGAGGCATTTATTTGGAGACCTATTTTAACCGAGAGATGACACAAATTATTTACTGCTTCTTGGGATTGTCCGGGTGTTGAACTTAAGAATGCTAAATCATCTGCGAAATCCAGGTCCCCCAGGAATTTTCCATTTGTCCATTTTATACCTAATTGTTCATTGTGGGTATAGTTTCTCATAACCCAATCAATAGCTATTCCAAAAAGTAGTGGTGACATAATACAGCCTTGTTTCACCCCTGTTTCTACTGTAAACCATTCTGTATTCCCTTTATTTGTTCTAACACAACATCTTGCATTGTCATATAGCGCTTTGATTATATTCACATATTTTGTTGGAAAACCATAGATTGTAAGTATCTTCCACAATGATGGGCGGTGTAGACTATCAATGGCTTTTTGAAAATCGACTTCTTCTTCTTCTTCTTTGTTCGCCCTGAAAAGGACGGTGGTTGCGTTGTGTCTGTTTACGCCGTAGCTGTGATATCTGCACCTTTCGGTCGACACATCCGACTTCTGCACGGCATTTTTTAGGACCGGGTTTGCCTTCCCATTGCGATCCGTGCTCGCTCAGCCAGCCTGCACTGCTGCAGACTGTTTCCAGGACCACCACGTGGAGGTGGAGCACGGTCTTGACCAGCTCTGGTTCGCTGGTCCTGACGCAGGCAGTCAAGCTATGAGTCGCTGACTGCGGTCTCTATTGCGGCATCTTCTTGTCAGAGGCTATGTGTTTCGTACGCCTTAGGAGCATTTGGTCAGATATTGAGAGCTCGTCCTCAGTTCCACTCCTGGCTATGACAACAATTGGCATTAAATGGATGATTGTATTATTATAAATAGTTGGTCAGTGACAGACTGTGCCAAAGATCATACTAAATACAATTTTGACTCAAATAATTTGAAGATCAATTTTGCTTTTCTTTTTAACCCTTATTATTTCTTATACAGGTGTGTAACCCATAATCTAAACATCCGCAAACCAAGACAGGCCAAAAACTGAAAAGTTTTTTGACTGACCTTTGGGCTACTTTAAGTTTCAAAAAAAAAAATTATTATTATTTGTAACTGGTATGGAGGAAACCGAACACACGCAATGTTCAGTTTATCACATTTCGTCCTTTTGAAGCACAATCGCAGTATAAGCTGATGCATGTGCTATAATGTGATGTAAATTTTCAAACACAACTATATAGTTGTGTCTAGGTACCACTTTCAGCCATGTGTGAATATTTCTGAGCGTATTTTGTAATTTTGAGTGTGGATGTTTGTGAGCTAATTTCATGACTTAAACTTCGCCAGTTTAATTTTATTATGAAAATATTGAAAAGAGCTGCAGATACTCCTGTGGGTAATAGTAGGAATAAGAAAAGAAAGCATTTGTCATTATGGATAGCACAGAAGGTAGAGTTATTGCAGAAGCTTGATCGTGGTATCTCTGAGTGTCGCCTTACTGAAGAATATGGAGTAGGAACTACCACAGCATATGGCATAAAGAAATATAGACAAGCTGCTGAAGTTTTACATGGACAATGATGACCAAATACTAATGTCAGACCAGAAAACTTTGCACAGAGGAAAAAATGAAGAAGTTTTGGCAGTTTATGGAATTAAAGAAAAACTGCTTAGACAGAAACCATTGTTAATGAGACAGATGACACTGGGCAAAACCTACAGTAAGGCCATCTGTCTTATTGCCTATTCAGGAGCTGAAAATCCTGTTCTGGTCCATCAACAAATGTTTGACACCAATCTGATGATGATGATTACAGCATTGAATGTACATGTGCAGGTATTTAACAAAGTTTATGTTAGAAGTTTAAAAAAAAAATATTTTTCTGATCAATAAATTGTACTACATTATTTTTAAAATGCGATTTTTGGGCCACTTGGGTAATTTTTGGGCAACTTTGGGCTACTTCTGGTGATATTTTGGGCGTATTCAAAAAACCAAAACATTGCCGTCTCTGAACATTTCGGATTCTGGGTGAGAACTTTTTCGGGGTGTGAAGAAGCTTGGATATTTTGTTTATTTTGATATCGAAGTTTTTGCACCTTTTAACATCCTCTCAACTATGAATACATGTTCACATACCATTGTTATTGATGACTGTTGATGTTTTAACGCAGATGAGAAGGGCTCATAGTAGTGTTCATAAATAGTCATGACATGATGGCTCATAAATCCATGGGTTAAAAACTGTTCACAACGATCGTGTATTTTTTTTTGACGATGTTGGTAAAACAAAGAGACAGTCAGTGTGATTTTTGCTTTTGAGCGAGCTAGAGGCATTCTGTCCTCTAGAGGTGTGTGTGTGGCCCATGCCATTCTATTCATGTATGTGGAATAATTATTGATTTTGAATATCTCAATATTAGAATTCTATTGGAGTTTGATAAATACACATACCGGTAAGCTCAAGGTAGGAGCTGTGTAATTTAACCAGTGATGGATGATTGCAAAATGTTTGTTCTTAAGAGAACAGTTAATTATAAATGAAGTACATTATCTTCATCGAAACCATCGGATCTTATTGTATGGGACATGTCTGGTGACAGACCTATTTACTACGAGAGTGTTTTCACACGTGAACAGAGGCTTAGGTAGCCAAGTCGTTATTTACAAGTAGATGACAGTCTTACATGTGCTATCCACACACAATTCATTACATATTTTCCTAGAAATCACCAATAGGATTTCTAAAGTGCCAAATGTTTATATTGGCTAAACATTGACGTATATCTTGTAAGCTGTTTTGGAATGTGTCGTAGGATGAAGTATCATGTGTTATGTGAATAAATTGTAAAAGTTGTCTATGCCAGGCATCCGAGAACATTTTATCAAAGCGGTGCTCCAGATGTGTTGTGCAGTCTGTAATATCGTGGGCATTGTCTAGTTTCACAGAACACCTCCTAACACACCGTCAAGTCAAGAGAAGCCATCACCAAACAACAAGAAGCACCACACAGAAATATTCACACCACCTTCTCAACATTAAAGTTTATTAAAGAAGCCCACTGTTATGATTAAAATTCATAACGATTGTGTCGGTATAATAGTTAGCTCGACAGGGCTCCTTTTTTGTTTATTTTATACGGAGTCATTTATTAATACAGGAAGTGACGTCATGCTGATATGGTTGTTTGGCAGACGTGAATCTGAAAATGCAGAAGTGAGGAGATTGTCTGCAAGCCTTCTACCATCGTGTTTCATGGCGAGTGGACGCATGTGTTTGAGCTGCTAAATTTAAGGGTCTATTACTGAGTTATGTCATTACTCAAGATCTTCTGTCAGGTGTATCTAGTTATCTACATTTACAAGGAGTAGCCTATAGCTTCTCAATGTCGAGTGTGAATATATATTTAAAATGTTAAAAATGAAAAGGACAGCATTCCAGACATGAACAGACTGCCTAAAGTTATATCAACGACTGCTTATTATATGCCATTGTATATTGGCCTGAACTGTATGGAATTTGGAGCAGTGTCACAGTCTTAATTAAGATGTATACTGTTCACTTCGTCCATTGTGGCTCAAATAATTCTAATTGATGTTGGCTTGCTTCGGTGTCTGATACGTCTACTACCCTAGAAGTGATCTTGGCCACAGGAACTATCCTGTCACTAAATATGAACATTTACAATATTAAAGACACGTAACACCCACGACATTAGTGGAGATACTCTATCCCACTTAATCATTGTCCGCAACACTGGGTTACCAACCTGCATTGTTAAATGTGTTACTCAGCCTTTTATGTACTCTACATTTTAGTTTTGTAACAATAAACCTTTTTTTAATGAGTGAGGGTGGTAAACCATAAGTCAGAAGAGTTCAGGACCACCACTGGCGTAAGACAAGGTGATATCTTGTCACCTCACCTTTTCAAACTCCTCATGGACCATGTCGCCAAAATATGTAAGGAAAGGACCAACAAGTATTCAGCAGGGTACTGGAAGATGAGACGGGTCTGTATTTCAGAGCTAGCAATAACTTTACAAAAAGAACATTCTGATATAAATATCGTGTTTTCAAGGTGACTTGTCAGACCTCGTGTTTTTACAGTCAGAAAGAGACAGAGTATCAGCCCAAGAATATTAAGAATAAATGATAACTGGATTTATAGAATGTCCAGATTTCTTTTCCATAGTTCATATACAGTCAGCCTGTGGTGGCGACCAAATCAAACATTGACATTACCTGAATAACAACCATTGTTTTGTGAAGAAGATTTATCCAGAACAGAGTTAGTTACCTGACATTTCTATTTAACGATCGAATATTCCAAGCTACTGTACACTGTGAACATTAGATCTCTTAAGTAATTTCCTACCAAGACAAAATTGAAGTGACATAACCAGAATCCTACTGATACTAGTAGTAACGAATCGAATCAAGCGTTTCCCAAGATTTGGATTAATTAGTCTTGGAGAAACCTAGGCTTGTTTCGCAAAAACCCAACCTTGGATGGGCTGTGTGTACTTAACGATTGTTCCAGATGTTGTGAAATCACCGATTAGGTAAGAGTGAATGGATGTGATCACATGTTTGTCAGAGCGAGAGAAAAACAGGGATGAATAATTCTTGCATTGTATAACTAATATACTCACTTTGTTTTGTTGTTTTTCTTCTTAGGTTTGCTAATACTGTTCCTTTATTTCATAATAGAATAACGTAGAAACGCGGTTCTTTACGGTATAGTAAAACCAAAACCCTAGTGCTATTCTTTGACCTTTTGGGGTTAATTAACTTATTTCCTTGTGGGATTTTGTTTCTACAGAGGGAGGTACGCTTAGTGGGTCTACTTCTTTAATTAATTCATTAACCTATGTTTTATTGTATTTGATTTGATATTCAAAAATATTGTTGTTGTTTAGTTTGTTTATGATAAATAAAATTTACATAAACCTTATCTACGTGTGTTGGTCAGCTCGTTCCAAAAGATCCCTATTCCATAGATATACTTTTCACGTCTGTGCGTCTAATTGTCGTCATGTATCTATGTGTATGTAGATGTGAGTGGTTGGATATATATAGATATATTTATAGGGAAACTGTCTGATCTAAAAATCTCAGTCGTGATCGATAGGCTGGATTGATTATCTCTCAAATCCAGGGACAGATTTTACCTTTCACCATTTCACTTGTGAAAATCTATTTCTTTACCTTATACCACTTCTTTACAACTGAGCTATTACCTGTTCTAGTCCTACTCAGGCGGGACCAAAATTGATCTTAATTCCCCTATCAAAAGTATACGATAGGAGGTAACTGGTCATCCCACCTGTCGATGCTGGCCCTAGCATGGTGATGTCTCCAACACTTCACTCCACTGCGGCAGTATCTGCTATGAGACTACCCTTTTTATAGATCTTAAAAGAGTTCATTGTTTCCAAAGAAGATCTCCACAGATCCTGGGTTGCCTACCGCTGGCAAACGCCAATCTGAGGGTGCGCTTTGTGATGATGATGATGAATTCCGCGATCAGTATGTTACCATGAGTATGTCATGTCGTGTTTTTCACTTATATCTCTCGACCATTTATTATAAGATAAGCCTATGCGTTCCGTTTCCACACAGAAGTTACATTGTATTTAGTAAAACTCTCCTACAGACCACAGAATACTGGCTTCATTCTCACTTTCCACCTATATCGCTGACATCATTTGTCAGTTTGCTTTCAACGATTCAAAAACATGTGTTTTACGCAGACACTCTTAAATGCTGTCACTGAAGTCGCAACAAAACGCTGGTGGTGGGTGAGTAACTGCTACAATGGCGATGAGGAAAGACTTAACCAAAATGAAAGACACCAAGGCCTGTGATTTATGAAGAAATAATGTAGTAGGCCCTATTTATTTTTAGGCAAATTGTAAGCACTGGCAAGAAAGAATGGAAACAGAAAACAACAGAAATTGTAGGTACTCCTGACAATATATCTATTAACGCTATTTGGCGATGAGAAGCTCGGGGATTGATCGGGTTTTTACAAAAAAATCAATAATTCAGTTTAACAAGTTTTATTTGGTAGAAACTGACAAATAAAAGTCTATTATTTAAATTATAAATCAAAAGCATCTAGCTTAAAAAGACGTTTTTATTTTCATATTCGATACTTGCACACTACGATACATGTCCAGGAAACTGCAGGGAAATAACTCCAAATGAATATTCACTGCGGAGCAAAAAGGTACGAGGGATAGGGAATTACCGGAAAGGTTATCTTCGTAAAGGTGCAGCAGCATGCGAATCATCCAGAAGAGCAGCAGCGGAACAGCGGAGACAAGCTAGAAAGGACCGTGAAATAAAACCTTCACATGAAGCAAACATTCCCTGCCCACACTGTCCAAGATCTTTCCAGGCCCGCATCGGGCTCTTCAGTCACCTTCGTACCCATAGACTAACCTAACATATTCTTAAATAATTGGATGAACAGAGTGGTCTTCATCACCCGTGATGGACGAACAACCACCACCAACCACCATATGATAGTGACCTCCCCTTTGTAATAGCTGTCCTGGTCAAAGTTCAAGTGGGTAAAAATTATCTTTCATTACAAGGACAGGTCACTACAATGCACGGTGGTTCGACAAGTTGAAAAGTGGGGGTTGTAAAAGTACATTGCAAAGTTATTTTAGGATCTGGCAGTGGAGACGGAAGTTCTTAGAATTGTACTTTAAAACTATAATAAATTCTAGTCATTTAAAAAAAAATCAATCATCATGAATTTGAAATAAATACATATTCGTCAATACTCATGAGGCATCGGTGCCTTTACTTAGTTGGTTAAAATGTTCTCTGACTGGCTACTAGCAGTTAATAAAATTTATATTATAGCTGGAAGAGTTTAGCTAGAAATTATTATTTATTCTGCTATCCACTGTACCACAGTAAAACTTAGAGAATTATCAATGACGTACCTATCTCGTAAATCACTCTGCACAAAAATGTAGAAAAATGTAATTGACGATTAAACTAGTGAAATCACTCAAACTACTAGTATAATAATTACCACAAGCGTAGAAGTAAAACGATCTCCAATCGACAAACTAAGTGATACTACTATTATAAGAGATCTTTAGAAATCGAAAGCTAGATGTTCTCTGAAATTCTGGCGGTACTGGATAAATTTAGTTAGATTTATGGGGTATATAATCGTATATATATATATATATATATATATATATATATATATATATATATATATATTATATATATATATATATATATAAATATATATATATATATATAAATATATAAATATAAATATAAATATAAATATAAATATAAATATAAATATATATATATATATATATATATATATATATATATATATATATATATTTATATTTATATTTATATTTATATTTATATTTATATTTATATTTATATTTATATTTATATATTTATATATATATTCTTCTTCGATCCTTAACCACCGACCGTCAAAGCAGTCAGTGGCCATCACGCCTAGTGGCGTCTTGTAGGGCAACAACAAATTGATTCCACTTTGCACGGTCGGTGGCCATCCTTCGTACAGTGCCCCAACTCTGATTCATTCTTTGCATCTCAGCCTCCACAGTCCTCCGCCAAGTTGTTTTTGGTCGGCCTCTCTTTCGCTTTCCTTCAGGGGTCCAAAACATAGCTGTTCTTGTGATGGCATCGGGGTCTCTTCTGAGGACATGACCAACCCAGCTCCAGCGTCTGCCAGCTATGATGGTGTGCATGTCCTCTTGCTTGCTACGAGTAAGCAGATCTTGGTTGGTGATGGTATTCGGCCAAAAGATGCGGTGAATTTTTCTTAGGCATGTTGTGTGAAAAGAGGACAATTTTGACATTTCCTTCTCTGTGACTCTCCAACATTCCGCACCATAGAGAAGCACAGAAAGCACGCAACTCTGGTATAATCTTAATTTTGTGCTTGTGCTGTATTGGGAGGACTTCCAGATGTTATTTAGGCTAAAGAAGGCTGTTCTTGCCTTATTCATTCTGATGTTGATGTCTTTGCCTGCCCCACCGTCTGGTGTTACTATGCTTCCTAGGTATTTGAAGGTATCTGTCTGTACCAGTTGCTGATTCCTTACTGATATGGGCTCAGGGTTGCTCACATTGAGCGTCATGACCTCAGACTTCTTTAAATTAATGTTCAAGCTCACCTGCTGGCCAATTTTATTAAGTCTATCCGTTTTTTCCTGGATGTGTTGATGTGAATGTGCCAGCAGTGAAATGTCATCTGCATATTCCAGATCTTCCAATGTAGAAAATGTAGTCCATCTTATTCCTCTTGGACTGCCCTCTGTTGTTTGGCGCATCACCCAGTCTATGACTGTTAAAAATAGAGTGGTTGATAAGGGGCATCCCTGCCGTACTCCTGTCTTCACCTCGAAGGCCAGGTTGCTCTGCCCAACACTACATGTAAAGCCGGCATAGAGGCCCTTTACGATTGACACTATGCAGCCCGGAACTCCACAAGCCCTCAGTATTTTCCACAAACTGTCCCTATGTACGCCGTCAAAAGCCCCCTCAAAATCAACAAAATTTATGTAAAGCTGTCTTTGCCACTCCGAGCACTGCTCCATAATGTTCCTGAGAGTGAATATATGGTCCACACATCCTCCGTTCTCTCCAAATCCTGCCCGCTCTTTCCTCAGCCTGTAGTCCACCGCCCCTGAAATTCTCTGTACAACTATCCCGCCTAGTATTTCGCCGGGAACCGAGAGAAGAGCGACTCCCCTCCAATTATTGCAGTCTGCAAGATCTCCCCTCTTGGGCAATCTGACAACCATTCCCCCGTTCCACTCCGATGGTGCCGTCCTCGCTTTCCACACCCGTGCAAATAGTGGCTCCAATAGCTCCGCTGCCAGCTCAGGGTCCGTCCCAAACAGCTCTGCGCCCAAGTCATCATGGCCCGGAGCCCTACCGTTCCCCAACCCCCTGATTGCTCTAATGACCTCTTCCCCTCGTGGAATGTCTGTATTCACATCTAGATCGCCCTCAGCCCCAGGAACATTCAATTGTGTCTTTGGTATTTCCTTGCCCAGAGTTTCTCCGAAGTGCTCTGCCCATCCCGCCTCCCGTCCCTCTGCCGTCCCGACGAGACCCCCCTGCCCATCTCTCACTAATGCAATATTGTTTGCACCCTGTTTTCCGCTGATGAATTTAGTTATTGTGTATACTGCGCTTTGTTCATCTCTCAGTGCTGCCTCTTCCGCCTGCCTTGCAAGATCGTCCAGGAAATTCCCTCCGTTGGCCCGGGTTTGGCGCCCAACTTCCCTGTCCAGCCGGCTGCACTGTTCGCCACACAGTTGCTCTAACCTGGGGGACTTCGCTTTCGCTTTCTTTCCCCTCACTTCCCCTCTCATCCTTATGGTGTCTAGTGCCTCTGGTGCCATCCAGTCTTGCCCCCCCCCCCCGGAATCCCAAGCATGATCCGCCACTTTCCTTATATATTGCTGAAATGGTGTTGAAATTCTGGTCCACATCATCAGTCAATGTCTTTTCCTGGCTTTTGGGCAAATTGATATCGTTTCTTAATGTCGGCCGCAAAAGCTTTTCTGGTAAGGGGGTCCTTCAATTTGCTGATGTCAAACCTTTTCTGTGTAGTTACAGTTGGTCCAGCCCTTCTTAGTTTCACTTTCAGTTTTGCTACCACTAAATGGTGATCACTTCCCACATCTGCACCTCTTCCTACCTTCACATCCCGCAATGTATGTCTCCATCCGCCGTTAACCATGATGTGGTCCATCTGGTTTCCGTCCCGACCACCAGGTGATTCCCATGTTAACTTGTGAATTTCCTTATGTGGGAAAAGTGTTCCTCCAATGACCAGGTTGTTAATGCTACAGAAACTTATTAGCCCTACCCCATTTTCGTTTGCTGTTCCGCTGCCGCATCTCCCCATTGTTCTTTCATTATATGTATTGTGTGTACCAACTTTCGCACCGAGGTCCCCCATCACTATAACAAGATCACATCCAGGTGTGTCCTCCATTTCTTTCTGCAGTTGTCGATAGAATTCATCCTTGACCTCCTCATCGCTATCATTCGTTGGTGCGTAGCATTGTATTATTGTAGTGTTGGTGAATCTTCCTCTCAATCTCAATCGTTTCAGTCTGTTGTTGATGGGTTTCCATTCCAGTAATGTCCTTTCTATCCCTTTCTGTAGAATAATGGCTACGCCTTCACTGTGCTGTCCATCCTCTCTTTCAGAGTAAAGTACTGTTTCTCCTGTTGCTGTTTTAACTTTTCCTGCCCCTGTCCATCTGCTCTCACTTATTTCCAGTATGTGTAACCTATAGTTTCTCATTTCTGCCGTGACCTGTCTTAGTTTACCTGTCTCGTACATTGTCCTGACATTCCAAAATCCTATTCTTTTATCCTGTTTTGCGGTCAGGACATCCGTTTTCATGTCAGTGGCTTCCTTTCGGCTTTCACCACTGACAGTCATACGAGCCACAGACTCCGAATGTCCATCCCGCAGCAAAGTTTGTTCATTTGATGTTGTTTCCGTAACTTCATTATTTTTTTTACATAGACAGGGGTGTCAGCCCTATGCTAAAACCCCCAACCTGGAGGACCAGGGTACCAGCTTTTGTCTGACCCCTACCCACACAGACCAGTCCAGCTTGGTTGAACCTACCAGGAGTAAAACTCCTACTGGCATAGCTCTGGGGATTGTCAGGGTACGCAAGCTGCCATACCGCTACAAGGTATAGGTACCATTTATGGCACATATATATATATATATATATATATATATATATATATATATATATATATTGTTCAAAAAAAGAAACGCATAGCTATCCGAGCGCGCATTTTTATGAGTTTGTAAGTAAAATTTAGTGCTAGGGTATATAAAAACCAGCCTCAAATGTTCTTTACAGTGTCAAATGCACGTGTTGACCTGAATTGCGTTCGTTTTTGTAATCGTTACAACGCAGTGGTCAATAGTGTTTATGACGCAATTTTTGACCACAGCTCATGTTGCGCGCACGTGAAAGCAACAAAATTTGGGGTGAACACTATTCACTGACTAGTTGAAAAAAAAAAAAAAACACACACACCCACACAAATAGTAATACGTCTTACAAGGAGAAGGACAAAAAAAACCTACGTTGCGGCCACAAGGCCTTCGTCAGGGACAGACAAACAAGAGACAGGAGGGAAAGAAAATGAGAATTAAGTAGAGAACATGAAACTATAAAAATAAGAGAAAAAAACTCCCTTAATATTAAGTCCAGTCACATGTAAAGCAAAGCATGATGGCTGCCACTAAACCCACTGACTACGCAACTGAAACCCTATAAAAGGATAACGCTACACACACAAAATTCAGTTCATTTTCAAGCAGACATTTATGGCGTCTCTATCGATAAATTTAAGGAACATTGCTATTGGCCGACTGCATGCAGGCGAAAGTCAAAGTCAGGTTGCCAGGCATCTAAACGTGCATCAGAGTACTATCAGTCGACTTTGGCACCGGTTCCAAGCCACTGGCTCAGTTGAAGACCGGCATCGCAGTGGACGACCCAGAGTGACAACAGCAGCGGAAGATCGCTTTATTCGGCTTCGTCACCTCTGAGACAGGTTTACAACAGCTTCCTCAACTGCCCAGTCATTGCCTGCAGGACGTCATGTGTCTGATCAAACTGTCCGGAATAGACTGCATGACACTGGACTTTGGGCACAATGACCTCACAGAGGACCTGTTCTTACGCGCCGCCATCGCCAAAATCGACTTCTTTGGGCCACCAGCATCGTGCCTGATCAGCTGACAATCAATAGATACGTGTCTGGTTTAGTGACGAATCTTTCTTTTTGTTGCAGCGTCATGATAGACGGCGTAGGGTCTACCGTAGGCGAAATGAACGTTTTACCCAAAATTGCGTTGATGAAGCTCCGCCGCACGGTGGTGGAGGTGCAATGGTGTGGGGAATGATCAGTTACAACGGAAGGAGTCAATTGGTGCACATTGAAGGAGGCTTGAATGCGCAACGATACGTCAATGAAATTCTTCGACCCCATGTCCTTACACTTTTGGCTGCCAAAAGGTCTGTGTTTCAACAGGACAACGCCAGACCCCATTGTGCACAGTTGACCACGCAGTTCCTGACTACCAACAACACTCTCACCCTTCCCTGGCCATCCCTGTCTCCAGACATGAGTCCGATTGAGCGCCTGTGGGATGAGCTGCACAGACGTGTTTGTCGCCGAGACGTTGATCCAGCCAATCGTCGTGATCTGTTCCAGGCACTCAAGGAAGAGTGAGCAGCCATCCCACAGGCCTACATCAGACGTCTGATCGCATCCATGCCCAGGAGATGCCAGTCGCTGCTCTATGCAAGAGGAGGCCACACACCATACTAACGGGAAAGCCCGTACGCCAAAAAACTCTCGTGACCCAGATGCAAAACAACTGTCAATTGATTGGTTGAACCGTAAGGTGTTCTTGTGTGCAATTTGAACAATTAACTCATTAAATTAAAAAAGTTATTGAATGTCAAAATTATGGCTATGTGTGTGCCTTCAGTAGCTATGCGTTTCTTTTTTTAACAGTATATATATATATATATATATATATATATATATATATATATATATATATATATATATATATATATATATATATGAAATCAAAGGAGATATTACCATCTACACCGAGAACCAGACTCTCTGCCAGGTTTAACAGATCTCGGCTTATACGTAATTCAAAGCCATTCTACACGCAAGAGCCGAAAACCCAGGACCTACGTTCTCGCTTAGATCAGGCATCGGCACTTCACTAATCAGTGTGAGTTTTCTTTACGTATCTGCTCACAACATCGAGGAAAACAAATTAATCAATAAATTTTAGTTACATAACAGAGAAATGAAAATACAATCTAATAGTCCCTCTTCCTTGTATAGGCAAACTAGGAAAGATCCCGACAGGGGTAATTTACCCAAAAAGATCAAAAATAATTAACAATGGGGTAGGGGTATTTCAAGACGTCTAAAGAATTAGTCCTTAATGTAACCTATCCTGGGGACACTCAGATAAGTGAGAGATAAAATGAAAGATGGTAAATAAGTAGTAACTGAAGAAATAATTCTTTCATTCACGTGACACATACGGTGAGCTCACTTTCAAATTTGCTAACCCCCTCTGTTGACGCTGCATACATTTCCTGGAATTAATCACAGTTATTTAAGACCATTTATAGTCCTATTATTGGTTCAGTTCAGCGCCAGACTCTCCGTTTAGGCAACTGCTATTTTTCGGGAGTCGCTGAATTGGTGCGTTGATTATTTTTGTTCCTGGGTATTCCTCTTCTTACTGCATGTATGGGTTTAGAATAAGTTTATTCTATGTGGTGGCACTGTCACGAAATTTATTAGTAAATATAATTCTCTTGTGTGGTCTAGCCTCCAGTGGCTATGATTCTCTCTGCCGTAGTGAAATGTGTACTAAACAGAATGTTACTGCTAGGCTCATCTCGGAGGGAAATAGCCGAGTATGACTCGTGAACTCTCTCTGTATAATTCCGTGGTAGGAAAACTTTACTATAAAATGGTTTTACAATAATTAGTGCCGTAAGTTCTGCCACATCAGGACAGTAATACTTATAGGTATCTAGATGGAGAAATATTCTGGTATAGTCCTGTTCCAGTTAACATTTTAAAAATTTAAATGGAAGGGTTCTGTTTATTTAACCACTGTCATGGATGGACAATGTGGACTGCAAAAGGGTCTGAAGCATCAGAATTTTCACCGACAATGTCTGTATGTTGAGGAACATATATTTGGACTGCCATAAGACATCTGGCCTCACATCTCTATAAGAACCGCTGGATCGCAAAGGTATGATCTATCTATATAAAAGAGAATAGATAACAGGTAATCATACTATAATTATATTCTAACACCCGCGTTTAGGTAAGACCTATAACTCACTCCGGTGTTTAAAATATATATTTAAAAAAACACCACGAGTCTCTATGATATTTTCCGTTTAACACTATCGCTTTAACACTAGAGATGAACACTAGTCACTTCAAATGTACACATGGTGAAAATATAAATAAATAGTATCTCGACAATATTAATCGCCTAGCGTCTTATAATTAATTAAACATCTATTTCCTGGGGAATAACGAGAAATTAAATTACGTTACGGCTGGAGAAAATTTAGCTTTAAGTTTATTTAATACGTTATTCAACATAACACAAAAGTACCAATGAAATACAATGAAAAAAATTAACACGAAAAAGCACTTCAATTAATATATATATATATATTCTTTACCGCACACAGAAAAACTGAATAATTCCCCACGTACTCCAGTATCCAATATGTAAGATGGCTCTCTAAATAGCGCGCAAGAATTATTCAAGAAATCCTGGAGCGAACTAATAATGAGTTTTAGTAGACTTCACATATATACTGAATCGTCCCGATCTCGCCGAGGTCTGCCAGAACTCACACCTCGAGCGGATTCTTCGGTCAATTATCTGAATGAAAGCCATTTTTCACAGCTCTACCGACCGCTGATCCGTTCCGGCAGAGATTTCTTTCCCCGCGTAGACGATTCTCGTTCTGGTGTTAACCAAAGGTGTTACAGAACTCTGCTCACTCTTAGTGACTACAGAAGACGTCGATAACATGACAGTCTGTGCCGCCTCTGGCCCGCCTCCTTGAATAAATGACAGTAAAAGGTTCGGAGATTGCTAATTATAACGGCTCGTGAGAGAAGACCGTAGGTGTGGCTAAATTAAAATTAAGACAGATAGCGAATGAGGCCTGGCTTACACGTACTTCACGTACATGTTAATTAGGAAGCGAGGGAAATCCACGTGGGACCCACGTTGTCGATTTTGATTTCTACAAAAAGAGGTGTCCCGTTGAGATTAAAGTGTAGCTTCAATTTTCATCTGTCACACTGCTCCAGTTGGAGTCTAGGGTTGCTGCTGCTTTCGCGTTTCTGAGCGAATTAGCATAAAACAAAAACCAGCGCCTGCTGTAGTGGTTTATAAACATACTATTTTCACATGTTGAGGTTGCCAGCAAGGAAAACATGTCAAATTCACATTTATAAAATAAATTTTAACACTTACCTCAAAATAACTTTTGGGAACACAATCTCCTGGCACAGTTTGAATAGACACAGCACGTTGATGGCTTCGAATCACTTGGTCTAGGAAAATTTAGTACTCCTCTTATGACTGGTGATCTGATTCCTTAGGTCTCCAGTCTTTGCATTTAAAAATGCGGGTTTACTTTTAAGTTTTAAAGTTTCCAAAATACTTCGATCTTGGTCCTTTATGTTTCCAGTCTTTGTATTTCAAAAATGCGGGTTTAAATTTTTAAGTTTTAAACTTGCCCAATTACTTCGATCTGTCACTTATAATTTTGGAATACTTAGTCCGATCGTTCTCTGGCTCTGGTGAATTGCTAGCTTGACGTGGCAATGCAGTCTGTTTTGTGATTCCAATTTCGCTAGATTATATTTCCAATTCTCAGTTCAAATCCCAGATTGTGCTTCTGACGAATTAGCCAATGGAAGTCGAAGTCTGTTCCGGCTCTCAGATTAAGCCAACGGTAATCTCTTTAGAACTAAATGGGTCGGGGTGTTAAATCATGATATCCCTGGCATGTTTTAAAATATTACATTTTAAAATTACAACGCGTGAACTCTTTCTAATGAAGCTGTAATACTTCCGCTTGCA
The DNA here is from genome assembly GCA_024509875.1 of Oreohelix idahoensis. NCBI lineage: Eukaryota > Metazoa > Mollusca > Gastropoda > Stylommatophora > Oreohelicidae > Oreohelix > Oreohelix idahoensis. Next base: position 59,121 of record JAMPIV010010000.1, read on the forward strand.
TCTTTATGCAAACTCATAAACAAATCTGCTAACTCAATCTTGCCCCAACATAATCTCCCCAGACATGTTATCGGTAATATTGATACCAAGACGGGTCAGCGGAAGTGATTATCGAATTATCACCTGCGATGGCGTAGATCCCCCAGATGGATCTCTAAGACCGACCATAGGGCTTTCTTTTCGTCGATCGTGCGCGACCACATTGGGTAAACACAGATCGTCTCAATCAAAAGTGGCTAGACGCCTAAGGGGATAAACATATTATCCGTTGAAATCAACCTCCATAATAATACAGTTCACCTGGTGAAACGTAAGCAAGTCTGGGAGCGGCTTCAGAGCAAAAAATGTAGGGCATAAAATATGCCGAATCATAGGACGATAAATGAAGAAATGAAGTGATACTACTGGAGAGAACGACAATTATGAAATGTGCACCCACATAGTAGGACGATTGAAGAGAAAGAGAAGGGCACCGAAGTACAAGCACAAAACGTTTTGTCACAGTTCTCATGTTTCAAAGTGTTTGAAATAATTTTAACTTATGGGCCTAACACCATATTCCCAATATGCCCCAATGGACGTGTAACAGGATCATTTACCTCTGTAGCTTTTGTCTCAACCGGTTAATCTGCTCCCTGCAGTTCCATAAACAGAGCGGTGGAACATTCAAAATAAATGATATTTTACTTAATGTTAACTTCATTTCAAAGAAAAGATTACTTTCTTGTCTTACGCAGTTCACGAATAGAGTTAATTTTAGCTAGCGGGTTTTCACTTGAAACGTGGATAAAGTACATGTAATACTGAGACTGCAGCTAATTTAAATGCCAGCGGGAGAAGCCTGGTATGAAATTTCCCTACTTCCAAAATTCTTTCTTTGTTCGTCTTACGTTATATGGAGATGTATCAAATCACCGTATATTACATACTGGTATAGACATTTACCAAATCAGTCCATGCTACCTAAGGGTAAGGTAAAGGATCCGGTTACACGCCCACTGAGGCATATTAGGACTATTGTGTTACTGTTATGCCCATATTTTCTTGACTATCGGCACACTAAGGGTGATGTGGTCAGCATCCTGCATGCCATGCGATCTAAGGAGAACTGGAAACAGACACAATGATTTGACAAATGTGATGCCACTTTCTCATATCGGCAGTTGTTCATATTATTTGGAATTGAAAACAATATATATCCTAGCTATAACCCATCAGAAGTTGAATGTGATTTTCTTCTTCATACATTAAAAAAAAAGAAACAGACCTGAGGGGGATGAAGACGGCGTTGAAAGACCTTGAACTGGTGGCACGGGACAGGAAGTTGGCATAAACTTGTTGAAGGCGTATGTTCCTTGGGAAATTGAAAGGTGAAAGAAGAACGGTAGAGCGGCGGCTAGAGTGACGGGTTACCAAATCCCAAAGTAAGCGTTTATTTTCTAGACAATTATTTGGTCCCTGGTGTTCTCTTAAACATTTTTTTCTTACATGCTCATCTGCCATGTGGTTGTTGTTGGTGTTTTTGTTACACTAGGGCTGCTGAGCTTGTCGCTCTTTCGCAGGCACTACCAAGATGAAGAATCCTACATGGTAAACCTAAGCTTTTCCTATAGCTTTTCTGCCATTTCGAAATTTATTGAGTTGGAGTAATAGGCTGCCTACTTTCATTGTCGTCCTCTAGCTTTTTGTTCATAAATGTTGTCTGTTGTCACAACGTAACTGTCGTGAAGTGTTCTGTTTTTACAACACGTCCTTCTGTGTAACTCTGACGAAACCGTGCGCCATACTTTATGATATTTGCTTGATACACGGACCAATCGGAAGGTACCGTTATGCCGTGTTGACTACAGCCTTGGACAGTCAAAATGGCGAGTCTATTATGTGCAGACGAGTGGAGGATGCCATTTAATTGCAGACATAGGAATGAAGTACCACCTGAAGAGGTCACTAATTCTACAACGGGAATGTTGCTCTGCACGTCTGTGCAGAGAATTTCCCGACCGGTAATATATTACGGGAGAAATCTTTGGTTGAATGCATCGGGGCATCAGGTTAGTCCATAATTTTGCTGTTTAAAGTATGCATAGAATAAAATGAACTTAGGACAATAAAAGACTATTACCTAGGAAGATGTAGAATAATACAGGGAATATTTTAAGCTTTACATGAAGAAAATCGCTCCAGGAATAACGTAGATAAATAAATTCTTAGTTTTCCTGATTTGCACACCTAGGCAGATTTTACAAGCATTTTTGGATGCAAATACTAGTTTTGCAGGGAAACCCCATAGGACGCCCGAACTCGCACTATAAATAATGTGTGTCCTGAACAAAATAGGCCAGTCATATTTTAAAAATTACAGCGAGCGCAAAAGGTGTTAGTGAAAAGTGTCTTTCCTTCTGCATCTGAGAGCAGACCATTATAACCATTAACAGCTCGGCTGTATGTGCCTGAGGGTAAGAAAGAATGTGTATATATATATATATATATATATATATATATATATATATATATATATATATATATATATATATATATATATATATAGTTAAAATAATTGATCAATTTGTGCTTTATGAAGTGTGTAGAATGTGTTAAAATACTACGATGTGTTGCTGGCGGACTTACAAGCCTGTGTATAATTCTGGAGGCAAAAGCCAGCCTTGTGAAATATTCAAAATAATTGAGAATGATGGCAAAAGTGTGTCTGTAGATTAAGAAAAGCATTTAAAGAATTATTTCTTGATGGAATTGAACACACACCAGGAGCGTAAGGAAGGATGAAAGCGATTGTTTTACTGGGTTGTTTAAGTTATTACTTAGTGTTTTATACTAGGCCTAATCATTGTATGGAGGCGGATCATGGCCGAATGGCTCTAACTAAGGATTTAGAGGAAAATTGTAGTCACAGTGAACGGGATGTGGTTATTACTGGTATAAATTGTGTATCTGCTAGCACACTGTCTGAAACTGTCTATCTTCCCCAACTTTTGTAACAGTGGGATAGTGATGGACCATATAGGGATTACATTTATTTTGTTTCAGGTTCTATCCTGTAAAACCACACGCATTTTAAAGAGTCACCCACTACTGCTGGACCCTTTGGTGCGAGCGCCCTTGTTGTCTATAGGGCCAGTTACCCAGTATCTACTGCCTGGAAGAACTTTATGTGACTTTTCCTTCCATGTCAGGAGTGTGACAGACTTCTGTACAAGAGATAAGTGGCCAAACAAGGCTACTGCTCAGAGTATCCTGATGACACCACTGTATTAAAAATCAAGATTCTAATAAAGACACAAGTTTTAATGAAAAGTGTGGACTTAGAAATAACCAGGGATAGATACACATTCAAGTGACAGTGAAATAAACTTGTTAGTATTATATAAATATTCTTCCAGCGGAGATAATTAACCAAAGTGAGAAACATCGACAATCTTAATGTCTTTTGAAAGACTTTGTCTAATTTCCAATGTTTATTGATTTAATGTTGTAATTGAATTTGATTTCATTTCAAGCTTTTCAAACAGAAAAGAGAATCTGTATAAATAAATTGTAAATATTTACCAGCAGAGTTACTTAATTATTTAAGTTGAGTTCAAGTTCTTGTTGATAAATAATTTAGTTAATACCCCTAGCAGAGTCAACAATAATAATAATAATATAATCATATGAGGATCTTGAGAGGGAGCCCATAGGGATCTAGGAACATATATTATCATCAGACCTAGAAACTTATACAGCTTGATCCTATCTTTGATGTCGATACATCCTTATTCTTTTCAGAAAAGGGAGTATTTCTTATAAGACCAGTCTCTTATCTGGCACTATCCTGGTATCATCTGATACAACTTTTTGTCCAGGATATCTTATACTTTCAATAACATCAACCCTCTCGTGACAGTAACCTAATTTTCCTGCTCTTAAAATATGCCCGCTAAAAGTGGAATGTTTTACGTTGCAATGGCTTTGCTAGCAGCCTCCAGTCGGGACATACAATAGACCAGTGTTTCTGATCCTGTGAAACACGGACCACTTCGGGATCCATGAGTGGATTCTAGAGTGTCCGTGAACATAACCTAAAATGTATAATATAAAATGTCTAATCATCCTTTTATGTGCATTTTTTTCTTCTGGAACTGGTCCATTTGACAATCAAGTAGGGTCCATAGACTTCATATGACAATCACAGGGGTCCATGACACACAAATTAAAAAAAGGTTAAGAAACCTTGCAATAGACGTTCAAGAAAAGGCAGAGGAAAAAAACCAAGAGCAACGTGGGAGAAAATGCATGACGGAAATAGGTCATTATTATTATTATTTTTTTTTTTTTGATCACTGTTTTCATGAATGAAAATTAATCGTGACAGATTTACACAGGCGGAATCATGATAACACATTGTTTTTGTACCAACTGATTGCTGTTTTCTCGTGTGTGTGTGCTTGTGCCTGCTATGCCTTACTCTGACATAACTCAAATCTTGATTATACGATGTTTTACTAAACATACTTTAAGTCTAATACGCCTGATATGTATCAGTTTTATCACATTTTATTTTTCTTTTAACGAGTGTTGACGAATTAAGACCCGTCCATCTTTGACACAAAGTTCGTTGATTATATTTGGGGGTACGTCGAGTTAAAAAAGACCTCGTGGTCTGGTTTTGTGTTAGTTAAATAAATAAATACTTTTTTTTAATTAATCCATATTGGTTTGTAACAAATATTAATATACGTATGTAATCCTCTTTTCAAATTAGTTTTGCACCTTTCAGCAAGGCAGGCTCAGTTGGAACTGAACAAAAGTTAGGTCGGTTGCATTAGGATATAGGTTCAAATATAGAAAACCTCGTCATTTTTCATTTATTTATTTATTTTTGGTGGTAACGTCAATTTGTAAACACTTTCGGTAAAATCCAGTTCGTGCTCGAATATCCTAGTATAGAAGGTTTTCTCAAAAACACAGCCTGTAACAATAAATTATAAATAGCACGGGGTAAAGCCTAACACACTTGATTTAGTGCATTAGGATCATCTAGAGAGAGAGAACTCAGCAAAATAGTATGACAAGATCACCAGTGTGAAACTGACGGAACGAACCAGGGACATACCATTGGAACCAGAAGCGAGGAAAATATACGCTGACATTGGAAAGGATACACACTGAGGAAACCAATTAATAGCATTACATAGCAACATTGGCGGATCCAATAGTGTTGAGACTGAATGGAGACTATTATGGAGAATAGTGTGGAGACTGAACAATAGTGTGATCGCCCTTCCCTTGGGACTTTCTTTTCTTCTTCTTCGTCCTGAAAAGGAGGTTGGGTGCGGTGTGTCCATTTACAGTGAAGCTGCGTTATTTGTGCCTTTCGGCGGACACATATGACTTCAGCACAGCATTTTTTGGGACCGGAAACTTTATTTCCTATCAACCGCCCCATTACTCGCCCCCCCTCCCCCTTCCGCGGCACTGACTTAAATGTAAGTAATCGTCAGGTTAGACGAATTAAAAGATGTCTGGCATTGGACAACGGTAAGTACCCTAACGATTACAAACGTAGTTTGCAAGTAACTCTACGTGTCGAGACAATGAAAGACAACAAAGGGAACCGCCATACAACAATGAAACAAACGACTGCGTAAGGCAGGCGGCACAAGGGGACTTCACTTGAGCCCCCAAAAACAGAGAATTTTGTGACAAGAGGCGGAAAATTTCCGTATCGGGAGGTCAAACTCAAATAAAATATGTTATGCTATAATATAAAAAATGTATGGATTTTTATCAAATTTTGTCTCTTAGTATTTGTACCCCACTTGTATGCAATAATGTTATAAATAATTACCTGTTTTTTAATTTGAAAACAAAATTATTTTTTTTTTGTTACTGTCTAATAAAACCATTAATTTGTCCCCTTTTCACTATCATTTCCATCTAAATCTATCTTTTTCAGTCTTTCTTACCACTAGTGTCTTGTCTCTTATTTAGTCAGCCTCTAGTCTTAAATCCACTTCGTGACAAAGTGGATGGCGTTCGTCCTTGGGATCATCTTTGTTGGGATCAATTCTGTGATCTTATCTAGATTCATAGATTGTCTCTGTAGAAAGTTCTGGAAATAGATTTTCTTTAAATATCCCCTAGACTTGAGCTACTGATCCAGCTATAAGTTTTTCCACAGGTTGCAGTCAGTTTAGATGGTAGTTGTAGTAAGGTTGTTGATGACTTAGACTCTAAGAGGTAATTGATGGCTAACTGAATATTTGTTCATAACAGGAAGGTAAATTCGGGGTTTTGGGTAGTGTGGCTGGATAACTAAACATTTTTTCCAGGTAACAGCGATTAATCAGACTTGGTGCTAGTCTGAGTTCGAGTTTTTGCGACAGCATAATTCCTAGTAGGTAGCAGGTAGTTGCTTCTTTCTATCATTTTGCTGTATTCGTGAGCTTAAGAGCAGTTCACAAGTAAGATGGCAGATATGGCCAAGTTACGAGCTGCATGGCGTGAGGCTACTCAGGCTATGGGAATGGATAAGGAGGAGACTAAGCCCGACATGTTGAGGGAGAAGGATAGGCAAGACCAGAAAGCGAAAGAGGAAAGAGAAGCACAGGAAAGTGAGAAGGCAGATGAGCGAAAGGCAGAGATGTAACTTCGTAAAATGGAAGTAGAGAAAGAGGAGAGAAAGGCCGAGATGGAACTTCAGAAAATGGAGACAGAAGCACAGGAAAGGGAGAAGGCAGCAGAGAGACAGCACAAACTTGCCATGCGTTCTCTGAAACTGCAGCATAGATCCAATTTCGTGCATGTCTGCCCTTCAGATTTCTATCCCACTCTAATGTCCACTCCTCAGTTATTATTCTTTTAATTAAGCCTTTGCTCTGTTTTACTCATCCCCATTTATTTGGTTTCTAATATTTTTACTTTTCTTAGCTTCTTTATACACCTTTTCATTTCCTTCGGGAGTCCATAGCATAGCTGTTCTTGTGAAGCATCGGAGTCTCTTCCAAGCATGTGACCAACCCAACTACAACGTCTGCCAGCTATGATGGTGTGCATGGTTAGTGATAGTATTCGGCCAAAAGATTCAGAGAATGTTCCTTAGGCAGATTGTGTGGAAGGAGGACAGTTTAAACATTTCCTTCTCTGCTACTCTCCAGCATTCCACACCATACAGAAGCACAGAAAGTAAACAGCTCTCATATTATCTTAATTTGGTGTTTGTGCTGTACTGGGAAGACTTCCAGATGTTGTTGAGACTAAAATATGACGTTTCCCGCTTTATTCATTCTGTCTTGATGTCTTTGCTTGTTCCGCAGTCTGGAACCATGCATCCTAGGTATATAAATGTGTCCATCTGTTTCAGCATCTGGTTCCTTATTTTTATGAACTTATGCTCAGATCCACATGCTGGCGATACTTATTCTCTATATTTCTCTAAAACAAAATCCATGGTGATATCACGAGAAGAAAGAGTACATTAGATTAAGCTGGGAGAAAAGGTCGTGGAGCAGATCGACCACTTTAAATACTCCGGAGCTATTACAGACCGAAAGAGAGCCATCAGAGAAGAGTTGGCCACTCCAAAAGCAGCAGCTGGGAGACTTTTTCAGGCCATAAATCGAGGATTCCTCAGCAAGAGAGAGGTTGGTAAGAAAACGAAGATGGCTGTATACCGCTCCACCTATGTCCCAGTCTTGACATATGGATGCGAGTCATGGGCAATGACTACAACCCACAAAAGCCAGATCCTAATTTCAAAAATGAGGTATCTGAGGAAGGTGGTTGAAGTAACAAGAAGAGACATGGTCCGCAACCAGACGATACGTCAAGGCCTAAAATCCAACCCACTGCAGACCCAAGTAGAACAGTGCCAACTAAGATGGTTCGGCCATGTCTGCAGAATGAGAGAAGACCAGCTACAACGATACGCATGTGAAGCAAAGAGCCAGGGATCCAGACCCCTAGAACGACCCAATCTTTGAAGGACCGAGGACTAGAATGGAACCAGGCCGGGAGGAAGAAAGACGATAGGATAATCTGGCGCTCTCTCTTCTAAACCTGTACACCTCACGTTAGAAGGGGAACGACTAAGTAAGTAAGGGATAAGGTTTCCGTTGCCAAAGTACACACTAGGGGTAGTCAAACAACACGTACCAGCATAACTTCATTGAGCGGACAACACCTTCTTAAAAATTAACGATGTACAGTTTATTTTCACTTGGCATAAAGTTGCATGACAGAATATAAGCCCAATGGCAAATGAAGTAATAGACAGTCTTCCCAATGTTCACTATGGACACGCTATCCTGGCATTCTCACAATTTGTATTATATACTGAAGCACATTACAAACGCACCACCTGTATAATCCAGGAACAGAGTGTGAAATGTAAATATAAGTGTTTACAAGTTTACATATTTTGAATATTTATTCATTTTCCTATGAATCCATGCTGGTCATTAATTTGTATATTTGATTGTTATGAAATTCATTGAATTCTGTGCAGCCAAGGGAGAAAACCAAAAATGCAACCAATACAAAAATTCATTCACACTATCGTCAGTATCTGGTATGTCCACCGTATGCTTGCAAACAAGCTTGGCAGCGGCTCCGCATGGAACGCACAAGTCTCTGAAGGAAATTCCGGGGAATCAAGTCCCATTCACGTGTAAGAGCAGCTTCGAGCTGTTGCAGATTAGCTGGAGAACCTTGCCTGTAGACTCTGCGTCCAAGCTCATCCCACAGATGTTCTATAGGGGACATGTCTGGTGATAGGGCAGGCCAATCAATCGTCACAATGTTCTGCTGCTGTAGATATTGCTGTGTAATGCATGCGGTGTGCGCATGTGCGCTATCCTGCTGGAGAAGCTGCAAGTCTGGATAATTTGTGAATGCAGGAGCAACCAATGCATCCAGAACCTCATCTCTATATGTCACAGCATTAACATTTGCACGGAAGACGTGAAGAGGCAAGCGATGGTGAAAACTGAATCCTCCCCAAATGTGAATACTGCCACCTCCAAATCGGTTGTGCTGACGAACACAGCAATGTGCAAAGCGCTCTCCACACCGTCACCAAATCCTCATACGTCCATCAGCAAATGATATGTTTAATCTGCTCTTGTCTGGGTATAGGACAGCATTCCACTGCAGTCTAGTCCATCTGACATGTTGCTCTGCCCATTGACGATGTCTGTGAGTCAAGTGTGGCCCAACATAAGGTCGTCTTGCAGTAAGGCCTGTATCTGTGAGTTGTCGTATGACTGTCATTCGAGAGACTTGCCCATGTCTACCCACTATTGCTCTTGCTGTTTGACTTGCCAGGAGAGAACGATTCCTTAGGTGACCCAGGACAATATGACGATCTTGCGCAGGGGTAGTAATTCGTGGTTGGCCACTCTGAAGTCTATTCCGTGCACTGCCAGTGGTTCCGTAGCGTTCATTGAGACGTACAATAGTGCTGTGGTGGCAATTCATCCATCTGGCAATAGTCCGCGAGCTCATTCCGGTCTCCAACATACCAATGGCTCATTGGCGGTCGTTTTCAGATAGTCATGGCATTTCAAGCACATGTACTGGGTGTTTAGTCTCAACAGCTTTTTCATACCGAGTATTCTGCCACAAAAACTAGAAATACTGGCTATTACCGAAACAAAGAAAAAGGGACAAGGAGTCATGGATCTTGATGGCTACATGCTGCTATACAGTGGGGTACCCACATCTGAAAGAGCTAAAGGGGGCGTGGGTTGCATTGTGGCCAAAAACCAGAAAGATAGTATCAAGGGATGGAACTTTGTCTCGGAGCGCATTATGGTTGTAAAACTAAAAGAAGGAGAAACCATAGTCAACCTGGTCATAGTGTGTGGGCCAAATGAGGATGAGAGAGCAGAGGTCAAGGAGGAATTCTTCGAGCTGCTTCATAGGACAGTGGATGACTGCCTTGATGAAATTATCATGCTCGTAGATTTCAATGCCAGAGTTGGAAATGACCATGCTAGATGGGGTGGAGTTATCGGAAGATATGGAGAAGATACTCTAAATGACAATGGAAAGCGACTCCTCAGATTCTGCAGTGAGCAGAATCTGATCATTACCAACACAAAGTTCCCCCATAAGCGCATACATGCATACACTAGGTGTGAACCAAAAAAGAATGAGAAGTCAGTGATCAACTATGCCATTGTTAGGAGGAGCTCATTCAAATATGTCCGGGAGGCTAGAGTCTGGAGGGGGCCAGAGATTGGAAGTGATCACTACCTGCTTACAATCAAAAGAACAACTGAAAGAGTTGCTTAGCCTAAGAACTGCCCAACATCACGCAAGAAACCAAGTAAACGAACGGAAGAAATGAACATTAAGACCTACGAGCTGAGAGAGCCAGAAATCAAGACCAGATATCAGGGGCTTATTGCTACAGCGGTGAGAAACACAGAAGAACTACCTGATGACTTGGAAACCCTGTGGCTTAAATTCAAGGACATCATAAAGACAGCTGCTGCAGAAGCATGTGGTGAAGTCCGACTTGGGAACAAGAGAAAGAGGACACCTTGGTGGACAGAGGAAGTCAAAGAGAAAATAAGAGAAAAGAAAATGGCATGGAAACAATACTTAGGAGCTAAAAACACAGCAGGAGAAATAGAGAAATATAGAGAATATGTGATACTCAGAACAGAAGCAAAGAACAAGGTGCTAGCAGCAAAACAGAAGTCCTGGAAAGAATTTGGAGAAAAGCTAGAAAAAGATGCGCAAGAAAACCAGAAATTGTTCTATAAGACCCTAAAGAACATGAGGAAGGAAAAACAATGCCCTGTCAAATTTATAAAGCAAGGCACATTGCTTACTGCCCCGAATGAAGTAATGGAAAAATGGAAAGAATATTTCTCAGAACTCCTTGATGGTGAGCAAGGTCAAGCATCAGAAATGATAACCACTAGCACAGAAGATGAAACAAATGGTGATGAAGATGACATAAAGATGGAAGAACTGATGACAGCACTGGAGAAAATCAAGATGGGCAAAGCAGCAGGGCATGATGGTATAACACCAGAAATGGTTAAGTACATGGGAGCATCAGGCGACCTATTACTCTTAAGGGTCCTACAGGCAGCATGGTGCAACAAGACCATACCAAAGGATTGGGAGATTGCCATCATAACACCAATTTTCAAAAATGGTGACAATCGACAATGTGGAAACCATAGAGGCATATCCCTTCTCAGTGTCCCTGGTAAAATCTACTCTAGAATCCTAGAGCAGAGACTCCGACGCCTAGCTGAGCCAAAATTGGATGAGGTCCAGTGCGGATTCCGAGCAAACTGAAGTACTCAAGACCTAATCTTCACGCTCAGACAGCTGAGTGAAAAGGCCCTTGAGTATAAGAGTGAGATCCATCTTTGTTTCATAGATCTGGAAAAGGCGTTTGACATACTTTGGGACTGTTTGGCAAGGAAGAACATTCCAGCACCTCTGATTCCTGCTATACAGAGTTTCTACAAGTCTTGCAGGAATTATGTGAGGACAGCAAACCATAAGTCAGAAGAGTTCAGGACCACCACTGGTGTAAGACAAGGTGATATCCTGTCACCTTATCTTTTCATACTCCTAATGGACGATGTTATCAAGTCATGTAAGGAGAAAACAAGAAAGTATTAAGTGGGGTACTGGAAGATGAGACAGGTATGTATTTTAGAGCTGAAATTTGCTGATGATGTTGCCCTGATTGCTAAATCAGAGGCACATCTACAATCCAACCTGAAAGTCTGGAAGGAAGAGCTAGAGAAGAGAGGGATGGTCATAAGTAGCTCTAAAACAAAATCCATGGTGATATCACGAGAAGAACGAAGACATCAGATTAAGCTGGGAGAACAGGTCCTGGAGCAGGTCGACCACTTTAAATATCTCGGAGCTATTATAGACCAAAAGGGAGGCATCAAAGAAGAGTTGGCCACTCGAAAAGCAGCAGCTGGGAGACTTTTTCAGGCCATAAATCGAGGATTCCTCAGCAAGAGAGAGGTTGGTAAGAAAACGAAGATGGCTGTATACCGCTCCACCTATGTCCCAGTCTTGACATATGGATGCGAGTCATGGGCAATGACTACAACCCACAAAAGCCAGATCCTAATTTCAAGAATGAGGTATCTGAGGAAGGTGGTTGAAGTAACAAGAAGAGACATGGTCCGCAACCAGACGATACGTCAAGGCCTAAAATCCAACCCCCTGCAGACCCAAGTAGAACAGTGCCAACTAAGATGGTTCGGCCATGTCTGCAGAATGGGAGAAGGCCAGCTACAATGACACGCATGTGAAGCAAAGAGCCAGGGATCCAGACCCCCAGGATGACCCAGAGTCCGCTGGGAGGACAACATTAGATAATCTTTGAAGGACCGAGGACTAGAATGGAACCAGGCCAGGAGGAAGACTGCTGATAGGATAGTCTGGTGCTCTCTCTTCCAAACCTCTACACCTCATGGTAGAAGGGGAACGACTAAGTAAGTAAGTAAGTATTCTGCCACAACGCGTCCACATTTTCAGGGTCATAGCTGTTGGGAATCGTGTTGCGCGTGTAACTTTCATTGTTTAAATGTAGTCTGTACACAAACCCGTGGGGTGAATCATGCACTTTCCATTCCACCAGCCATTCGCTCTCTACCTAATGATGAACACGGGGAAAATCCATTCTGGTGCATTTTTAATGTGCTTCAGTATATATCTTCATTTAATTAATACACATTGTCGTCATAATCATACTTCCTGAGATTCGAATAAACTAGGGACACCTCAACATAGTATCTTGATGCTCTAGTGATATTGAGATTCAAGAAAAAAAACAATAGACTGTAGGAGCTTTCACACATACGTCCGCTCACACTGAAACACAATCCACATCTCTCTAGCAGAAGATCACCAAAATCTTCTGCTTCAAAAATTGGCATCTGCATCTACACCATATCGGTATTACATCACTTCCTTTATTAGTGAGTAATTCCTTATAAAATTATCAGAATTGGAGCCCTGCCGAGATTACTATAATACATACATAATCGTTATGAATTTTAATCATAACAACCACATACATTAAACATTGTCACAGCAAAAGGCAGATAAATTACATCATGGAAGAGCCAACACATAAAACAAAGAACAAAGTAATACACTATATGGAGTGATGAATACTATATTCCAAAATTATAACCCACATGGGGATGAACTGGGTATCCCTTGCACCCAAAGACACCAGCTTTCAAATGCGGTGTTTAAAAACCTATGATAACCTATTGCTTTCTTTTGTAATGGTTCTTATAATAAGTAAACAAATATTGGAACTGCAGCACAGAAAATACACAACACCATTTTGTGATGAAAAGGCTAAGCTACAAATAAGTGATAATATATTATAATAAAAATATTATAGAGGACCAATGCAGTAAAACTTATCAATATTTTCACCTTTATAAACAATAGTAATGCAGAAAGTGAAAATAAAGGCCTTTAATGTAATAGCGAAAATGACAAACTCATACCAGAAAGAAAAAAGCTCTTGGCATGTCATCTACATCCACATTGATTATTTATGTCTGTATATTAAAATAACTACAAAAGCAAGAAGTGAAACATTGTGATGTGAAGTGGCAATTAATATGACATTGTACATGTCACTAGGAACATCATCATGTAACACAAACAGAAACCACCACCACAACAGCAGATGGAGGCAAGTAAGCTTTAAAGCCACCAATCTGTCGTGGTCGTCGCGACAGCCACTTTTTACACTCCTCACGCATAAAGTTGCACCAGTCAACTACAGTGTTTTTATTGACATGAACCTCGCGACAAATGGTGGCTTGTGGAGCATTAGTGCACCAAAAATACATCATTAAAATAATCTGTCTAAGTGTCAGGTTACTGTTTTCAAAAAATGAATCTTTCCTAACACTAAATGTGGTGGCACAATTGATGCACTTCCATCGTCGGCCATCGTTACCTTGTGAAAAATTGTACAGCCGTGCGGGTTGCAAACATGTGTTGCACGTTGTGGAATTTTTTATTAAACCTCTTCGGGCCACCCACTGCAAGCACTGGAAGTGTTGCCTCACTTCATCATTCAAACTGCATCAATCTGTTAAAGATGTTTATTTGCTTTAACACCTTCTGCAGGCAGGATGGCTAGACATATGTGTATAAGTGGTATGGAGGACAATGTAAAGATAAGCGAATGTCATGTAGTCCTAGATTAAGTCTCCATAGCCATCACACACACCTCAGCAAACGTAAAAAGTCAGGAAACGTTGAAACTCCTGGTAACGTTATACAGTTTATTATGACAGACTCACAATTGCAAGACGGTTCACATCATAAATATGAAGCAGCAAATAAATGAATAGGCTGCAGGACATAGCAGCACATATTTCATTTCATAATAGTACAGCAAAAGTATCCGTCAAAAAAAGACTGCATACATCGCAGTTCACAATAGTCCATGACTTTGAATCAATATGAATACAATGCATTAACAAGCCAACGTGATCCGTGGCTTTGAATAATAAGTCCCCTGGGAGAAAACAACATTCTTTTCAATACTCTATCTATCTGCAAACAATCCATCAAAGGAATATGAATATGGAATAATGGCCTGTACAATCCGTAGCCTCATAATATCTTCAATAAAGTACATTCTGCAATTATCAAATATTCCTTTCACAACAAATATACTGGAACACACTAGCGGAATGGATAACAACCAGAAACATACTGTCACGAGACTACTGCATCTCAGAACAGCTCAATAAAAATCACTCATGCGTGGACTCACCACGTGAGACTATCGCTCAGCTCAACCGTCTCTCCCCAAACTAACACTAAGAATATTTGACAACTTGCTTTATCATATTTTAAAAAACAAACTAGCAACTAGACAGTTGAGCTATGTTCAAGAATTACTGAGCATACCGCCCCCAGCTACAAAATACTCTCATCACACAGAGCGTGTTTACTACCGTGTTTACAAAAATCCAACCTGTACATACAAGTCTTTAACCCTTTACTCCCCTCACTTAACATATGACTTAACAGTATCCCACATCTCCACACGCCTGGCATCAAGAGTCAAAATACTGTTCACAATCAACTACAGTGGTTTGTGCAGGCATTGCAAAACCTGAACTGTTATTAAAAATATGTTGTGAATAATGGCGGTAAAAACTCTAGCTAAGAGTGATAAAATAAATAAATGAAAATACGCTGAATAAAAGTGAAAGAATATATAATAGTCGTGTAGTGCGATACATATCAATTGGAAACCCACTTCGATACCCGCGAAATGCCCGGAACAAGAAATTTTAAAGAGAGGATAACTCTAAAATACTCATATTCGGTACGGAGCAAAAAAGGTACGAAAGATAGGAAATTACCACCATAATTTACATTTTGCCATCACTCCAAATTATTTGAGCTGACAGCAGGTAAAATGAGATCACAACCAGGGCATATGGTAACTAACCATTACCATAAGTAATTGTATGAATGTACACAACAATCCCATGTACACACCCATCTCATGTACACATTTCTAATAATGAAAGGAGGAAATGAGATCAAAATCAGAACAACAAGTTTTAAAACTAACAAAATGTAAAGGTAGATCCATAGCAGATACTGCTGTAGGGGAGTGGAGTGTTAGAGACTTCATCATACTAGGCCCAGCGTTATGAGTTTAGCTGACCAGTTCCCATCCTTGCTGCCTTTTCCTTCCCTTAATCAAGAGCACAGTCTGGTGCTCATTTCTAGCTGGGTAGATGAGCATGAATACACCAGGTTTAGAACCCTGTACCTTCAGCTGGGAAGAGTTGATTGTAGAGGAAGACAGTACTGTAAGTGGGAATTAACATCTAGTGATAGACAGGAAAGATTTTCAGAGTGCACTATCAAGACAAGAGACAGAAGATTGAGATCTATTCAATGCTAAGATGGCAGTTGATAGATCAAATTGGATACCTTCAGGGGAAACAATGCCACACACTTCTGCATATTATGAAATGGATTATTGTTTTCATCAGCTAAAATGTTGTTAAAAAAAAAAAAAAAAAAACATTTCTTGAAACATACATTTAAAAAAAAAAAGGGACTAAAACTGCCTGAGAGTACTTTGAAATTCAGCTGTGTGCCTTAATACAGTGTTGTGTCTTTCAGGTCTCAGTTAGTCTAGGAATCAGAAACTAATTTAATATTACAGTTTGTGAAAGGAAATACATCATGGGTTGGCAATGTGCAGACCTACTAGTAGGTACCACAAACTGACTTTTCATATTTGTTAAATTGACAATTCAATGAGATATTTAGAAAGTACATAAAAAAACAAAATATTAAAAAAAAATTACATCATCAAAATCGGTCTATAAATAAAATAGTTATGAATTTTTTTTTTTTTTTTCGAATCAGAAATGTTATCGTTCCAGCTGAAAGTGAAAATGGGCCATCTTTGACATCACCAAAGGATCACAAATTACATATATAAGCACATATAAGGTCAAGTTTGTCTTAAAAACTACTTGTAATTGTAAGAAATTAAGAAATGGAAGGCATGAAGTACATAAAAAAGCCAATATGCTCTTTTTAAAGTTTAAGAAAATCAGGTTAGTCGTGTTTTTGGTTACAAAATCAGCTCAACAAAAAATTTTAAAGTGTCAATGCTCAAAATCTATGCACTGTAGACACTCAGGATCTATGATATCCAATGTCATAGTCACATTAAGTAAGCTCAATTTTTTTCTAAACATGTCACATTATTCTGAACAAGGTTATTATGAGTTAAAAATGACAAGAAAGCCAAAAAAATAAAAAATAAACTGATTTCTGCAGAAACCGTTCAATTCGTCAAGATTTCTATATGTTTTCAAAGAACAGAAAAAATTAACTAATGAAGTTACAGTAATAATCTATGTATCATTTTAAAGTTCTTTTCAAGCACTTTCCAAAAGTACAGAAATAAGCAGAGTTATTTTGACTTGTTAAGCAAATTATAGGCTCAAAGATGCCTTGTTTGAAGAAAATTCACAATTTGTCATATTTTTTGTCACCCACAAAAATCGACATTTAATGCATATTTATAGATCATACATTATTTTAGAACCTTTTTACAGCTCTTTGCAATGGAATTCAAATAAACTATGTTTATATGGCATATTCTGTTATGTGTCACCTCTTAGAAATGTTTCATTATCCCCAATCTTGTTAAGAAAGAATCCTGCAGTAAAATATATTTATAGCTTATTCAATATTGCTTTTGGTCCCTGTAACAAATACATGTACTATGTAAATGGGCCTAGTCTATAGTATGAATAAATATAATATAAATAACACTGGGAAGAAGAATTAGTATATCGAGATTATTAATTCTATGCTCTAAATCACATTAATTCATAAAACCAGTGCATATACAAAAAATCTATTCGGCAGATGAAAGCAACTGCCGCGATTGCTTACGTTGAATGAGCTCACCAAACTGACTGAGTAATTGAGCGATTGTGGCATTAATCATGATTAAAGAGTACCGGTATCTAAATACCACATTCAATGTGCACAATGCTTTTGAAACTCTGCCAACGATATTAAAATCACCCTCAAATAATTAAACTACCAAAACAAAAGCTAAATCGAGCGAATGACATTTTTGCTGTTCCAACCTTGAATCTTCTACCTACACTCCCCTTGCTAATCGTAGTAATCCCCTTGGTTTTATTGTAGTTATCACAGTCATACTTATTTCTGTATCAATTAATTCAATGCTATCAATTTGGGGTGATCTTTCTGGTGGAACAGCAATCGTGACTGGACACAAGCTAAAAATACTTGTATTCTTGCTACAGTATACAAATGTGGAAATGAACTTCTATGATGCTAACTGCACCCTCGATGACGCTTGAAATCATCCACACACTTCAGGGATTCCCTCTGTGGTGAAACGTGTTGAGAACCCAGCATTGCACTCTAAACTTTGATTCTCAGACATAATTCTTTAGCTTTGACCTGATTGACTGCATGTAGGAGGATCTAATTTTGGAACCACTGATAAGCAGGGGAACTGAGAAAGGGTTCTGTGCAGGATGTGACGATTCCTTGGGAAAGTCTAAAACCAGAGCACAGTATTTTAGGAAACAATGGATAGACTTAATAAGTATAGCCAGCAGGTAGGCTTGAACATCGATCTACAGACGTCAGAGGTCATGACTCTCAATGTGAGCAACCCTGAGCCCATATCAGTAAGGAATCAGCAACTGGAGCAGATGGGCACCTTCAAATGCCTGGGGTGCATAGTGGCACCAGATGGTGGAGCGGGCAAGGACATCAGTGGCAAAGAGAACAAAGCTAGAACAACCTTTTTTGGTCTAAACAACATCTGGAAGTCCTCGCAGTACAGTACAAGCACAAAATTAAGATTATATCAAAGCTGTGGGCTTTCTGTGCTTCTCAACAGTGCAGAATGCTGGCAAGTTACAGAGAAGGAAATGTCGGGATTGTCATCTTTTCACACAACATGCCTAGGAAAAATCCACAGAATCTTTTGGCCGAATACCATCACCAGCCAAGATCTGCTTACTCGGACCAAACAAGAGGACATGCACACCATCATAGCTGGCAGACGCTGGAGCTGGGTTGGCCATGTCCTCAGAAAAGACCCTGATGCCTTCACAAGAACAGCTTTGCTATGGACCCCTGAAGGAAAACGAAAGAGAAGCCGACCAAAAACAACTTGGCGGAGGACTGTGGAGGCTGAGATGCAAAGAATGAACCAGAGTTGGGGCACTGAACGAAGGATGGCCACTGAACGGGCAAAGTGGAATCAATTTGTTGTTGCTCTACAAGACGCCACCAGGCGTGATGGCCACTGACTGCTTTGATGGTCGGCGGCTAAGAATCAAATAAGAAGAAGTTGGACAGCCCCCTTGGATGGCAGGGAATGCACAGTATACTATACACTTCTTACTCCTAGCTTGGGACCGCTATGTAACGATCCTTTAAATGCAAGCTAAGCTGGAGAAACTGGAGCTGATGACTTTAACTAAACATGTTCCAGAATGGTAGAAAAGCCACAAGAAAAGCCTAGATCTTCAGTGTTACCAAAGAGTGTTGAACTTGCTATTGGCTGCAAAAGAGTGGGAAGCTCAGCAGCCCTTTTAAACAACAACAAAATCTGGTTGAGATTTCAATTTACACAACAAAATACTTTTTTCACTACCACTTTGAAAAATGTCCACAGGAAGTGATCAAATAATTTAAACCATCAAGATATTTTGTGAATAGGGGGCTGAAGAATAATGAATGAGTAAACCTGCATTACAAACATCACGCTTACAAATTGTGTATGGTAAACATCACATAAATTTTCTCTGATGTAAGTCTAGTGTGTAGTTTTAGAATACTGACTTGAGTAAACTCAACACCACAAACATCGCACTTACAAATTATCTCTCATGTATGTTTTGTAAATTGTTGTGTGTTGTTTTATAATAAAGACTTGAGAAAACCTAACACCACACTCAGAAAATCCCTCTCATGTATGCCTTCTTTTGTGTAATTCTAGAATACAGACTTGAGAAAACCTAATACAACAAACATCATACTTAGAAATTTTTCTCTCAAGTATGTCTTGTTGTGTGCTGTTTTAGAATACAGACTTGAAAAAACCAACACCACACCCAGAAAGTCCCTCTCATGTGTGCCTTCTTTTGTGTAATATTAGAATATAGACTTGAGAAAACCAAATAGAACAAACGTCACACTTACAAATTTTTCTCTCAAGTATGTCTTGGTGTGTGCTGTTTTAGAATAAAGACTTGAGAAAACCTAACACCACAAACAGCACACTTAGAAAATGCCTCTCATGTGTGCCTTCTTTTGTGTAATTTTAGAATACAGACTTGAGAAAACTTAATACAAAAAACATCACATGTATACATCTCTCCAATGTGTTTCAACACGTGTTTCTTTATCTGAGTAGCCTGAGAAAACGCATCACACCTATATGGCTTTTCCCCTGTATGCTTTCTGTCGCAAACTTAGTTTTAATACATTGCAAATGTGGCTTCGCGTAGTTTTACAGACCATTCACCGATCGATTATCACAGGACCGGCCGCTTACAAAATGGCGGCGTATCGACAAAATGTCGATGAGACATCGGCAATCGGCAATGATAAATAAAAGCATAATGGAATCATTGTGAAAAGGATTTCACCTTTTAGTCCAGGAGAGGATTGTGTATAACTGTATATAAGGAAAAATGGTAGGAAGTTATCATTTACGGAGATATATGCGATTTTCGGCTGTCCACAGTTACGCTGAAAGCCTGTAAACCCACTTCTGTTCTTAATACTAAAATCAAAAAGTAACAGTTTGTGAAAGTACATGGATAGGAAGATAGAGATATATCGGCTGTGTAAAATAAGATAGGATGGAACCGTATGAATAACATATAAGCCACGGATGAGAAAGCGAAAGTTTCAGACAATGCACAAATCTTGTGAAACCGCTGCCTCAGGAAAAAATTTCAGCCGGAGTATAGGCTGTGACGTCAGTGCCCTCCGATACGTCCGCCAAAGTCTTATAAAGAGCGGAGCGTAAACTGAAAGGACACACACTGAAAGCAGGTTTGAGACAGACTGAGAGGCAGAGCTCGCCACTAGCCATATTCCATCTGAATTGTGAGCGGATCGCCAGAAATTGTCAGTCCAGTGTCTGGAGTCTGAGGGTAAGCGAATTTACGATAACTATCATGTATAATATTTTTATTTATTACAGGTTCGTATAGGCTTAGAATATTCATTGGTATAAATGTATTGTGATTTTTAATATGATTTAAACATATGCTATGTGGATGAGTGTTGCTTGTACAAAAATGAATCACAACTAGCCCCACAGCCGAATGAAGATAATATCTATCATATTATTTGCTTTATCGCTTACGAAGATAAAGGCAGTCCCATGGCAAGAGATTGTCATAGGGAAATGAAGTGTTAGAAGCTTCATCAGGGAAGATCCCGCTTTTACGAGGTTAGGTGACTAGTTCCCTCCCTCGCTGCCTTTTCCTTCCCTAGCTTGAGAGCACAACTGAGCGCACATTTACAGCTGGTAAACTGGAGTGTTCCACAGCCAGGTTTCAGTTCTAAAACTATGTAGTTGTGCTACAGAAGAAAGCAACCTGATCGCTTGGTCAGTCGGTCACTTACTTTATCTAGTTGTGTAGTAATTTTGTGTAGATGCTAAGAATGGCATCAGTATTTAAATTTGTACCTGATGTGGTTTGGAAAGATCAAGCTATAAAAAATTAAAGGATGTACAGGAGAGGAACAAACCAGATGATGGTTATTACTAATAATGTAAATACTAATCCTGTATCGTTGCAAGGATGTAATTTGCTATGACTGTATAACTGACATTTGATGACTGACTAGTCTGACATATGTGCTAGTCCGTTACAATTAATTGAAATGTTAATACTTCTGTATCACTGAAATGATGTCCTTACTTACTAAGATTGTATAACTGTGACATCTGATGACTGACTGGTCTGACATCTGTGCTAGTCAGTTACACGTCTAGCCAGATACTAGCCAAGACTGATATGATGTTTCAGGTTCCATGAAATAACCCAAACCAGACTGTCAAGTATCAGAAGCCTGTGTTGTTCATCAGAGGCAATCCCACAAAAGTGCAGGACCCCAACGAGTGAACCACAGCTGGTCATTGATATTCCTATAGCTGGGTCTACCAAGTCTGATAGCTACCAAGGACAGTCAAGTGTCAGCAGTGTCAAGTTCCAAAGATAAGTGTCAATAAAGACACTGATCACCATATATGAAAACAACAGCGATAGTGGTGATATGAAACAAATCTACAACAGAATTCAAATCATAATTGGGAGCCGCCTAACGTAGTGGTTACCATACCGCTCTGGCGACCGGGTGATGCAGGATCAAACCCGGGCGACGGCATTTGAGGATTTTTCGTCAACCGGGATTTGGACTGGATTAACTCGAGACCTGGCGAGGACATTTGAAGGAGTGTTGTCGACCAGGGATTGGCGGCTCCTGAGCCGACCCAGCTCTAATGGGTACCTCTGAAATCGGCGAGTATTTGCCTGAATGGCGAGGGACACCTGTCTCTGTACAAGAAAAAGGGATACTCACGTAAAATCAATGTCAGTTTAGACATCAATAATAACCGGAGATTTCGCCTCGAGTATTAGCGGGCGTACGAAAAAAAAAAAATCATAATTCAGTCATATGATGACAGTAAGGTGTAAAGTCAGAGGACTAAGAGAACATTAATACAATAATAGTGGTTTCAGTTTTCATTAACTTTATTGTTCAAGATCCTGAAGTCTAAAAAGACCAGACTAATTATTAACATTGCTGATTGATGTTTTCTAGTAAATCAATTTTCTTCAAGGACAGAAAATCCTACAAAAACATTAGTTTAGAAATAATAGTAATTGTGTGAATATTTTTTACACATATATTTTAATGCTCATTTCCATATAGCAGAAATAGAAGATCAGTGTATATATTAAAATATTTTAATTGTACCTGAGGACTTATTCACTTCTTACATTTGTGGTTAAAGTGAATGTTCATTTTAATTATCCCCTAGACCTTAAGTAATCATAAGATAGTCACAGGGAGGAGACAACTTAAATCCTGGTACTACTTCTTACCAACTGGGCCAGGGTTTTCACAGTCTGACTATTTCTATGATATCAATACACCAGTGCTTATTTATAAGACTGGAGTATTACTTGTAAGACCAGAACTCTTTACTGGCACCTGGATATCTAGTCTTACCTAGATATATAATTTTAAATAACCTCCTGCTACACTTTCTTAGTGAAGTTTTTAAAAAAAATCACACCACAAACACCACACTTATACGGTTTCTCTCCTGTGTGTGTCCGTTTGTGACTTTTTAAAGCATCACTATGAGAAAATTCTGCTCCACAAACATCATACATAAGATTTCTCTCCTGTGTGTGTCCTTTTATGATGCTTTAAATGATTATTTTGACAAAATTCTGCTCCACAAATATCACATTTATAAGGTTTCTCTCCTGCGTCTGTCCTTGTGTGAGTCTTTAAAGAACCACTGTGAGAAAATTCTGCTTCACAAACATTACACTTATAAGGTTTCTCTCCTGTGTGTGTCCTTGTGTGAAACTTTAAAGCACCACTCTGAGAAAATTCTGCTCCACAAACATCACACTTATAAGGTTTCTCTCCTGAGTGTGTCCTTTTGCGAATCTTTAAAGCACCACTCTGAGAAAATTCTGCTCCACAAACATCACACTTACAAGGTTTCTCTCCTGTGTGTGTCCTATTGTGACTCTTTAAATGGTGATTTTGAGAAAATCCTGCTCCACAAACATCACACTTATAAGGTTTCTCTCCTGTGTGTGTCATTTTGTGACTCTTTAAATGTTGATTTTGAGAAAATTCTGCTCCACAAACATCACACTTATAAGGTTTCTCTCCTGTGTGTGTCCCTGTGTGACTCTTTAAATGTTGATTTTGAGAAAATTCTGCTCCACAAACATCACACTTATAAGGTTTCTCTCCTGAGTGTGTCCTTTTGTGACTCTTTAAAGGACCACTATGAGAAAATTCTGCTCCACAATCATTACACTTATAAGGTTTCTCTCCTGTGTGTGTCCTTTGGTGACTCTTTAAATGATCATTTCGAGAAAATTCAGCTTTACAAACGTCACACTTATAAGGTTTTTCTCCTGTGTGTGTCCTTTGGTGACTCTTTAAATGATCATTTTGAGAAAATTCAGCTTCACAAACATCACACTTATAAGGTTTTTCTCCTGTGTGTGTCCTTTTGTGACTCTTTCAATGTTCATTTTGACAAAATTCTGCTGCACAAACATCACACTTATAAGGTTTCTCTCTGGTGTGTGTCCTTTTGTGACGTTTCAAAGCACCACTATGAGAAAATTCAGCTTCACAAACATCACACTTATAAGGTTTTTCTCCTGTGTGTGTCCTTTTGTGACACTTTAAATGTTCATTTTTCGAAAATTTTGCTCCACAAACATCACACTTATAAGGTTTCTCTCCTGTGTGTGTCCGTTTGTGACTCTTTAAATGTTCATTTTGAGAAAATTTTGCTCCACAAACATCACACTTATAAGGTTTCTCTCCTGTGTGTGTTCTTGTGTGACTCTTTAAAGAAGAAATATGAGAAAATTCTGCACCACAAACATCACACTTATAAGGTTTCTCTCCTGTGTGTGTCCTTGTGTGACTTTTTAAAGAACCACTATGAGAACATTCTGCTCCACAAACATCACACTTATAAGGTTTCTCTCCTGTGTGTGTCTTTTTGTGACTCTTTAAAGCACTACTATGAGAAAGTTCTGCACCACAAACATCACACTTATAAGGTTTCTCTCCTGTGTGTGTCCTGTGGTGACTGTTTAAAAAATCGTTTCGAGAAAATTCTGCTTCACAAACATCACACTTATAAGGTTTCTTTCCAGTGTGTGTCCTTTTGTGACTGTTTAAAGCACCACTATGAGAAAATTCTGCTCCACAAACTTCACAATTATAAGGTTTATTTTCTGTATGTCGACTTCTGTACCATTTTAAATGAAGTTTGTGTCCTGTAAGTTCATCACACATGTAAGATTCTCCTTCTGTATTTGTCACCTTGCGATCACTTTGACAAAATTCTGCTCCACTGACATCATATTTGTAATGTGTCTCACTATTATGCTGCATTATGAGTTTCTTTCGATAATCAGTCCTAGAAAACCTACTAAGACCACCACACTTGTTAGGTAGTTCTTCTTTATGCTGCATTACGTGTGGCTTTAGATAACCAAAATGAGCAGCCCCCATACCAATAAGATCACATTTAGAATGCTTCTGTGCTTTTTGTATTCTTTCTTGTTGACATAGACTGGATTTTTTAGCTAATTCTATATTACCAATATTACTTATATAACACTTTTCTCTCATATGTTCATTATGGTCACCTTTCTTGCTAACCTGTACTCCACAAACATGAAAGCTGAAAAGTTTCTCTTGTGTACCTATTATTATTTCATCTAATTGTACACTGCCACACAATTTAAAACCTTCTCTTCTTCCACTGTTGAGAGCACAATCATCATAGAATATTGTTGATTTCCTGCTGCAGTTTTCATTTTGTAAGACTGCAGTATAAATCTTTAGAGTCGGATTCATGTCTACAGTCATTATCTCAGAGTCTGTGATATTCGGTGATTGTACCCCTTTTAATCTTGATTCAATGTTATTGTCTGTATTTAGTGTTGCAGCTGCCGTACTTACATCAGCTTTCATTTCACTCACAATGTTTTCAGTGAATTCTGGCAACACTTGATTTAATGCAGCATTGTGCATTGGTTCACTCTTTATGAAACTGTTCATAATTTTCACATCTGGAATGTCAACACTAGAGTATAGGTGGGATCGCTGATTACAGGAATGGTCACCTGTAATTCATTGAATAAAAAATAATAATAAAAACTTCAGATAATGATGGCATTCACAAACAATTTTAATTCTGTATGTTTTGTGGTATCATATTAAGTATGATGTAAAAGTTATACAACTTAAGGTTATTTATTAAGAAGTATTTGTTTCTGTATTATTTTGAGTCATCAGCAGTCATGCAGAACGAGGTAAGCTACTTGCTTGAAGTTAGGTCAAAGGTGAAGTTTTTTTGTTACACGCTATTTCATTTACTGGCCATGTAGTAGATTGTTTAAGTTATGATAAAAGGGTCAATTGCAGGTATTTATTCAAGCTTAGTTGCAGTCGCTTCTATTCTGGACAGTGGGATTTTGTGTTGGTCAGTGATGTCGTTATGTTTATGACTTAACGAGTCATGCTTAAAGGTCAAGTTTTTGTGCTCAGATTGTGGTGAGTTGTACCCAGTCAAACAGAATGAGTTGGACAGTTTAAGCCAAGTTATGAGTGCCTAATTATGTGTTCAGTTTTATTTTGGCAGCCTACTGTTTCCAGTTTAGTAGTTTGTTTTCAGATTGCTTTAATATCAGTATTTCAAGACCATCATTGTTCTACTGCTACAGTGTTGCCAGTAAAGTTGTTATGAGTCATCCTATAATGGGACAGAAGATTTAGTTGTAGTGTTGATGTGTTCAGACAGTTGTGTGCAGGTTTTCATTATGACATTGGTTTCTTCATGTGCAGGAATGAGAACTTTAGAAAGTAGAGTTGAAGCTAAAATGGAGAGAGCTAGACTTACAAGAGAAGAAGTTCAAAGAAGATAGAGAGGACAGGAGATGAAGATGAAAGGAGATAGAGAGATAGAAGTGGAGAGAATGACAGTAGCACTGGAAGAGAAGAAGATTGCGGCTGAAACAGAACTAAAAAAGCTAGAAGTAGGTGCAAGTCGTCGGAACTCGACTCCGAGCGAGTCCCATCATCCCTTTTGGCTACGACTACCAAATTTTAATGATAACATACATAGTTTAGATTTCTTCCTCGAGAGATTCGAGGCTGAATGTGTGGCCTGGAAGGCTAACAGAGATGAGTGGCCATCTCTGTTGTCCACATTATTGGTTGGGCCAGCGATGGAGACTTTTAACAGCCACCCAGTGGAAGATAATGCTGATTATGAGAAGGTGAAAGAATGACTGCTCAGGAAATTCTGTCTGATGGCAGACAGATATCGTACACGGTTTAGTAAAGCCACCGCAAGTGCAGGCAGGACTTTGAGGACTTCATCTCAAAGATCAAGCTTCTGCTGAATAGATGGACCGAGCTAGAAGGAATCACTAGGGGACCTTAATGGCTTGGTTGATCTAATGCTAAGGGACAAAGTGTTGTTGTCTTGCTCTTCTGAGTTGGTAGCATTTTTACAAGAGCGCCAGCCAAAGGACATTGATTCCATGGCACAGTTGGGCCACCATTATGTCCTGGCCCATCCGGGCATGCCCATAATCGGTCTGGGCTGTCTGATGCCCTAGTTGCAGGGGTTGGCAAAGTTCAACAACAACTGTAGCAAGCTTGCTCAGGTAGCGCCGAGGGTTCACATAGGCAGAGGTTCCATAAGTCACCTTGGCCCTATCAGCCATTCAGAGGCAACTACGATAATTTCAGAACGCGACAGAGGTTCCAGCCGAGGTGGAACAACCAACACTCTGGTAGCAATAGTGACGGAGAAGAGCGCCAAATGCGTAAGCAAGTGCGCTTTGATGAGTCTTGAAAGGAAGATAGGCAATCTAAAGAGAAACCGGTCAAGCAGAGGAGTGGATCCTCAGAGAGTCAATATTCTGACTCTGAGGCGCGATCGTCACCAGTTAACAGTCCTATTAATAGTCCACATGGCAAATCAAAAAGGGAGCACCGATGTTCCATGTGCAATGGCAGGGAACATAATGCTGATGTGTGTGCTACCCCAATCAAACAAGCAAATTCCGTGTATGTGTTGGACACAGTCAATAGCGAGGATTATGTGGGGTGCCGACTTCTGTTTCAATCAGATAAGAGGGTAGTGTTATGGTTGGCTCCCACTACCATGCCTGTCTGTGGTCCATGAGACTGGGAATTTAGTGCTCCACAGAGGTGTGGTGGAGAAGAAACCAGTCTCGGTGATGAGAGACACAGGATGGACTAGAGTTGGGGTTTGCCATTCCTGTATCAACGAATCCTGCCTCACAAGCAAAACTGTGGAGTGCGCTACATTTGGGGGCAAAGTTGAGTCTTACCCCCAGGCGTGCATTAATGTAGACCCCCGTTCCTATCAGGTAGAGTGAATGCGTTTGCCCTCAACAATTCAGTTGCCAACTTGCACGAGGGGTGCATGACGTTATGGGAGATGTTAGTGTGGTGTCCCAATGGCACCGGGTTCCCGTGGCTGTCGATTAGGTGATCACTTTATCACCATCTGAGAAGAAAGTATATCAGTGACAGGGTGCAGGGCAGGCATCCTTGTGTACGCAGAGTCCGTTGCCAAGGCGCAGGAACAGGAACCATAAAGGTATGTCCAAGGTCCTGGTAGCAAGTGACTGCAATGTCCCCCTGAGTGCTAGTTGGTGCACACTCAGACATGCGTTAATGAGGTTGCACAAGTGAAGTTCATGGAGGTCTTGTCATTGCCGGTCAGTATAATGATAGCCCGAGCTACATTCATGAATAAATGGGGTGTGCGTGATGCAGTCAGGTGTGAGCACATGTTGTTGCTTCATAACCACCTGCTGATAGTCCAACAAAAGCAAGGGAGAGGTATCAGGTTTCACGTTTTATTAGGTTGTTTCGGTTAATGAGAACCGAACTTTAGAGTGTGACCCACTCCATCAGTACTGTTTTGTTATTGAAGGAGTAAAGAATGTAGTAGTGGACGCTCTGTCCTGATTGTCATTTTTTGGAAAATGACAGGAGCGTCCTATGATGAGTCGATTTTGGCTATGACATTAGGTTCATGACATTATGACAACAAGTAAAGTGGACTTATTATTCATATTTGAATGTTTCACTTACTTAAAATGGTGTTGGTCATTGCTTTCATGTGCCATTAAGGCAACGTGTTATACTTTAATTCAGGATTAATGACTAGTACTCATGTAACTTCTATTTTGTTTAACACAGATGTTTAAGTAACTGCCCCCATGGAAGGTTGCCGTAGTTTTTTGTCTACGGTTGCCAGAACCTTGGTTCAATAACACAGTTATTGTGTTTACATGTTATAATCTTGTTTCATATATGGCATAGATGAGGTAGTTTGTTTGTACCATTATGGCACCAACAGGTCACTTGAGGGTACACTAGCATGTGGCATGTGGGCCTTCACCATTCAATAGGTGTCAGTGTTCCAGCATGCTCCAGGTGGAAGAAAACTTCATTTTCTTTGTTAAGGGGAGGGTGGATGACATGTATTTCTAGGCCGTATTTATATGTTGTTCGATGGTCTAAAACCAACCTGATAGTCATGATCAGCAGAGTCATGTGATCAGCTGGAGTAACGGACTGCACAAGGCGAGCGCGAATTTAGTCAGGAGAGATCTGACTGCCATCCATGGTGGAGGTAGTTAATGGTATGCCAGCTTCGGCTGTTTATCATATCTAAGAGTGATGCGGTGCCAGCCATTTGAGCCCTATTCCTAATGTTAGCTATTTCTGCTATTAAGGATTCCAGGGAAGTGGTTATTTACTTAGCGTTGAGTTTGGAACATGCTAAGTTACTGTTGTGCACTTTCATAGTCAGTGTTATTATGTAAGTTGTTCCCACATGATGGTGCAATGTTCATTTTAGGATTGTGGTAGCCAATTTACCCGTTCTGTTGATTGATATTAGTACATGAATTCCATGTTGTGGCACGTATATAATCGTAATGTTATATTTTCATCAGACCATGTGTGGTCATGTGTTTCGTTGAATAAATGGGTGTTACTGTGTGTTTGTTTTGGTCTGCCACTTCTGTTGGTGTTGAATGTTTGTGGTGGGTGTTGTATGGAAGATAGTGCACAGCTGACAATGTTGATTATGTCAGTAATTTTGGGCTTACAGTAGTGGCTGACAGTGGTATAATATGTAAGCGAATGTCATGGGTATTTTAGGTTTGTTTACATTGTGTAATCACCCACACCACAGTAACGTTGGGTCAGGAAATAGACAAACTAGTTTTAACTTATACACAGTTTATGTGACACAGTAAGGATGACATCATGGACGACAGATCACAGTGAATAACAAGTTAGAACAGTATGCATAATCCATGGCAAATAGGTTGCAGAACACAGCAACTCATCATAAATTGTGAAAGTACATATCCCATCAGTACTCATCATACATGGTAATCCATCAGAAAAAAATGGTTGCATAAACAGCAACTCACTGTACATTGTAATCTGAAAAATCCATGGCAAATAGGTTGCAGAACACAGCAACTCATCACAAATTGTG
Organism: Oreohelix idahoensis; assembly: GCA_024509875.1. NCBI lineage: Eukaryota > Metazoa > Mollusca > Gastropoda > Stylommatophora > Oreohelicidae > Oreohelix > Oreohelix idahoensis. The sequence goes on from JAMPIV010010000.1 coordinate 89,059, forward strand.
AAAGTACATATCCCATTGGAAAATTGGTTACATTAATAACAATTCCTTATAAATGATGATGGCCAGTATAATCCATGGCCTTAAGAATAATATCTATAAAACTCTTCCCTTCAAAAACACACTGGACACACTTACGAGACTCAAAACTGTCTCGAAGCTCTGCCAGATACATAGTGACTGAGATTATAGTTTCTCAATACAACTCAGTAAAGTCGCTCATGCACGAACTAACTGCTCGAGATGTGAGCTCAGCTCATCCGTATCTTCCCCTACTACTAAGAACATTAGAACAGTTTCTTTATTTTTTTTTTTAAACTAACTCAGACTCAGTTGAGCTATGATCCAAAATAATCGTACACAAAGTACCCAAATAAAAAATCTATCTCATAACTTTAAATGTGCTTACTAACAAAAATCAGCCCTGTACATAATAATCCCTAACACTTAACTCCCTCTCAGAATCATGACTTAACAGATTACACCGACCCCCGAGGGAAAAAAATGATAACATCATTTTTTTTTCTTTTTGAAAATTACATTGAACAACAATGTGAGGTCGATCAAATTCTAATATCTACAACAAAGAATTACACTATGACAATAGAGGGATGGAAGTATGTGTAGAGTATGAAGGTGAAGTATGCAAAGAGAATCAAATTCAAACAAAGATGAAGTATATGAAGTATAGACTAACTATGAACCAATAAGTGGAAAATGAAAAGAGGAGATGAAATGAAATGATGAATGACCAGCAATGAAATGTGTGTAGTGAAAGAAAGCAATGATACAACATGGTAACAATTGAAATTAAAAAATGCATTGTGTTTAAAAAAAAATACAATTATTGCAAAACAGCATGGAACAAAAAGGCAATGCATATATAAAGAAAAAAACAAAAAGAAAGCTACAATCTAAATAGAGATTTATTACAAATAAGGGAGGGAAACCTGAGGCCTGTAAACAGTAAATTAATATGAAATTAATATGAAACAAATATAAAGGTATGTTATCAGGCACTCGCAGGAAATAAAGAAGTAGAACACCAGACAACAGAAAAACAACAGACATGAGTGGCTTACCCAGGATTTGAACACTGGACCTTCCGTGCGACAACCCCGCCTAGCCATGCAAGCGAATCACACTATCCGCTCTGCCATCTACGCATCATCAAAAATGATGTTTCAATGGCAGGTCAATAGTGCGAACCACAATACACGACACCAGAAGTCCTCCATGGGCAGTTCAGCCTATTAATGACGCAATCACTTCTGTTGTATTTCTATCAAGCAGTATAGGCCGAATCCAACAAGACCCTTAGGACCTTAATACTGTGTCCAGTAAATGATAGTAGACTAGAACAGTGAGAACAGGATAGTGGGTAGGTTTGGTATTGTACAAACATTTATTACAAATAAGGGAGGGAAACCTGAGGCCTGTAAACAGTAAATTAATATGAAATTAATATGAAACAAATATAAAGGTATGTTATCAGGCACTCGCAGGAAATAAAGAAGTAGAACACCAGACAACAGAAAAACAACAGACATGAGTGGCTTACCCAGGATTTGAACACTGGACCTTCCGTGCGACAACCCCGCCTAGCCATGCAAGCGAATCACACTATCCGCTCTGCCATCTACGCATCATCAAAAATGATGTTTCAATGGCAGGTCGGCCTATACTGCTTGATAGAAATACAACAGAAGTGATTGCGTCATTAATAGGCTGAACTGCCCATGGAGGACTTCTGGTGTCGTGTATTGTGGTTCGCACTATTGACCTGCCATTGAAACATCATTTTTGATGATGCGTAGATGGCAGAGCGGATAGTGTGATTCGCTTGCATGGCTAGGCGGGGTTGTCGCACGGAAGGTCCAGTGTTCAAATCCTGGGTAAGCCACTCATGTCTGTTGTTTTTCTGTTGTCTGGTGTTCTACTTCTTTATTTCCTGCGAGTGCCTGATAACATACCTTTATATTTGTTTCATATTAATTTCATATTAATCTAAATAGAGCATTATAGGCAAGAGAAACAAGTTAATTAACTTATTCAGTACTAATAATGAGCTTAATCGAGAAAGCAGAAACTAATATCGCATATACACAGTTATTACTGGTGCACAACTAAGTGCTAGGTAATGAAAATAAATAACAATGTCAGAAAAAACACACATTTGGTAAATGTTCACCAATGAAATGTATCGTAATGATACGTGAAGTTTTAATACTATAGTCAATACTATTGTCACTCATTCATAGCTCATCAACACACTGTCATATATGAATAATATTCTAATAACATGTCACATGAAAGTTAAAGAAAACAATATCAAAGCTCCAGCAGCCTTGGAAAGTCTTGTGAGCATTTCGAGACCAAAAATCATCCACTGCGGAGTGAAAATTCCAAATGGCTTGAGTGGTACAGTCAAACTGGCGCAAGGCGACACGTAGAACAGGTTGTTGAGTAACTGCATAAACATGTAACAAAACAGCTCCAATTCCCATCGAGAAGCCGTACCTGCGAATAATGAAATGAAAATTTCTGTTTGGTGGTAACGGTAGGATATTATAAGTGAAAAAAATCAACTTTAAATTTAACCTACCAGGTGTGGCTGTGCAAACTTCAGACCACTGTATGATGTTAATCGATCCTTCCTCCTATAAACGAGAAAGGGTAACAGTTAGAGTAACAAAGACTAACTTGAAATTATCAATTGTATAGGGTGATAAAAGTGTCTGAGAAAAATATCAGCGTGTAATGACATACGGAAAAGTCGTGAATATACAAATGATACCGACATCAAAAGGAACATTCTAGAAGATGGTAATTAAGAAGAATCCTGTGGGCATCGAGACAATATGTCTGCCATCACATTGTTAGTACCTCGAATTGCTCGTATAGAAAAGTGAAATGGCTGCAAAGAAATGGCATAACGAGTGGATCTTGAGCTCTTCAAATCCTTGTTCTGTATAGCCGTGAGGGCTTTTTGGTCAGTTTCCACTATAAAATGCACGCCAAGAAGGAACCTCTGAAGTTTTAGAATCACCCAGATTATCGTTAACAACTCCCAGTCTAGAACAGAATAGTTCTGTCCTGCTGCAGTCAACTTTCTTTAAACATACATACTGCAAAGTTCCAGAATACTCTTGCATCAATGAGGCCCCGATCCCTATCGAGGAGGCATCACTATGAAGAATAAAAGGCTTATCTGCATTGGTAATCGTAAGATAGGAGCAGATGAAAATAACAATTTAATTTGATCTAAAGTGGTCTGACACTCTGGCGACCACTGCACTATGTTAGGCGACCCTTTCTTCAATAGACTAGAAAGAGGCGCAGTGATAGATGAGAGGTGTGATATGAACCGTCCATAGAACTGAATTAGACCTAGAAGACTACGAACTGTTTTTTAGTCTTATGAGCAGTGATATTGAGGATCTTTGAGGTATTATGGTCCTCAGTCTGCAAGAGACCATGACCAACATGGTGGCCCAAAAAAGAGATCTCACTGAAACCAACATGGGCTTTAGACGGTTTAGCTGTCAAGTTGTGAGACCGCAGTAAAGACAAAAGTGAGCAGAGACCACTAAAGTGATCATCCCAAGAATTACTAAAGAGGCAAATATCATCGAGATATGCAATAACATCAGAACGATGAGAAATAATACGTTGCATCATGCGTACAAAAGTAGCAGAGCGTTGACGAGACCAACAGGCATGAAGTTCCACTGGAACAAACCTCGAGGTGTAGAAAAGACTGTAAGAGGTTTGGCGCGTTCAGTAAGTGGAACTTGCCAATATCCCTTAGATAAGTCGAGTTTTGTGAAGAAAATTGAGTTAGAAAGTTTGATGATCAAATCCTCTAACAAAGGCATTGGTTCCACATCAAATTTGGAAATTTGATTTAACTTGCGATAATCAACACAAAGACATATGTTATTGTCCTTTTTCCTGACAATAACTATAGAGGAGGAGTATGCCAAAGTAGATGTTCGATTATGTTTAACCGTAGCATTTCATCCAATTCTTTTTCCACTTGAGTTTGAAAATGCAGCAGAATTGGATAAGGTCGAACTCTAATAGGTTTAGCATCAGTAAGTATAATGTCATGTGTAATGACCGATGTCCAACCAGGGATGTCAGTAAGGACATCATGAAAAGTCTGTAATAAAGAGGAGACTTGCTGTTGTCTTTCTGTAGGGAGTTCAGGAGAAATAGATACATTTTTCCGGGATTCCATTGAATGTAAATGTACAACAGAAATAGGTAGATGCACATCAGAGAAAGTAGCTTCTTCCTCTTGAATAACTGACAAAGAGGCATAATGGTTATGATGGGCAGGAGGGTTGTCTGTCGTCTGAAAGACAGACTGTAGATAGTCGGGACGGGTGTGAAAATCCTTTAACATGTTCATGTGATAGGTTTTATGTTTCCCGTCAATGTCGACAACATAGTCAACATCAGAGATTCTGGAGACAATTGTAAAAGGGCCTTTCCAGGCAATAAAAAGGTGATTGTCCTTGCGAGGAAGTAAAACATATGCCTCATCACCAGGAGAGAGTTGTAGATGCCTGTATCTATTCGTAAAGAGCCCTGCCTTCTCCTTGGCAGACTTAGATGCTGAGGTAGCCAACCTATATGCATCAATAATTTTCTGTCTTAGAGAAATGACATATTCATAAGAAGACTGAGTGTCATCATTAATGTCATCTGCAGTTAGTAGGTCATGAAGTAACAACATGGGGCCACGAGGTTGTGCACCGAAAACGAGCTTAAATGGTGAAAACCCTGTATGCTCATTTGGCACTTCCCAATATGTAAAAAACGCAGCGGGTAAAACCCTGTAACAATCCTGAGGATAGTCATCAGTTATCTTCCCAAGTAACTGCTTAAGCGTTCTGTTTTGACACTCAACTATACCATTTGACATTGCGTGAAACACACTACTTAGAGACCTGTCAATGTGGAGCCTGGCCATTACTTTAGTCATAGAGTCATACAGAAATTGTGTACCATGATCAGATAAAATTTTCTTGGGAAAACCCAAACGAGAAAAAAATTAGCCAGAGAGCATCTGCTACATCAGCAGAAGAAATGCTCTTTAGAGGTAAAGCCTCTGGCCAACGAGTACACATGTCAATACATGTATAAATGTATAAATGTCCCCTAGCAGACATGACCAGCAAAGGGCCGATAATGTCGATTGCCATTTTTTCAAAAGGATGGATAGGAACGTCTGCAGCTTGGATGGGAGCTGCATGGTGTGGACCTCATGACTTAACCTCCTGACATATCATACATGAGCGACAATAAATAGTCACATCTCTATTTACACCCGGCCAAAATAAGGTAGAAAGCACCCTAGTTTTAGTGCGGGAAAAACCCATATGTCCTGCACACTGATAGTCGTGGGCATGTTGTAAGATACAAACTCTCATGTCGGTTGGTACCAGAATTTGTGATTGTATGGATGAGTTAGAATCATGTACCATATGAACTAGCACTCCATTTTTAATCAAAAACCAATGTTTAAGGTTAGTGTCATTATTTGCGTCATCCTGTTTGACTAGAAGAAAAAATTTACGTATTGAAGTATCATTTTGTTGGAGTTCGATAAAAGACTCCCGTGACATAACAGAGTGAGAATCATGATCGTGTACCTCCATAGTTGTAGCAGGTGGGACCTGTAAAAGATTTTGAGCTTGTGCTCTAGTCATAACAGCCTAGGCAGCATGAATATGTTGCTGTTCCCAGGTCGCAATATGTTGTGGGGGTACAATCCTTAACCCCATGTATACGTCTGACAATAAGGTCTGCAATTGGATTTGGGAGCATACATGCATGAATATGTCCCGTAAAAAAAGGGAGTGGCAATGTGGACGATGGCAGTTGGAAAGGTCTCAACTGTTCCACCAAATGTCACACATTTCACCACATTACCTGTGGCACAGGAAGGGTGTATCAGAGATTGCTTAATCCCAACAGTCGTGCATCCGGAATCAAAGAGTACTGAGACGAGATTACTATTTACAAATCCCTTGTGTAGGGTAAGAGACCCTCTTCCATCATGTGCAGACAAAGCAGGAAGAGTAGTGTAAAGGGCAATTTTTACTATCTTGCAATATAATACATTTATATACTTATTATGTTCGCAAATATTTTGTAAACAAAGTATTTCCTTTTTAAGTGCTTAAGGAGAAGTCATTTTTGAGTTACTTCCCTTGAAAGCAGTTCCGTCATCTTCGATCGGACTCCGCGGACGAATTTAGGCCTACTGCGATTTATTCTTTGGCTGGGTAGGAATAGATTATTCTTGCTTCAGTATATCTATGGCCTGAATTTATACGTAGTGTTTGTATGAGTATGACGAGTCTGTCTTATATATGGATATCTTTACATTTCTAAGTCGAACTATGTTGGTTGTCGCTAGAAAAGGTCAAAGGCTATGCAGCGGAAGTATCGCTAGCAAGGGGTGTGATTCATGGCTGTCATCCTGTCTGGATGTAGAATTTTGATGTAGCCGGCCTATCGCCGAAAAAGTGATCTATAAGTAGATGGGGAAAAGTGATAGTCATTTAGACATGTTGTATGTACTTTACCCCAGTGTTTATTCTCTTTTGCCAAGGAATGGCAAAGTTATATTTCGCATAGAAAGGTAAAACCACAATTTATTATGAACTTGGGCTTCGCCATCGTTGTCGATAAACAGATGCACAGTGGTACTTTTGAAAAGAATATTTATTCAAAGGAAGATGACATTCCTATGTATCAGCACTAGATTATATGATATTATTCAATTACCTCTATGAGAGAAGCTATGAAGAAATGAGGACATTTAACGAATGACCAATTTTGGTCTGTATCCTATAGTGAGTGAAGCTCACGAGAGAAGAACAGCCATGTTGAAATTCATATACTTTGTATTTATCGAGTGAGAAAAAGGGATGCCTGTACTATCGCTCGATGAACCAAGAGATCACTGCTACATGTGAGAACCCATGTCTGGGATTCCTATATCTTTATGGAAAAATATATATATTGAACTTTACGTGAAGGGATATTCGCTAGACGAGGTTAGGTCTAGGAGCCTTCCTATATATTGGTTATGGTCTGACGTGCCCAGTCAGTAAAGCCAGATGATTTACATGATGGAACTCTGAATGCTTATTTACGAATGCTCCATTATGATATTTGCCAAGCATGAATGCTAACTTAAGATGATATTCCTGTGATCAACATTATGCTGTCTATGTCGACATTTGTTCCTGTAACCATACACGTACTGTCCAAGTGTGCGTCTCATTAAATGTTATAAAAAGACCACCGTAGTTCCAGTACTTCTTGAATTCGAACAGTGTGAGTATGAGTGATGTACTACCAACCTGTCAACTCTATCGAATCATTCTACCATTCGCGTTCTGACATTCATATACACACTCATTGTCTACACTCACATTCTTGTCGGAGCCTCATCACGTTCCAGGACAAGATGACCTGTATGACCAAAACTGTGCTGGGTTTAATGAGTTGACAATCGTTACACTTTACTACACCAGTCCCAACATCTACATTTATCAACTGGTGGACATTCACGTCATTTAACAAATAAAGCGTGATTCAACAACTAGTAGCCAGTATGAGTTAACAACAATACAGAGTTTAACAACTGGTGTGCCAGCTTCCTGGGTCAACCTGCACAGTGACCATATTGAGAAGTAAACTACTGAGACCAGACGTTCCTTGGGGTCTGTTACGACACACAAATACATCAACAGTACAACTCTACAGTGATGTCAGCGTGACCTGTCCTGTCGAGAGTATGCAGTAACTAGGTCAGCGTTTGTTGACATTTGGTTCGTTGGACATTTGCCATACAACTGACAGTGTTACACAGCAAGCTTGGTTGAAACATAGAACATTACACATCAGGACTGGAGAATATTTGACAGTGTTTGCGAAAGGAAATGTTATTGAACTGAGAAGTCCTACATCGATTGTTATCATTCACATCAACGATGGAGCTTCTATTTCTGTGTTGAATTTAAAATAATTAGACCAGAAGTATTTGTTTAATAAAGTACCACAGTACTGTACTATTAGGCAGTGTAACTGAGCCTTCTTTACAACACATTCTTTCTGCAACACTCTATTTACATCATATTGCCATACTATTTATGCATTTATGTATTTATGTTTAAATATTTATATGTGATATTTGTCACACAACAGAGTATCCCACGTAATAGAGGGTCTGATGTGTGCGTTTCTATAGGTGCAATTTTCTTGATTGAAAATTTGCTGCGACAGCTGTTGCTATTAGTGTTAGCTGTGAAGACTGTACTCATTGTTGTTTTTGTAATATTCCTCTGTTCTTTAGTTTGTTTTGATTTGTTTGTAATTTGTTGGTCTACCCTATTCTATCTTTCAGTTCTATTCTCAATTTATATTTATATACTGTGGCGTTATTTGTATTTGTTATCCTCTTGCGGTTTATCTTTTATTGTTTTTCCCATTTGATTTATTTCATTTCCGCAAATGTTTTCATGTTCTTCTGTATAACTGTTTTGTTTTGTGCCTGATCGACATACACTATTTAAAATATAGTTGATCATATAAATTGATGTACAAGAATCAACTGATAGTTAATTGCTATTACTAAAGGTACACAGTTGATGATATAAAACACTATTTCTGGTGCACTGCCCTTATATTATAGAGTGAACCAGCAACTTATAGCTGTTATTATATAAGGATTTATACAAGACCTTTGTAAGGCTTGTTTCCCACAGTGATTGGGATAGTTAAGTACTATTTTCCACAGGTTACAAAGTTATCATACAAGGTCTTTGATTAAGACTAAGAAAGTGAATTTATTTACTTTTGCAAATTACTGATCTTATTAGACAAGATGTCTACATTAGATTATTTTATCACACAAGGCAGGGCTCTTGATAAGACTGGTCAGCAATTAGAAGAATGGGCAGTTGCTCAATATGACAAAGCATTAGCTGCTGCTGAAGAAAGAAAAGCATTGATTGAAGAAAAGAAATTAGCAGCTGAGGAGAAAAGATTAGAAGCTGAGGAAAAAAAATTACAAAGAGAGGATGAACAAAAGAAATTGCAGATACAGACTGATGAAAAAAGATTCCAGATGGAAATGGAAAAAGAGAGAAGAAAAGATGAAGCTGCTGCAGAAGAGAGAAAATTACAAGCTGAAGCTCAAGAGAAAAAAGCAATAAGAGAACATGAACACCAAAAAGAACTTTTAGCATTTGAGTTAGAAAAGTTAAAGTTAACAAACATAAGTGATGGTAATCAAGCATCTGGTGGTAATGGTAAACCCTTTACTTACAAGGTCAAGGTACCAGCGTTCAACCCTTCCAGTGATGACATAACATTCTGGCTAAATAGATTTGAACGCTCGTGTCGAGCCCATAATGTGGACAAATCACAATATGCTAACCAGTTATCAGAAAATCTGAAAGGTGATTCTCTGACTAGTTTAAGTTTGGTTGAAGAGGCTGACAAAGATAACTATGATGTTATTAGGGCAGCCTTATTAAAGAAGTATCAGTTGTCTGAAGAGGGTTATCGGAAGTTGTTTAAGACAATGGTGCCTGAGGCAGGTGTAGAATTCTCAGAATTCATTGCAAGGACACGTCTTACATTTGATCGTTGGATTGAGCTATCCAAAACAGAAAAGACTTATGAAGCCCTTATGGACTTGATACTCAGAGACAAGATTATGTCAAGTATAAATAAACCTTTCCTCGAATTCTTACATGAGCGTAAACCTAAGTCTCTAAAAGAAATGGAACAGTATTGTACCCAATACGTCACTGCACATCCGGACGTAGCTATTAGCAACAGTAAGGTTAAAGAAGGTATGCCAGTTGCTTCTGCAACACCATACAACCCTAATCACTCTCACAAATTCCAAGGACCTCAAAATAGGTTTAATAAAAAAGGTAACTATTACAGTTATCAGAACCAAGGTAACCAATCATTTCAGGGTTCTTCTTCGAATACCTGGAGAAGAGCTGACAGCCCTCGATTCAGGGGTGGTCATAATTACAGGAACTTTCGCAAAGGAAGTCATTCTAGAAACTATCCAAGTTTTCCTTCATGGAGACAACAGGATCATAATTACCGAGATACTCATTATAATGAATATGATGATAGTAACCAAAGGAGCTATGATTCAAACCCGAGTAGGGGTTATAATAGTGGAAACAATGATAAGTACAGAGGCAATAATAACAGAGGTAGAGCACAATTCAAAAAACATAAAGCTCATTACCAGGCGAACTCTGCACAGCAAGAGTCCCACGAAGCCTATAAACAAAATAAAGATAATGATGACTCTAATAATATGGCATGTGCCGCTTTTGATTTTGGGAGAGCATCTCAGTGCCCCCAATGCAAAACATTATTTGAGCCAACCACAGTGTCTACTTTAAGCTGTGGGCATCCTCTTCCCGCTCTTCCTGCGTCAATCGCGCATGATGGGAGAGGTTCTCTTGTCTTACACAAAGGTTTAGTAAATGACAATCCAGTCTCAGTACTTTTTGATTCTGGATGCACAACTATTGGGGTTAGGCAGTCACTCATAGATCCTTCTCATTCTACAGGCAAAGTAGTCAAATGCGTAACATTTGGCGGCACCATAGAGAAATACTCTACCGCTATCATTAGGATTGCTACTCCTTTCTTCACAGGAGATGTACACGCATGTCTTTTGCCGAATCCGATCGCTGATCTTATCATCGGTCGCATTCACGGAGTCAAAGAATGCACTCCGGAGCAAATTTCCGTTTGGGAAAATCAAAATATGCAATCTGCTAATGCGGTAGTCACTAGAGCTCAAGCTCTCAATATGCCTGAAACTTCATCTGTTGAAGATAATGAAGTGCATAACCAAGATGATCCCTTGGTAATTTCTCGTGACTCGTTTATAAAACAACAAGAAGAAGATCCGACTCTTAAGAAATTCTTCACTCTTGTAACGAAAGGTGATCCGAATAAAGATTCAAATTGTAAATCTTGGATTACAATGAAGAATGGCGTACTTGTACGTATGGTGCAAGACTCCACTAAGTCAAGTCATTCTCAGATTCTTGTACCCAAGAATTTGAGAGTTAAGATCTTACAACATGCACACGACTCTCAGTGTGCTGGTCACATGGGTTTTTCCCGTACAAAGTCAAGAGTTCTTGCGGCTTTCTTTTGGCCTTTTGTGAACAAGGACATACGGATCTATTGTCGATCCTGTAAAGTATGTCAAGAAGTCAAATCCAAAGGTCCTCGTCATGCTGCGCCTATTCAGGCTGCAGATATTCCTATTCGTCCATTCCAGAAAATGGCGATAGACATCATTGGTCCATTCAAGATCAAATCTGCTAGAGGACATCAGTTTATCTTAACGTGTGTAGACATGTGCACACGTTGGCCAGAGGCTATCCCTCTAAAGAGCATTACTACCGCTGACATTGCAGATGCTCTTTGGCTTATATTTTCTCGGCTGGGATTCCCCGGAGAAATATTATCAGATCATGGCACCCAACTGATATCGGATACCATGTCTCAAGTAATGTCTACTCTACAGATAGAGAGATCTTTGAGTAGCATCTATCATCCTATGTCCAATGGGATGGTCGAGCGACTAAATAGAACACTTAAGAACTTATTAGGGAAGATAACTGAGGATCATCCTCAAGATTGGGATAGGGTTTTACCCGCGGCCCTCTTCGCGTACAGAGAGGTCCCCAATGAACATACAGGGTTTTCTCCCTTTGAACTTGTCTTTGGCGCGCGACCGCGCGGCCCAATGTCTTTGCTGCATGATCTTATAACAGCTGACAATATTGACGATGACACAAAATCTTCTTACGAGTATGTCATCGCGCTGAGACAAAAGATTATCGAAGCATGCAAATTGGCAACGTCCTCTTCTGAATTTGCTAAGCAGAAGGCAAGACAATTTGCTAATAAGAAGAGAACTTTACGACAACTTTGTCCTGGTGACAAAGCATTTGTTTTGCTACCTTGTCGTGAAAATAGACTCCTTATTAGTTGGAAAGGTCCGTACGATATAATATCGAAAATTTCAGATGTTGACTACATCGTCGATATTAACGGGAAGCATAAAACCTTCCACATCAATATGCTTACGGAGTTCCATGAACGTCCTGACTATCTACAGCCTATTTTCCAGGCAACGGACGATTCTCATGTCAAACATGGTCATTACTCATCACTGTCTGTAATACAGGATGATGAAACAAGTTTTTCGGATGTTAATCTTCCGCTTCCAATGATCCCACTTCATTCTAGTGAATCATGGAAAGACGTTACTGTTTCTCCTGATTTGTCTCTAGGAGAACGGCGACAAGTTTCGTCTATGTTACAAACATTTCAGGATGTCCTCACTGACATCCCTGGACAAACTCATGTCATTGAGCATGACATTGTTCTAACTGAACATACTCCAATTAGGGTTAGACCTTATCCTATCCCTATACATTTCCAAACACAGGTTGAAAAGGAGTTGGATGAAATGATAGATTTACAAATAATCGAACCATCCACTTCTGCATATTCTTCGCCGATGGTTATTGTTCGAAAAAAAGACAATAACATACGTCTTTGTGTTGACTATCGCAAATTGAATCAAGTTACGAAGTTCGATGCTGAACCTATGCCTTTACTAGAAGAGCTACTTACTCGTCTTTCTAAATCGCATTTTTTCACTAAACTTGATTTGTCTAAAGGATATTGGCAAGTTCCATTATCCGAACGCGCCAAACCTCTTACCGCTTTCTCTACTCCCAGAGGCCTTTTCCAATGGAATTTTATGCCTTTCGGCCTTATGAACGCACCAGCTACATTTGTACGCATGATGCGTCGAATCCTATCGTATCGGTCAGATGTCATTGCTTATCTAGACGACATCTGTCTTTTCAGCGATACTTGGGAAGATCACTATTCAGGGTTAGTTGAATTATTATCAACTCTGCGTGAGTATAACCTGACAGCAAAACCATCTAAAGCTTGTATTGGCTTTAGCGAAATTGCTTTCTTAGGCCATCGAGTAGGTCACGGTTTCTTGAAGACAGAAGACCATAATATCACTAAGATACTTAACATCTCTATCCCTAGGACTAAAAAGCAAGTGCGAAGTCTTTTAGGTCTCATACAATTTTATGGACGTTTCATTCCGAATCTGTCCTCTATCATGGCACCTCTCTCTACACTATTAAAGAAAGGGTCGCCTAACATGGTTCACTGGTCTCATGAATGCCAATCTTCACTAGAGAAGATCAAAACTATGTTTTCATCACCACCTATTTTAGTGTTACCTACAACAGATAAGACATTTGTTCTTCGTAGTGACGCTTCATCCACTGGGATTGGAGCGGCACTAATGCAAGAGTACTCTGGAACTCTGCATCCTGTAATGTATATATCCAGAAAACTTAATGCTGCAGAAAGGAATTACTCGGTTTTAGACCGTGAATTATTGGCAATGGTTTGGTCAATTCTCAAACTCCAAAGATTCCTTCTGGGCGCGCATTTCGTAGTGGAAACTGACCAAAAAGCTCTTACGGCTATCCAAAGTAAGAACTTGAAGAGCTCGAGATCAACTCGATACGCAATCGCTCTTCAACCTTTTCATTTTTCGGTACGAGCTATCCGTGGTTCAGAAAATGTGATGGCGGACATTCTGTCCAGATGCCCACATGATGCCACTTAACTGTTAAATATTGGATTTTTTAATATGTATAACTTTACAACAGTTATTTTTTGTTTCTTTACTAAGATACACATTTGTAATTTAATAATAGAATGATGGTATCGCTACTTAGCGGTTTATTGATGTTTATTCACCGCTGTTCTTTGATGATTGTTTCTTCATAAATCATAAATTTAAGATTATAGTGTGAATTTTTGGTATGCATTGTATAATTACCAGAATTGTATTATACGTACATCACACCTTCCTGGAAACATTTATTCGTAGAGAAACAATTTCTCTCAGATTTTGAGATATATTCTCACCGGTCATATTAGGAATTATAGTTATTCCTGATATTTTCATCTGCGCAGTATTCTTGCGTTGTGAGCCTATTCTACGTGCTCCTAGATGTATTTAAAAAAAAAAAATTTTTTTTTTTTCCCGGGAGGTGTGGTAAGACTGTAAAGGGCAATTTTTACTATCTTGCAATATAATACATTTATATACTTATTATGTTCGCAAATATTTTGTAAACAAAGTATTTCCTTTTTAAGTGCTTAAGGAGAAGTCATTTTTGAGTTACTTCCCTTGAAAGTAGTTCCGTCATCTTCGATCGGACTCCGCGGACGATTTAGGCCTACTGCGATTTATTCTTTGGCTGGGTAGGAATAGATTGTTCTTGCTTCAGTATATCTATGGCCTGAATTTATACGTAGTGTTTGTATGAGTAGGACGAGTCTGTCTTATATATGGATATCTTTACATTTCTAAGTCGAACTATGTTGGTTGTCGCTAGAAAAGGTCAAAGGCTATGCAGCGGAAGTATCGCTAGCAAGGGGTGTGATTCATGGCTGTCATCCTGTCTGGATGTAGAATTTTGATGTAGCCGGCCTATCGCCGAAAAAGTGATCTATAAGTAGATGGGGAAAAGTGATAGTCATTTAGACATGTTGTATGTACTTTACCCCAGTGTTTATTCTCTTTTGCCAAGGAATGGCAAAGTTATATTTCGCATAGAAAGGTAAAACCACAATTTATTATGAACTTGGGCTTCGCCATCGTTGTCGATAAACAGATGCACAGTGGTACTTTTGAAAAGAATATTTATTCAAAGGAAGATGACATTCCTATGTATCAGCACTAGATTATATGATATTATTCAATTACCTCTATGACAGAAGTTATGAAGAAATGAGGACATTTAACGAATGACCAATTTTGGTCTGGATCCTATAGTGAGTGAAACTCACGAGAGAAGAACAGCCATGTTGAAATTCATATACTTTGTATTTATCGAGTGAGAAAAAGGGATGCCTGTACTATCGCTCGATGAACCAAGAGATCACTGCTACATGTGAGAACCCATGTCTGGGATTCCTATATCTTTATGGAAAAATATATATATTGAACTTTACGTGAAGGGATATTCGCTAGACGAGGTTAGGTCTAGGAGCCTTCCTATATATTGGTTATGGTCTGACGTGCCCAGTCAGTAAAGCCAGATGATTTACATGATGGAACTCTGAATGCTTATTTACGAATGCTCCATTATGATATTTGCCAAGCATGAATGCTAACTTAAGATGATATGCCTGTGATCAACATTATGCTGTCTATGTCGACATTTGTTCCTGTAACCATACACGTACTGTCCAAGTGTGCGTCTCATTAAATGTTATAAAAAGACCACCGTAGTTCCAGTACTTCTTGAATTCGAACAGTGTGAGTATGAGTGATGTACTACCAACTTGTCAACTCTATCGAATCATTCTACCATTCGCGTTCTGACATTCATATACACACTCATTGTCTACACTCACATTCTTGTCGGAGCCTCATCACGTTCCAGGACAAGATGACCTGTATGACCAAAACTGTGCTGGGTTTAATGAGTTGACAATCGTTACACTTTACTACACCAGTCCCAACATCTACATTTATCAACTGGTGGACATTCACGTCATTTAACAAATAAAGCGTGATTCAACAACTAGTAGCCAGTATGAGTTAACAACAACAATACAGAGTTTATCAAGTAGGTAGAGGATGACCACAACTCAAGGTAGTCACCGCTGTAGGCTGGAATAAAGTTGTGCACTCAGGGCACTGAGATGCTTGATTGAAATCGAAACAGAACAAGCAGTAGTATTAGAGACATTATTATTATTATTGTTACCCTGATTAACAATAACCTGAGGCTCCTGTTGAGCAGAGTTAGCATGGTAATGCGATTTATTATTTAGAGATCTACCACCATATCGAGATCGATCACAACTATTATCTCTATTGGGACCATTGTTATTTCCTCTATTGGGACCATTGTTATTTCCTCTATTGGGACCATTATTCTGATTTGAACCCCAGTTAGCATTGTTGCGATTATTATTTCCTCTTGGGTCAAAAAATCTATTAGATGAATTTTGTTGCCTTCGAGAAAAATTACTGTAAGGTTGATAATCCCTAGTGTAGTTATCCCTACCATAATTTCCAGAATTGTTGGAACCAAAATGTTGAGGTCCATTAAATTTTCTTCAGTTTCTTGGAGAAGGAGAATTACTACGTGATGGACTCTCTTGGTACTGTCTAAAATCACGATAATCTCCCCTACCAAAATTTCGATCAACACTTTGTGATCTACGGCAAAAATTAGAACAGTATTGTAATGCCGAAGCCATGAGTGAACCTTCTCTGACTTGAGAGTGGCCAACAGTTACATTTGGGTGTGCCGTTACATATTGGCAACAATATTGTTCCATATCATTCAAGTTTGTAGGCTTCCGCTCATGTAGAAAGGAAAGAAAAGAAGTGTTAACTGATGACATGACTTTATCACGAAGCAATAAGTCCATGAGGGCTTCATATGTGTGTTTAGTTTTTGAGAGCTCAACCCAACGTGAGAACATAAGACGTATATTTGCTATAAATTCAGAAAAAAATAGTTTCCAGTCTCCGACAATAGAGATTTAAAGCGGAGACGATAGCCGTCTTCATCAAGTTGGTATTTTTTTTAATAACACAGCTCTGACAGTATCGTAGTTATTCTTAACAGGTCCTTCCAACATACTTACAGCTGTCATAGCTTCACCTGAAAGTAGTTCCATAAGTCGTGTACAGTATTCCGACTTATCTATTTTGTGAGACTCACATGTGAGTTCGAATCTATTCAGATGAAGTAAGACGTCATCGGAGATAGGTCTAAAAGGAGGCAATCTGATCTTATAAAAATTAGAATTGGTCCTATGTGAAGTTGTTTGAGTGTCCGTAGCATTGTGTGTATTATTTTCATTCGTTACCTTTATTTTCTCAAGTTCCATCGCGTACAACTTTTGCTCGTGAAGTCAACGATTTTCGTTCTCAACAGCTTGCATTTTTTTATCTTCTGCTTCTATTTGAAGTTTATATTTTTCCATTTCGAGTTTCTGTTTTTCAGATTCCTGTACTTTTGCATACTCAACCAGTGCAAATTGTTTCAATTCCTAAGTCTCCATACCAAGCGCATTCCCTTGCTTGATGAAATAGTCCAAACTAGAAATTATGTCTAATTTTATAAGTAGTTAACTTATTTAAGATATTATTTTAGAAGTTAATCTTATCCCTAATTAGTGGGTGGCAAGTCCTGCTCATAGAACTTGTATACAAATATATCATTTCATTACAATTCAATCATTAAGTGTATAACATTAGAACAAGAAATACATGATGAAGGTACGGAAATGACAGAAACCAAGACGAAATAACCAAGACAAATGATAATGTTCGCAGAATCAAATAAACGAGAAAGCAGAACTAAAGAAAAAATATTGCAAAGAGTGCAATGACACTGCAAAAGGAGTGACCAGACAAGCAACAGCACCGTGAATAAACAAAAAAATTTGTATAGAAATAAATGATAGAAAGATTGAGAATGACAACCACAAACAAATTAATCAAGAAACTAAGTGTTGAGTTCGTTTTATGGTTGAGTACAGTTTATACTGGTGAAGAGGTAGCTTCAAACGCGAATGGTTAAAATGAACGAATGTCAACAATATTCTTCCAACGAACTTCAACAAGTAGTGAACTGGGCAAGTACTGGCAGTACATAAGTCGGTGATAACTGTACATCGATTTTATTCAACATGACACAGACGGAGTGGACAAGACTAACATCGTCACAGGCGCAAAGATCATACATCAGCATAATGGTAATTACTTTTAAAGTTCCTGAAGATTCTCTACCATAAAGTCCTCTGACTCAAGTGACTAAGGATCACAAAACTGTTACCGTATAATATTCTTCTCATTCAAGTCCGTTGACCTTCTCTCAAGGACGTCTATCATGGTAACGTATTCATACTCCAGGATAAAATCTTCCATATCATACTTCACAATCCCATACGTTCTCCAAAACATAACGTTAGATAGCATATAGTTTCAAACAAAGTCATACACGATAATACGAACAGGTTAGAGATTCCAGTTGGCTAACCTCTCCCATTCTATGCCACGCTTCTGGCATTGTTGTAACATCATATTAAAACATGTGCATAAGGTAATCAATAACTTCTTCCACTCGTAGGAATCCTTCTTCTACGATACAAATCCTAAAGGCAAACGACTCTGTAGATCCATTCTAGGAATAACATCTTCCCGCTAGACTAGTATTAGAGCGGCCTTATAATACAGCTTTAAATAAGAAGTGGGGCGATAACTTACGTGACATTGCTGCTATTGGTTTCGACCTGAAGACCAATACAGATCACTAGAATAAATGGCTTTCCATAAACATGCCATTGAATACAAATATAAAATAACAATCATGGACATAAACAAGTTCCATGTTGCCCCTGCAAATCATGACGTCAGAAACTACTCAACTAGGTTACCCGTGCGACCCAAAGCAACACTCACTGCTTCGTGCACGTCAGTGCGCGAATCATTCGACCGCACAAATAATATAACTATATCAAGACTGGTGCGTACATTTGGCAGGACCGAAGACTACCCCCTTAGGAAATAAATGTACGTAACAGCTCCCTTATTACCTCCCCTTAAAAAAATTAATTCTATTAATTTTTTTCGAACTAATTACTCGAGAGAGGTGAGTCAAAAACTACAACAAGATATGAAATGCATAAAGTTATATCATATTAAGAAAAGAATATTAAATTGAAATCAATATAACTAAATGACAGTATGCATTAAAGCACACATCCACAAACGACCTACTTTGGAACGATGTGGTAACACAAGTTTGAAAATGAAAAATGAAAAAACCATTAAAAAAAAGATGATAATAAAATTCAACTAAGTTTTCAAAAAAATTTGAAACATATGATTTCAAAAATGAAAATGAACAGCAACACTGATGATGATCAATGACAAGAGAATCAATGAAACAGAAAAATTGAAAATACAATGTGCAAAAATGACGCAATGCAAAATTAAACACTTTAAGAATCAACACACTTAATGTTTTCTAACACTAGTACGGTTGACTAGTGATCTAACAGTGAGATATCATAACTAAGACCCGTGAATGTAGGTATTACCTAACAACTAAGAAAGTTAGTTTGTGTGTGATCCATAATCAATTAAATAGATTAAATTGAATTAATCTAATTTATATATTCCTTAATTACTAACAAATAACTAGTTAACAATATATTCTAAATAATTACAATATCACTATCAATATGTCACTGTTCCGTTACAACTAGTTAGTAATCGACGAGATAATGTTCTCAATGTTCCATACACGATATAATATATTCTCTAACACGTTATGTAGTGTAATATGTTCCATAGGAATAACAAATGTATATTTGTCGCTCTTAACAATGTTGCCATATTAATAAAAAGTTACTGTAGTACCAATGTTCCTGTTCTAATAAAACGTTAATATAGTATCAATAACAATGTACAAAGTTATTCATGTTATCGGTGAGGATGTTCCAACATCTGGAAGTGGTTTAGTTTCGACACGTTCACTTGGGCATCTTGATAGACAGTCTGCGAACACATTCTGCACTCCAGGAATAGCTCGTATCTCAAAATGGAACGGTTGAAGTGCTATAGCGTAACGCGCTGACTTTGATGACTTAACGTTCCCTGTGTTCAGTGCGGTAAGAGCTTTCTGGTCAGACTCCACCACAAAGTGTGAGCCGAGAAGGTAACGTTCCAGTTTTGTGATTGCCCAGACAAGAGCAAGGAGCTCTTTATCCAGAACGGAATATTTCGTCTCGCTCGGCGTGAGCTTTCTGGATACGTACATAACCGGAAATAAGGTGCCTCCGTATTCCTGCATCAAAACTGCAGCAATAGCGTAAGAACTTGCATCACTGCGGAGAATGAAGGTGAGATTTTTGTCAGGCAACCTCAAAAAAGGCTTATTTGAAAAAAATTGTTTTATATAGTCTAAAGCCGTTTGGTGATCCTGCGACCACTTTATTACATTAGATGTGCCTTTTTTTAGTAACGAAGAAAGAGGTGCAGTTATAGTAGACAAATGAGGGATGAATTTAGAATAGAACTGTATTAGTCCTAAGAGCGACCTCACTTGTTTTTTTGTCTTAGGTGCTGAGATGTTTAAAATTTTAGAGACGTTACTGTCTTCTGTATACATTAAACCGCGACCTATACGGTGACCAAGAAAGGAGATGTCATGAAAACCGACAAAAGCCTTTGAAGGTTTCGCTGTTAAGTTATAATCCCGTAAGGTAGAAAGTAAAGATTTTAAACCCTGAATATGTTCATCCCAAGAGTCACTGAAAAGACAGATGTCATCTATATAAGTAATGACATCGGGACGATGAGACAATATGCGGCGCATCATGCGTACAAAGGTAGCTGGCGCATTCATTAACCCGAATGGCATAAAATTCCATTGAAAAAGACCCCGTGGTGTCGAGAAAGCGGTGAATGGCTTTGCTTTAGGAGTGAGTGGCACTTGCCAATATCCCTTTGAAAGGTCAAATTTCGAAAAGAATGTAGCATGAGATAATCTCTCCAATAAGTCATCTAAAAGAGGTAATGGTTCCGCATCGAATTTTGTAACTTTGTTTAATTTCCTGTAATCTACGCAAAGACGTATATTGTTGTCTTTCTTCCTAATGATTACCATGGAAGAAGAATATGGTGATGAAGATGGTTCAATTATATTTAATTGGAGCATCTCATCCAATTCCTTATCAACCTTATCACGAAAGTGTAAAGGAATAGGATATGGGCGAACTCGAATAGGCGTATCGTCAGTCAGAATAATGTCATGTTGGATGACTGACGTATGACCTGGGATGTCAGTGAGGACATCCTCATACGAGTGTAGAATATTAGAGACTTGCTGACGTTGATCAGCCGAAAGAGTAGATGAGATTGTAACATCATTCCATTTCTCAGTGGAATGGAGTGGTACAACTGGTATTGGTAGTTGTACATCATCGAAAGAAGATTCCTCTTCTTGGATGACTGACAAACTAGAATAGTGTTGAATAGGTGGTGTAGGATCGTCAGTTGCCTGAAACACTGACTGTAGATAATCAGGACGTGAGTAATACTCCTTCAACATGTTAATGTGGAAGGTTTTATGTTTACCATTAACATCAACGATGTAGTCGACATCGGATATTCTTGAGATGATCCTGAAAGGACCTCTCCAGGTAATTAAAAGACGATTGTTATGCGCAGGTAGTAAGACAAAAGCTTCATCACCAGGTATGAGCTGGCGAAGACGTCTATACTTGTTTGCAAATAGACGAGCTTTTTCTTTGGCTTGTTCAGATGATGCAGTAGCTAGTCTACAAGCATCTATGATTCTCTTTCTCAGAGAGATCACATACTCATAAGAGGATTGAGTTTCCTCTTCAATATTCTCATCAACCAATAAGTCGTGGATTAACGACATCGGACCGCGTGGTTGCATGCCAAAAACAAGCTGGAATGGAGAAAACCCCGTTGCTTGATTTTGTACTTCGCGATACGCAAAGAGACAAGCGGGTAGGACCCGATCCCAGTCTTGGGGATGGTCTTGAGTCATCTTACCCAACAACTGCTTGAGTGTCCTATTGAGACGCTCAATTAACCCATTTGACATCGGATGATAAATAGAACTAAGAGATCTGTCTATACCTAATGTCTTCATAACTTGAGACATGGATTCAGAAATGAACTGAACCCCATGATCCGACAAGATTTTCCGTGGAAAACCAATGCGTGAGAAGATTAACATCAATGCCTCTGCTACACTGGCAGATGAAGTGTTCTTGAGAGGGATGGCCTCAGGCCAACGAGTGCACATATCAATGCACGTAAGGATATGCGTATGCCCTCTAGCAGATGGAAGTATCGGACCAATAATGTCAATGGCCATTTTATCAAATGGTCTAATCGGGATGTCCGCAGCTTGAATAGGAGCCGCATGAAATGGACCCCGTACCTTAACTTCTTGACATATCAAACAGGACCGACAATAGAGAGTAATGTCCCTATGGACGCCTGGCCAGTAGAATGCCGAAAGCACTCTGGATTTGGTACGCGAAAAACCCATATGGCCCGCACATTGCGAGTCATGCGCATGTCGTAATATACGAGATCTCATACAGGATGGGACTAGAATCTGAGAACATAAGGATGAATCCTTTTCCCGTATTACTCTAACCAAAATCCCATTTTTAAGTATAAAGTCATGTCTAGATTTTGCAAGTTTGTTGCTTGTATTCTTTTTGTTAACATACTGAAAAAATTTTTTTAATGAATCATCATTCTTTTGCAATGTTGCAAACAACTCCCGTGAAATAGGAGCATCATCATCACAAGTGGTATGAACTGTAGGTTCAATAGGTGTATCATGCGACATATTAGTAGCTTGCGCTCTAGTCACTACTGCATTTGCAGTTTGAATATGTCGCTCTTCCCATTCAGCAATTTGTTGAGGTGAACACTCTTTAATACCATGTATGCGACCAAGTATTAAATCACAAATTGGATTCGGAAGAAGACATGCTTGGATCTTTCCTGAAAAAAATGGTGTATGAAGTGTTATAATGGCTGTGGGAAATGTTTCCACAGTTCCGCCAAACGTCACACATTTCACAACCCTGCCCGTCGCACAACTAGGGTCGATCAGCGAAGTCCGGACGCCCACAGTGGTACAACCTGAGTCGAATAAAAGAGAGCATGAAATATTGTTAACAAATCCTCTGTTAAACTTAAGAGAGCCCTGTCCCTGGTGTACTGACGCAGGAGTGGCCATGCAGACTGCAGGTAGACTAGGCAAAGTATGACCGCAACGCAGCGTCGTGATCGCCTTGGGCTGGAAAAGAGTAGAGCATTCTGAACAATCTTTGACTTGGGTACAATCAAGAGAACAACACATAGCATTATGAGTTTCAGCTCCTTTACCCTGTTCAATGTTAGCCTGTGTATCACTAAAAGCAACATTAGAATGTCTACCTGTATTACTCGACGATCTATCTCGTCGGCGCGATCGATTGTGATTTTTGTCATAAAAATTGCTACAATTGTCGTTTCTGCTAGAGTTAAAATTTGGATGAGTCCAATAATTTGTATAATTAAAGTTATGATGTTCTTTAAAATTTTTATTCCAAAAACCTTGTCTGTTTTGTGGACCCTGAGATCTTGATCTCCAGTTTTGTTTATTATAATGTCCTTGATTATTTTTAAAATAATTGTTACCAAAATCTCGTGATCTGTGAGCTTGGTTCCAAGAAACATTAAATGGAGCAGATTGTTGAAATTGCTTCCCTTTGTAAAAGTTATCATTGTTAAAATTGTAATTATTTCCCTTATTGACATACCTGTCAGCACTAAAGGAACGATTTCGTGAAAAATTGTTTTGTTGTGCTGCAAAAGCAACAGGCAATTCATTCTTAATCTGCGCATTACTTAGATCCATGGTTGGGTGAGCAGTGCAAAAATTTTTTGCATGTTCTTCTAAATTTTTCATTGATAAAGGTTTCCTTTCGTGTAAAAATGCGAGAAATGTAGGATTTACAGACGAAAGTACTTTATCGCGCATCAGTAAATCGAAGAGACCTTCATACGACTTTTCAATTTTGGATAATTCGATCCATCTTTCTAATTTTAGTCGTATCTGTGACAGAAAATCACTGAAATTTCTGCTAGATTGAGGTAGTAATGTATGAAATCTTAAACGATATTCGTCTTCTGTCATTTGGAATTTTTGCAGAAGTGCTGCTCTAAGAGCATTATAGTCATTTTTCTCACCAATGCTGGTGGTATGATAAACTGCTAATGCATCCCCTGTAAGTAATCTGGATAAATATGTACAGTATAGCGCTTTATCCACGTTATAAGACCCACAAGTGGCCTCAAACCTATCTAGGAAGAATATCACGTCATCAGACGGGGGATTAAATTTTGGTAATTTAAGGTGAATTTCCTTAAAATAATCATGTCTGGATGGAGTTTGGCTTTCAAAAGTTCTATGAGAATTAGATTCCTGAGTTAACCTAATTCTCTCATATTCTGATTCTGCTAATTTTAGTTCATGCTGTCGTTTTTTTTCATTCTCTTCCATCTCAAGCTGAAGTCGTTTTACATTTTGTTCAGCTATTAATCTTCTTTCTTCCATTTCTTTTTGTTTATTTTCCATCTCAATCTTAAGTCTTTCTTCAGCCTCCTTTTGCTTCTGTTCTGCTTCTCGCTGAAATCGTTTCTCTTCTAATTCAGAGGCTAATCTCATTTTTTTCTCCTCTTCCTCAGCTATAAATTTCCTCTTCTGTTCATGTTCCTCAGCATCAATCCGTTTTTGATCTGCCTCAAATTTCATCTTCTTCTCTTGTTCCTCAGCCTCAAATTTCATCTTCTTCTCTTGTTCCTCAGCCTCAATCCGTTTTTGATCTGCCTCAAATTTCAAATTTTCCAATCTTAACTTTTCAGCTTCCAATCTTTGAGCTTCCAACCTTTGAGATTCTTTATATTCCGACATAGCGAATTGTCGTACCTCTTCAGCAGGTATTTGCAAAGCTTTTGCTTGCTTAATGAAATAATCGAGTGAATACATTATTCTATATAAGTAGTCACAGTACTCTAGATATTTAAAATGATAATTAATCAATATAAATTAGTTAACCTTGTTATTATAACAAGTGTTCTTCGTTCCTGTCCTTAGAACGGTATAATGTTATCATATAATTATTAAATATGTTATTAATCAATAAATTTATGTAATCAAATGTCATGAAATGAACAACGTGACAAACAATAGAAACAATACCGACAAGACACGATAATCAAAGACGATAGAAAACAGTCGCAGAAATCCAATAAAAATAAAAATATGAAACTAAAAATAGAATGTCGTAAAGAGTTACGATGATAACTGCGATCAAATAATCAACAAGACAATAGACAACACAGTGTAAAAACATAGGTTTTGTAAAAAACTGAACGACAGGAAAGGTGAGAATGACGCAAAATACAAACAAAATTCATCATAAAACTAAATTACGAATAAAAATAACTGCGAAAACAACAAGTAAACGTGACGAAACAGCTAAACAGATACTATTATAAGAAGCAACTAGCGATCGGAACTTCGGCAAGGTTTCTAGCCTTGTACCGGAACTATCGCTCAATTGAAACTTACAAGACGAGCCCTACAGAACGTCTGACGAAGAGCCCGAATTGGCTTCGAGATGGATCTCGTTCGTCAGATCAACCTCCCTACCTCCCACGAAGAATACAACACATATAACATGTAACATGTAAAATATAGATATGGACATATCACGGAAGGCACAGCTAAAAGTAATAAAGCGTATAAGGAGAACACGTTATACTTAACTCGCGTGCAGGTAAAAAATCAATGTGCCTCGTCTCCGTGTATGTACGTGTGAGGATAAAATACTTCGTTCTGAGTATTAGACCACAGCTTGCACGTAATAGTGACAAAGAGATGATCCCAAGATGTTGTCGCCTTGAAAGTTCAGATCTTCAAATGATCCCAAGATGTTGTCGCCTTGAAAGTTCAGATTTTCCATTGCTGATACTTGTATAGGGTACGTTTCCTGTGAAATTCTAGATTTCATAAACACACTGGAGCACCAATTACTGTTGAGTTCGTTTTATGGTTGAGTACAGTTTATACTGGTGAAGAGGTAGCTTCAAACGCGAATGGTTAAAATGAACGAATGTCAACAATATTCTTCCAACGAACTTCAACAAGTAGTGAACTGGGCAAGTACTGGCAGTACATAAGTCGGTGATAACTGTACATCGATTTTATTCAACATGACACAGACGGAGTGGACAAGACTAACATCGTCACAGGCGCAAAGATCATACATCAGCATAATGGTAATTACTTTTAAAGTTCCTGAAGATTCTCTACCATAAAGTCCTCTGACTCAAGTGACTAAGGATCACAAAACTGTTACCGTATAATATTCTTCTCATTCAAGTCCGTTGACCTTCTCTCAAGGACGTCTATCATGGTAACGTATTCATACTCCAGGATAAAATCTTCCATATCATACTTCACAATCCCATACGTTCTCCAAAACATAACGTTAGATAGCATATAGTTTCAAACAAAGTCATACACGATAATACGAACAGGTTAGAGATTCCAGTTGGCTAACCTCTCCCATTCTATGCCACGCTTCTGGCATTGTTGTAACATCATATTAAAACATGTGCATAAGGTAATCAATAACTTCTTCCACTCGTAGGAATCCTTCTTCTACGATACAAATCCTAAAGGCAAACGACTCTGTAGATCCATTCTAGGAATAACATCTTCCCGCTAGACTAGTATTAGAGCGGCCTTATAATACAGCTTTAAATAAGAAGTGGGGCGATAACTTACGTGACATTGCTGCTATTGGTTTCGACCTGAAGACCAATACAGATCACTAGAATAAATGGCTTTCCATAAACATGCCATTGAATACAAATATAAAATAACAATCATGGACATAAACAAGTTCCATGTTGCCCCTGCAAATCATGACGTCAGAAACTACTCAACTAGGTTACCCGTGCGTCCCAAAGCAACACTCACTGCTTCGTGCACGTCAGTGCGCGAATCATTCGACCGCACAAATAATATAACTATATCAAGACTGGTGCGTACATTTGGCAGGACCGAAGACTACCCCCTTAGGTAATAAATGTACGTAACACTAAGGCACAGAGAAAAAATAACACAATAACGAAAATAAAACAGTTCATCACACCTAAACAATGGTGTCACTGATTACCAAACACAGTGGACTGAAAATACTTCAGCAAAAATTCGCTGGAATTTCCAATGCGGGAAATCTGCAAAATGTGTCCCTAAAGAACGCTTACATAAGCCCTGGATGAACTATGTTGTTTCCAATCGTAAGTCTCCTCCCAACCAAACCCACATAAACATGGAACATAGAACATAGAACATTAAATAAAATAAATAGTCTACGTTAAAAAAGGAAGGCTCAATAACACATAACAGTGGCACAGTGCACATACAAAAAAAACACTTATCTTCAAAAAAGAGAACTCCCGGCCTTCGCGACAATGACAATGATGGGCATCAGTTATCATACGGGACATTGCAGTCCAACGTTGATAGGTACTGGAACTCCTCGTTGAAAACGAAATTCAAACGAAATACTTGACA
Source organism: Oreohelix idahoensis (assembly GCA_024509875.1). Lineage (NCBI taxonomy): Eukaryota > Metazoa > Mollusca > Gastropoda > Stylommatophora > Oreohelicidae > Oreohelix > Oreohelix idahoensis. Next base: position 116,418 of record JAMPIV010010000.1, read on the forward strand.
TCTAGTCTTGACATCAGATGCTGAAATCTTGACTTGGCAACCTTGTACTTCTAGTTTCTCAAGTCTTGAAACGTAACAGTTAACGTCCAGTTGGAACGTGTTCACAAAAACTCGCACTGGCAACATTGTATCTTCACTTGTACACAACAAAAAATGTGATAGATGATTATAATGCAATACTGTCCAATTACTTCTATTTCTGTTCGTACCCCATATCCACACTTCTGTTAGTGGTTGGTCTGGGGAATACTGTTAAACTTTTGTTAGATGATATCATACCCCATATCACTGGAGACACCACTTCTGTTACTGTGTGTTTCTTTTGGTCTGCCACTTCTGTTGGTGTTGAATGTTTGTGGTGGGTGTTGTATGGAAGATAGTGCATAGCTGACAATGTTGACAATGTCAGTAATGTCGGGCTTACAGTAGTGGCTGACAGTGGTATAATATGTAAGCTAATGTCATGGGTATTTTAGGTTTGTTTACATTGTGTACTCACCCACACAACAGTAATGTTGGGTCAGGAAATAAACCAACTAGTTTTAACTTATACACAGTTTATTTGACACAGTAAGGATGACATCATGGACGACAGATCACAGCGAATAACAAGTTAGAACAGTATGCATAATCCATGGCAAATAGGTTGCAGAACACATCAACTCATCATAAATTGTGTAAATACATATCCAATCAGTACTCATCATACATGGTAATCCATCAGAAAAAAAGGGTTGCATAAACAGCAACTCACTGTACATTGTAATCCGAAAAATCCATGGCAAATAGGTTGCAGAACACAGCAACTCATCACAAATTGTGAAAGTACATATCCCATTGGAAAATTGGTTACATTAATAACAATTCCTTATAAATGATGATGGCCAGTATAATCCATGGCCTTAAGAATAATATCTATAAAACTCTTCCCTTCAAAAACACACTGGACACACTTACGAGACTCAAAACTGTCTCGAAGCTCTGCCAGATACATAGTGACTGAAATTATAGTTTCTCAATACAACTCAGTAAAGTCGCTCATGCGCGAACTAACTGCTCGAGATGTGAGCTCAGCTCATCCGTATCTTCCCCCTACTACTAAGAACATTAGAACAGTTTCTTTATTTTTTTTAAAAACTAACACAGACTCAGTTGAGCTATGATCCAAAATAATCGTACACAAAGTACCCAAACAAAAATCTATCTCATAACTTTAAACGTGCTTACTAACAAAAATCAGCCCTGTACATAATAATCCCTAACACTTAACTCCCCCTCAGAATCATGACTTAACAATGGGATATAAGCTTTTTCATGAGCATTAGACATATGTCACAAACTGTGGTTGTGTCACGCCTCTGGCAATACGAGCCTATGTGTAGTTTCTTGTTATAAGTTATTTAGGACAACAGTGGCATGCCTTAGTGGTGAAGGGGAAGGTAGCTAGTACCTCATTTCTTCCTCCACCCTAGCTAGTATATAAAGGCTTGTCTGATAGTTATATGTTTACAAAATGGCTAATTCTATAGCAATAATCTGAAACAATCGCAATCAGTTCTGATGAAATGCAATTTTACTATTTTTTTGGTTAATAAGAGTGTTGGAGTCAGTTATATTATAATGCATTAAAAAAAAGTAATGGAGGCATCCAATGCTCATGGGTAACTGTGACTGTCATTAATTTTATTGTGTTTCCATAAGTTCTGTTACAATTAGAACCTGTATTTTAAAATTAATTGCACCACAATTTTGCAATATTAATATTAATGCTGAAAAAAACTTTTTTTTTTTTAGATTTTCATTTACACTAAAAGTGTACAGTTGATACTTTTAATTGTTTTGTAAAATAAAGAAAAGTGATGTTGATAATCACATATATTAAACAATCTGTTATCACTCAGATTATTTCCTTTGATCTGATAACCTCATTAAGTTAGATTATTTCTCTTACCAGAACAAATTAAGTCCCATACTAGGTAACATGATATCAGTAAGGAATCAGCAACTGGTACAGACAGATACCTTCACATACCTAGGAAGCATAGTAACACCAGACGGCGGGGCAGGCAAAGACATGAACATCAGAATGAATAAGGCAAGAACAGCCTTCTTTAGCCTAAACAACATCTGGAAGTCCTCCCAATACAGCACAAGCACAAAATTATGATTATATCAGAGCTGTGTGCTTTCTGTGCTTCTCTATGGTGAGGAATGCTGGAGAAGTACAGAGAAGGAAATGTCGAAATTGTCCTCTTTTCACACAATATGCCTAAGAAAAATTCACCGAATCTTTTGGCCGAATACCATCACTAACCAAGATCTGCTTACTTGTAGCAAGAAAGAGGACATGCACACCATCATAGCTGGCAGACGCTCGAGCTATGTTGGCCATGTCCTCAGAAGAGACCCTGATGCCATCACAAGAACAGCTATGCTTTGGACCCCTGAAGGAAAACGAAAGAGATGTCGACCAAAAACAACCTGGCGGAGGACTGTGGAGGCTGAGATGCAAAGAATGAACCAGAGTTGGGGCACTGTACGAAGGATGGCCACCGACCGAGCAAAGTGGAATCAATTTGTTGTTGCCCTACAAGACGCCACTAGGTGTGATGGCCACTGACTGCTTTGACGGTCGGCGGCTAAGGATCAAAGATCAAAGACTAGGTAACATGAATATAAGAGAAATACTTTTAATAATCTTTTCTGTCACAACTAAAACTCTTTGCTACAAAATAACATATTAGCATTACCCGTAAGATCATAAGCAGTGACTGCCAAATTTCATGATAAAAGATCACAGTACATTTAAATGTGTATAGAACAAACATTTATAGTATAGAGTGTATATATATTGTCACGGCTCTATATCGCAGTGCCTCTGTTGTATGAAAAGTCAGCTGGGAAACGCTGACGTATGGCAACACTGGCGAGGAGTGTTTTTCCGGAAGCCGGAAAATCAGGCGCGAAAGTTGTCAGTGAGATTGCTAGCATTGGTCGGACTATGACGTATATTTTGCCCTTCGCCAGCAAGTTGCTGTGCAGTTCATAATATGGACTACTAGTGAGAGATTGCCATATCTGGTCCTGGTGGATATTTATGTTGAGCTCTGGATTAGTGTAGTGTCCAGTGGATATTATCTTCAGGCCGTAGATTTTAAGTTGTCAATGAATTGAGTGTATCATTTTACCGCTCATGGTGAGCGATAGTCATTGCAGTAATTGTGCAGTTTAGTCACACTGTCATGTATGAGACCAATAGATTCAGTAATTGAGGCAAGTTACATTGGCATTATTATATTGTACTTCATACGTTGTTGGCCGAGAGAGGCCAGTATGTGTGTGCATAATTATTAAAGGGAAGTACCTGTAGAAGGTGTTAATTTTCTTATGTCAGCCATTGTGGTGTGGTCGTACCTTTGGAAGGACGAGCCTTATTTATTATTAGAAATCCACATACTGGTATTCAGTGTCATTTTTTTCCAAACAGGTGCGCGAACTATATGTAATAAACAACAGACATAGTACAGGATCTTTTAGTCGAATCTCATCAGCAACCAAGATCTACTTATTCGGATTAACCAGGAGGACATGCAAACCATCATAGCTGGCAGATGCTGGAGTTGGGTTGGCCCTGTCATCAGAAGGGACCCTGATACCATTACAAAAACAGCTATGCTATGGACCCCTGAAGGAAAGCAAAAGAGAGGTCAACCAAAAACAACTTGGAGGAGAACTGCGGAAGCCAAGATGCAAAGAATGAACTAGAGTTGGGGCAATGTACGAAGGATGGTCGCCAACCAAACAAAGTGGAATCAGTTTGTTGCTGCCCTACAAGACACCACCAGGCGTGATGGCCACTGCCTGCTATGACGGTCGGCGGCTACGGATCAAAGAAGAAGAGTAGTAAAGGAGAGTGAGCAGGAGAGACTAAAAATACTCATATCTGATGACTAAACAATATTCTATCTATCTATTCAAGTATAACAATCTCAATCACAATCTACTGTCACAAAAAAATAAAATAAAATAAAACACACTTTATAAATACAAACATCTGGTGACTAAACAATGTTTTCTATCATGAAGTATGACAAAGCCTTTCTGTTCTTGTTATGCCAAGCTCATAAAATTGACTTTCCTAACTTAACGAGGCATGCTGCACAGATTAAATTAAGGGGAGATAATGTTTAGTTACTCCTTAACAAGTTTTCAGAAAATAAATAAATAAATCACCTCTATCACAAATTAAACGATAATTTGACACCGTTTAACTATTATAAAACAATGAAAATCTACACATGGATGGTACTTTGCATGAAATCTGTAAAATTCATTTAGCCCAATGAATAAAGATGAGTGCACATTCAGTAGTTTGAATTTCCCTCTTTTCTATTACAAAATCAGTGGATATTTCCACCACAGCAAAGTAGTTGACCTTACATGCTACAAGATTTGTAATCTTGGGGTCAGCCAAAAGCACTTAGAACTATAATAGCAAGTTTTCTTAGGATGCAAACAGCATGATATAAACAATTTTAGCAGTTTTTAAAATTGTATGGAACCACTCAATTAATTAATGTGTCTAATAATTAAAATAATTTAATACAATATTCAGCTCTTATAAATATAACACTGATCTTTGACTTAAGTTAAGTTAATATTCCAGCAAATACATTTTGCTGACATTAATTTTGGGGTGAAGAAAATTTTCAGAGGCTGTGAATGCTTTCATGAGTATTTATTTTTCAGGATTCCTTCATGGGTGTCATGGGCTAGACTTTTCTCTCATTCTACCTTCTGTCATTAAACCTAACTTAATTACTTCATTGTGGTGGATTTAGATGTTATGAACTGTTTTTGTTATGTTTTACTATTGTACTGAATGAGGTCAGCTGTTAAGGCCCCTGAGTATAACAATTATTAGGGTGAGTTCTCAGAGAGCCTTTCTGCTACCACCTTATGATCTCATTCAGACTTATTCTTGACTAGTATTATGATGACTACGTTTAGTGTCTAGGGTTATGAACATGTGGGGTGAGGGTAATTTAATACTAAAACACACACACATAAACAAATATTAATGTCTATGATCAAATGCACTAACACCGTGTTTGAAATTTTGGTATTAAACTATTTTTTACAATTTTATTTGCCCTGATTCAGAATTTTCTGAGTCAGGATCAACAACAAAATGAAATTTATGGTTTTATTTACATAAAATTAAATACCACAATGGATCTTCTGTCCATATAAAGAAGTATTACAATCTAATTATATTTAGATATGACTATAGACTAAGTTAACACTGGTAATTAATGGTGGGTTTGGGGTGTTCTCATCATCCCCTCTCTTTTCTTTATCTCTTGTGGAATGTTTATTCAACAGTCAAATATTTTATTTATTTAGTTTTAATACAAGTGGATGAACTCTTAGTGCCGACATAAGGGCACTTATCTTTCTGTTGGTAGTAGTTATGTTGCTGACAATTTCCTATACTTCATGGATTGATTCGTGGTAGACAGCGTGTACGAGCAAAAAATTTCAATCGAATGACCAATCTGACACAGTCCCTGATGTAGTGTGGTAGACAGCGTGTACCAGCAAAATTTTCAATTTCTCTCACGAAGATAAATACACCAGGGTTCTGGCACTAGCTTAGTACCAGAACAAAAACCCTGAAACAAGGTTATGATTCTTTATAACAAATCTACAATATCATTCCACAAGTAATACATGATATACTTCAATAAAAAGAAAAGGGTCAGATCCCTCTGACCAACCCATTTCAACCATTTTCATCTGAGATAACAACTCATACCAGTGCTCATATTCTTCTCCCTAATGGCTACAACGCCTCTGACACTTCAACAATGATCCTCTCCCATAGGATAATGTGGGTTAGCCTTCCCACTGGTAACTGTGGAAAACATTTTAAATTATACAACTCATGTCAGTTCTACTGCGTGTGAGCAACACCACAGGCCCTGCATAAGTCTGCTAGGGGACCCATGTACTTAGTCATAAAACATACCCAATAAAGCAGTATCTCATATACAAAATTTTTGTAATAACAAGGTTAATAAATTCGTTCTTACCACAGTTCAATGGAAATATCACAAACATACGTTGACTGGCATTAGCATTAATATATAAGTTCAGCTTTGCCCTCATCCAGACTGCCAAGGTTTTTTTTTTAATTTTCACTCTTAGCACTGCTGTTCTCAACGCAGCTTGCATACTAACAATTTTGTATCAAATGGCGACAAGCCTTTGAAAGCTTTTTGCCAATATCACTAGACTGGCCCAATCACAGCGAGGGTCTAGCTATTCAATTCAAATTAAAAAAAACAAAACTCCAAACATACTAGGAGTGAGTCTGCAAAATATAATTAGCTTTGAGCCCACCAATAACCTCCGTCCTATACTCCTATACCAATCAATCGGATTTGAATCACTCTAATGTCTCTTTTTTAAACGTGCATCCCCAATTAATGTTATGGATAGAATGAGCTAGAACAACAGTCTTACTGTTCGTAGATACATAGTATTATTTCAATACCTTGGTTAATAATTGGGCTACTATGAATATTAAAACATATTGCTCAGGAGACTCTAAGCTATCATTATATATGATTTTTATGGCCATATTCATTGTTGTTTGGATTTTTATATTTGTCACTGTTAGTCGTCAATTATATACTTTTCCATAAGTCGGCCATCTTCCCCTCCCCCCCCCCCCTTTTCTCTATCATTTTTATTCAAAATAAAACCACTTGTTTGGGTTACATCAGTAATACACTACTAAGCAGGAATTGAGAGCTGACTGTGTGTGTATATACATTTCAACAGCGAGAATATAGTACGATGCATGTGGCTTTGCATCTTGTTTTTCAAAACTGCTAAAGGCAATACTGTCGCGCGCCCGTTACAATTTGGTGTTTCAAAACCCAAACGCGTGACAATGGTAGCATTTCTTCTGTTGCTCCTTCATCCACCTCCCTTCTTCTCTCTCACTCGGTCTTGGAACAACTAAGCTTGTCGTTTTCAAAATTTTTACCGTTAACCCTTGACGGGCGAGTTATAAAGTCTAATACCACTGGCGCGGCAATAATGTTTCACACTACGTTCTTATCTCCATGCGATGACTGGCGCGGGGAAAGAAGACGCGTTACAACTTTAATATATCTATTTCTACTCATATTATTTTGACTTTTATACTTATAATTACTAATTTTATCGCTGTATCAATGTACTTTATCACACATCTCCCCACTTAAGTACATGCCTGATGCAGGTTCCAAAAACAGTGATACACATAGATAAAATTAACTCCATACGCCTGATGAATACTCTGATTTGGATCACAGGGATGCCCACTGAGGAAATCTGCACCCACGTTCTGTGACCCCGGAATGTATTCAATAGTGAATGAATATGGCTGTAGGAGTAACGACCATAGTAATAAACGAGCATTTTCATGCTTTGCATGTGATAAGAATACGAGGGGCTGATGATCCGTCTGGACCACAAATGTTCTTCCGTATAGATAGATCTGGAACTTTCGTATCGCCCGGATTAAAGCTAGACATTCTTTTTCGCTTGTTGAATAGTTTTGTTCCGCTTTGTTCAACTTGTGGCTAGCATAAGCGACTGGGTTCAGCTCCCCGTCTGGTGACGATGACCTTTGCAACAAAGTAGCCCCCAGGCCTACATTGCTTGCGTCACTTCTCACCACAAAGTCCTGACTCAAATCAGGTAATTTCAAGATTGGCTTGCTTGTAAGTTTTTCCTTTAACTCTTGGTATGTTAATTCACACTGGGCTGACCAAACAATTTTATCAGGATTTCCCTTGTGAGTTAAATCCGTCAGAGGAGCACAAATCGAATTAAAATTTTTGATATATTTCTGATAGAATCCACACGACACGAAGGATCTCACATCTTTCTTGGTTTGTGGCCATGGTGCTCTCTGTAATTTCTCGAGGTTCTTGGGGTCAGGGGTCATGTTACCCTGATATACAGTATGTCCCAAGAACTCCAACTCTTTACAACCAATACAACATTTTGTTGGTCTAGCCATCAAATTAGCCTCTCTCAGTCTATCAAACAGCATAGTCAAAGAGTTAATGTGTTCCTCAAATGTTTCCGTAGCAATGAGGATATCATCCATAAAATTTGTGATGCATGGGTTATTCAGGGGATCCAACAATTTTTGCATCATCCTAGAAAACACACTCTGAGCATTTTTCAACCCAAACGGCAGCATGTTGAATTCATAATGTCCTTCCGAAGTGCTAAATGATAAATACGGTCGAACCTCAGGCTTTACTGGAATTTGATAATAGCCTTTGCTAAGATCCACCTTATAAAAATATTTTGCCTTGTTCAGCCTGGCAAATAGCTGATTTGTGTCCGGTAATGGATCCACCTGATTCTCTGTGACAGCATTCAGTTTCATGTAATCTATACACAGACGATGTTCCCCAGAGGGTTTCCTCAGCAAAACCCCACTAGAGCTATACGGAGATTCGCTATGAGAAATAATCCCTTCTTTCAATAGGTACTCAATCTCCTCTTTCAAAGCTTTCTCCTTGGCAAACGGGATCGTGTAAGCTCTCATACAGATCGGTGTTGGGTCTACTAGTTTCATATCATATTCCAACAAATTCGTGTGCCCCGGTTTGTCCGTTAACACGTCCATATGATCAGTCAGAACCTTTTGAACCTGTTCCCTCTGTTTTTTCGTCAAGTGGTTACTGACTTTTACATGTGCAGGGGTCTCACATGTTTTCAGGGGGTACTCATGAGAGGTGAGTGGTTCATTTTTCATCCCCGTTGCTATCAACAAGGACATTAAGTGTGTTCCTTCCTGGATTTCCCTGTACAGATACTTCTTTAGAAGGTTCACATGATATATTTTCTCTTTCCCCTTTTGTCGATTTTATAATTTGTTCTAGACACCTTCTCTAGAACAGTATATGGACCTTGCCATCCAATTTGTAACTTGTTATTGCTGCCAGGTAGTAGAAGAAGCACCTTCTCTCCCACAAATAGTTCTCCATCCTTAGCTTTCTTATTAAAATAGGCAGCATGTTTTTTCCTGGCTAGTCTGAGATTATCATTTGCAAGTTTCCAGCCAGTTTTAAGACGAGTGGTCAGCTCGTTCACATATTGATATGATGAGGTAACAGTTTCTTCTGCCTTCTCATCTGTCCATGTCCTCAACAAGGTTACATACAGACCGTTAATTTTTCTGATTTATTTTTCACGACATTGGAAGCCTTATAATGAGGACGTTTCTTCCTTGTATCAGAACTCACAAATCGTTCACTGCCAATTCTTTTTCTGGGGTTTTCTCCCCACTTTAATTTCATTGTGAGAGATCTTCTCTCTCTTTTGTCTTCTCCCAGTTCACATAATTCCGACCGAGGGATTGTCGGCTTATTCTGGGGTAAAACCACTTTTTGTACTCGACACAGAGTTGCCATTTTAATACATTCAATTGAAGACTGTGAGTGAAAAGGGGGTTCCCATTCCACTTTGTCTACATTATTATATTTATTTTCATTTCCAGGCCTAAGTTTGCCCCATGGCGTGTCTAGGTCCTGAACAATTTTCCCACTTGTGGGTGTTCCCTCATGAAATATGCCGCAGGCTTCTACAAAATTCTCAATACACATCTTTACATCTGGCCAATAATATTTTTGAGAAACCTTTTGGCAGATGATACCTACTTTATCATTGTCCCCATCTTTTCCAACATGTAAACTCCTTATTATGTCTGCCCTATACATTTTAGGAAGTACCAGTTGTCCATGACCATTTGTTCCCGTCCCAGTCTTCCTATACAACAATCTGTTCTTCATATAATAGTCCCCTTTGCTTGGAGGTGTGTGGCATTTAGGTAATTTTTTAAAGCAAGGCTTGAGTGTCCTATCCTCAGCCTGTGCCTTCCTCATCTCCTCTGGATGAGTATTTATTGGTTCATCTTCTTCCTTTCTGGATTGTGATCGGGTCTGGACAGCTGCCAGGACCACAGGTCTCTTGGGATTCCCCAAGTAGACATAACGACACCCCAATATCAGAGGGTAGATGGTGCGTCGATCACTGCAGCTCTGATTACTCCTTCCACATAGCGAGTTTTCACCGTTATCCTGGCAATGGGAAGTGTCATAAGTGGTATGTCCTTAGTCGCCCCTTGTATTTCCACTGTTTCTGTGGTATACTGACTTGGGTCCACTAGGCTAGACTTCACAACTGAATCATAATCCAAACCTGTATCATAAAGGCACCTAATGGTGACCCCATTACATACAACATCCTCACACACTGGGGGGTGATAAAGTTCCTGCTGTCCAGTAGGTTTTACCTTTACTTCCTTTTTCCCCAACTTCATAGCAGCAAATCCAGCAGGTTTCTTAGTACAAACTTTGGTGTCATGTCCTTCCCTCTTACACCATCTACAATATAATCTACCTTGATGAAAGGGTTTTCTTTCCTCATATTTCCTGTCATTGAACTGTGGGTTTTTATTTCTATAATCATTGCGTGGCCTATCAAAATTTTGCTTACCCTTGTTACCCTGATCTTTGTTGTCAAATCTATTAGAGTTTTGTGGAGCCTTATAATTGTTTACATGTTTCTTTATGGCGCCAGCTACCTCTGCCTGGGCTGCCTGATACCTCTCAGCGACATTAAGTAACTCACCCAGCCTCTCTGCACCCTGTTCCATGAGAAACTTTCTCAAGTCTGGAGCCATGAACTCTCTCAATTGCTCAATAAGGATCATTTCTTAAAAATCTTGGGTTTTCCCCAGAGCAGTCCATTTCTCCAAGTAAGGCTCTAAACGTGCAGAGAACTGGTGATAGGTCTCACCCGACAGTAGCTTGGCATTTCTAAACTATTTCCTGTAAAATTCTCCATTCTTTTCGTACCTTAGCAAAAGAGCCTGCTTTAACATGTCATAATTGTCTTGGTCATTCCCGCTCATTTTTGAAAAAACTTCATAAGCTGTTCCCATAAGACCTTGTGATAAATTCAGACTCCATCTTTCTTTTTCTAGCCCATAAGTTGTAGTTAATACCTCATACCTGCTTAAATATGATTCAATATCATCATCTATCTCAACAAAATAATCTAAATGGAACCCCATGGCTGAGTTGGAGGCCCTCTGACTAGCAGTAGCATCAGAGGTGGAGGGGCTGTGAACATTTTCAGGAGCATGGCCTTGCAACTCTAACTCCCTTAGTCGCAACTTGTGCTCCCTCTGTAATCTTTTATCTTCTGCTACCCTTTCTGCAGCCAATCTCTTTTCTTCTGCTTCCCTTTCTGCAGCCAATCTCTTTTCTTCTGCTTCCCTTTGCAGTCGTTTTTCTTCTGCCTCAATTTTTCTCTCCTCAAATTGGAGCCTCTTAATCTCAGCCTCTCTATCAGCCCCAATTTGCATCCTTTTAATTTCTTTCTCTGATTCTAATTGCATTCTTCTTTCTTCAGCTAATCTATCTAACTCTAATTTCCTTTCTGCTGCTAACTTCCTATCCTCCCTATCAATAAATTTGTCACACTCTGTGGTTACATACTGGACCAGCTCTGGTCCATCCATGCCCATCTCTCTGGCAGTCTGCACAGCAGCAGATCTGAACTTTGCCAAGTCAGCCATATTATATCAAGCAACGTTAACAATATACTAAGGTAACTTATCAAATCTGACCAAACAACAACTATAAGCACTGACAGTTCATCCACTATTTAATTTCCACAAAAGAATACTTTTAATTTTATTATATGAGAATCCTATCTATGTATTAGTAGAAGTTTAAAATCCCGGAAGCGAGCTACCCAATATATGTGGTGGATTTAGATGTTATGAACTGTTTTTGTTATGTTTTACTATTGTACTGAATGAGGTCAGCTGTGAAGGCCCCTGAGTATAACAATTATTAGGGTGAGTTCTCAGAGAGCCTTTCTGCTACCACCTTATGATCTCATTCAGACTTATTCTTGACTAGTATTATGATGACTACGTTTAGTGTCTAGGGTTATGAACATGTGGGGTGAGGGTAATTTAATACTAAAACACACACACATAAACAAATATTAATGTCTATGATCAAATGCACTAACACCGTGTTTGAAATTTTGGTATTAAACTATTTTTTACAATTTTATTTGCCCTGATTCAGAATTTTCTGAGTCAGGATCAACAACAAAATGAAATTTATGGTTTTATTTACATAAAATTAAATACCACAATGGATCTTCTGTCCATATAAAGAAGTATTACAATCTAATTATATTTAGATATGACTATAGACTAAGTTAACACTGGTAATTAATGGTGGGTTTGGGGTGTTCTCATCATCCCTCTCTTTTCTTTATCTCTTGTGGAATGTTTATTCAACAGTCAAATATTTTATTTATTTAGTTTTAATACAAGTGGATGAACTCTTAGTGCCGACACAAGGGCACTTATCTTTCTGTTGGTAGTAGTTATGATGCTGACAATCTCCTATACGTCATGGATTGATTCGTGGTAGACAGCGTGTACCAGCAAAAAATTTCAATCGAATGACCAATCCGACACAGTCCCTGATGTAGTGTGGTAGACAGCGTGTACCAGCAAAATTTTCAATTTCTCTCATGAAGATAAATACACCAGGGTTCTGGCACTAGCTTAGTACCAGAACAAAAACCCTGAAACAAGGTTATGATTCTTTATAACAAATCTACAATATCATTCCACAAGTAATACATGATATACTTCAATAAAAAGAAAAGGTCAGATCCCTCTGACCAACCCATTTCAACCATTTTCATCTGAGATAACAACTCATACCAGTGCTCATATTCTTCTCCCTAATGGCTACAACGCCTCTGACACTTCAACAATGATCCTCTCCCATAGGATAATGTGGGTTAGCCTTCCCACTGGTAACTGTGGAAAACATTTTAAGTTATACAACTCATGTCAGTTCTACTGCGTGTGAGCAACACCACAGGCCCTGCATAAGTCTGCTAGGGGACCCATGTACTTAGTCATAAAACATTCCCAATAAAGCAGTATCTCATAAACAAAATTTTTGTAATAACAAGGTTAATAAATTCGTTCTTACCACAATTCAATGGAAATATCACAAACATACATTGACTGGCATTAGCATTAATATATAAGTTCAGCTTTGCCCTCATCCAGACTGCCAAGGTTTTGTTTTTTTCACTCTTAGTACTGCTGTTCTCAACGCAGCTTGCATACTAACAATTTTGTATCAAATGGCGACAAGCCTTTGAAAGCTTTTTGCCAATATCACTAGACTGGCCCAATCAGAGCGAGGGTCTAGCTATTCAATTCAAATTTAAAAAAACAAAACTCCAAACATACTAGGAGTGAGTCTGCAAAATATAATTAGCTTTGAGCCCACCAATAACCTCCGTCCTATACTCCTATACCAACCAATCGGATTTGAATCACTCTAATGTCTCTTTTTTAAACTTGCATCCCCAATTAATGTTATGGATAGAATGAGCAAGAACAACAGTCTTACTGTTCGTAGATACATAGTATTATTTCAATATCTTGGTTAATAATTGGGCTACTATGAATATTAAAACATATTGCTCAGGAGACTCTAAGCTATCATTATATATGATTTTTATGGCCATATTCATTGTTGTTTGGATTTTTATATTTGTCACTGTTAGTCGTCAATTATATACTTTTCCATAAGTCGGCCATCTTCCCCCCCCCCCCCCCCCCCTTTCTCTATCATTTTTATTCAAAATAAAACCACTTGTTTGGGTTACATCAGTAATACACTACTAAGCAGGAATTGAGAGCTGACTGTGTGTGTATATACATTTCAACAGCGAGAATATAGTACGATGCATGTGGCTTTGCATCTTGTTTTTCAAAACTGCTAAAGGCAATACTGTCGCGCGCCCGTTACAATTTGGTGTTTCAAAACCCAAACGCGTGACAATGGTAGCATTTCTTCTGTTGCTCCTTTATCCACCTCCCTTCTTCTCTCTCACTCGGTCTTGGAACAACTAAGCTTGTCGTTTTCAAAATTTTTACCGTTAACCCTTGACGGGCGAGTTATAAAGTCTAATACCACTGGCGCGGCAATAATGTTTCACACTACGTTCTTATCTCCATGCGATGACTGGCGCGAGGAAAGAAGACGTGTTACAACTTTAATATTTCTATTTCTACTCATATTATTTTTACTTTTATACTTATAATTACTAATTTTATCGCTGTATCAATGTACTTTATCACACATCTCCCCACTTAAGTACATGCCTGATGCAAGTTCCAAAAACAGTGATACACATAGATAAAATTAACTCCTTACGCCTGATGAATACTCTGATTTGGATCACAGGGATGCCCACTGAGGAAATCTGCACCCACGTTCTGTGACCCCGGAATGTATTCAATAGTGAATGAATATGGCTGTAGGAGTAACGACCATAGTAATAAACGAGCATTTTCATGCTTTGCCTGTGATGAGAATACGAGGGGCTGATGATCCGTCTGGACCACGAATGTTCTTCCGTATAGATAGATCTGGAACTTTCGTATCGCCCGGATTAAAGCTAGACATTCTTTTTCGCTTGTTGAATAGTTTTGTTCCGCTTTGTTCAACTTGTGGCTAGCATAAGCGACTGGGTTCAGCTCCCCGTCTGGTGACGATGACCTTTGCAACAAAGTAGCCCCCAGGCCTACATTGCTTGCGTCACTTCTCACCACAAATTCCTGACTCAAATCAGGTAATTTCAAGATTGGCTTGCTTGTAAGTTTTTCCTTTAACTCTTGGTATGTTAATTCACACTGGGCTGACCAAACAATTCTATCAGGATTTCCCTTGCGAGTTAAATCCGTCAGAGAAGCACAAATAGAATTAAAATTTTTGATATATTTCTGATAGAATCCACACGACACGAAGGATCTCACATCTTTCTTGGTTTGTGGCCATGGTGCTCTCTGTAATTTCTCGAGGTTCTTGGGGTCAGGGGTCATGTTACCCTGATATACAGTATGTCCCAAGAACTCCAACTCTTTACAACCAATACAACATTTTGTTGGTCTAGCCATCAAATTAGCCTCTCTCAGTCTATCAAACAGCATAGTCAAAGAATTAATGTGTTCCTCAAATGTTTCCGTAGCAATGAGGATATCATCCATAAAATTTGTGATGCATGGGTTATTCAGGGGATCCAACAATTTTTGCATCATCCTAGAAAACACACTCTGAGCATTTTTCAACCCAAACGGCAGCATGTTGAATTCATAATGTCCTTCCGAAGTGCTAAATGATAAATACGGTCGAACCTCAGGCTTTACTGGAATTTGATAATAGCCTTTGCTAAGATCCACCTTATAAAAATATTTTGCCTTGTTCAGCCTGGCAAATAGCTGATTTGTGTCCGGTAATGGATCCACCTGATTCTCTGTGACAGCATTCAGTTTCATGTAATCTATACACAGACGATGTTCCCCAGAGGGTTTCCTCAGCAAAACCCCACTAGAGCTATACGGAGATTCGCTATGAGAAATAATCCCTTCTTTCAATAGGTACTCAATCTCCTCTTTCAAAGCTTTCTCCTTGGCAAACGGGATCGTGTAGGCTCTCATACAGATCGGTGTTGGGTCTACTAGTTTCATATCATATTCCAACAAATTCGTGTGCCCCGGTTTGTCCGTTAACACGTCCATATGATCAGTCAGAACCTTTTGAACCTGTTCCCTCTGTTTTTTCGTCAAGTGGTTACTGACTTTTACATGTGCAGGGTCTCACATGTTTTCAGGGGGTACTCATGAGAGGTGAGTGGTTAATTTTTCATCCCCGTTGCTATCAACAAGGACATTAAGTGTGTTCCTTCCTGGATTTCCCTGTACAGATACTTCTTTAGAAGGTTCACATGATATATTTTCTCTTTCCCCTTTTGTCGATTTTATAATTTGTTCTAGACACCTTCTCTAGAACAGTATATGGACCTTGCCATCCAATTTGTAACTTGTTATTGCTGCCAGGTAGTAGAAGAAGCACCTTCTCTCCCACAAATAGTTCTCCATCCTTAGCTTTCTTATTAAAATAGGCAGCATGTTTTTTTCCTGGCTTGTCTGAGATTATCATTTGCAAGTTTCCAGCCAGTTTTAAGACGAGTGGTCAGCTCGTTCACATATTGATATGATGAGGTAACAGTTTCTTCTGCCTTCTCATCTGTCTATGTCCTCAACAAGGTTACATACAGACCGTTAATTTTTCTGATTTATTTTTCATGACATTGGAAGCCTTATAATGAGGACGTTTCTTCCTTGTATCAGAACTCACAAATCGTCCACTGCCAATTCTTTTTCTGGGGTTTTCTCCCCACTTTAATTTCATTGTGAGAGATCTTCTCTCTCTTTTGTCTTCTCCCAGTTCACATAATTCCGATCGATGGATTGTCGGCTTATTCTGGGGTAAAACCACTTTTTGTACTCGACACAGAGTTGCCATTTTAATACATTCAATTGAAGACTGTGAGTGAAAAGGGGGTTCCCATTCCACTTTGTCTACATTATTATATTTATTTTCATTTCCAGGCCTAAGTTTGCCCCATGGCGTGTCTAGGTCCTGAACAATTTTCCCACTTGTGGGTGTTCCCTCATGAAATATGCCGCAGGCTTCTACAAAATTCTCAATACATATCTTTACATCTGGCCAATAATATTTTTGAGAAACCTTTTGGCAGATGATACCTACTTTATCATTGTCCCCATCTTTTCCAACATGTAAACTCCTTATTATGTCTGCCCTATACATTTTAGGAAGTACCAGTTGTCCATGACCATTTGTTCCCGTCCCAGTCTTCCTATACAACAATTTGTTCTTCATATAATAGTCCCCTTTGCTTGGAGGTGTGTGGCATTTAGGTAATTTTTAAAGCAAGGCTTGAGTGTCCTATCCTCAGCCTGTGCCTTCCTCATCTCCTCTGGATGAGTATTTATTGGTTCATCTTCTTCCTTTCTGGATTGTGATCGGGTCTGGACAGCTGCCAGGACCACAGGTCTCTTGGGATTCCCCAAGTAGACATAACGACACCCCAATATCAGAGGGTAGATGGGTGCGTCGATCACTGCTGCTCTGATTACTCCTTCCACATAGCGAGTTTTCACCGTTATCCTGGCAATGGGAAGTGTCATAAGTGGTATGTCCTTGGTCGCCTCTTGTATCTCCACTGTTTCTGTGGTATACTGATCTGGGTTCACCAAGTGCGAACTCACAACAGAATCAAAATCTAAACCTGTATCATAAAGGCACCTAATGGTGACCCCATTACATACAACATCCTCACACACTGGGGGGTGATAAAGTTCCTGCTGTCCAGTAGGTTTTACCTTTACTTCCTTTTCCCCCAACTTCATAGCAGCAAATCCAGCAGGTTTCTTAGTACAAACTTTGGTGTCATGTCCTTCCCTCTTACACCATCTACAATATAATCTACCTTGATGAAAGGGTCTTCTTTCCTCATATTTCCTGTAATTGAACTGTGGGTTTTTATTTCTATAATCATTGCGTGGCCTATCAAAATTTTGCTTACCCTTGTTACCCTGATCTTTGTTGTCAAATCTATTAGAGTTTTGTGGAGCCTTATAATTGTTTACATGTTTCTTTATGGCGCCAGCTACCTCTGCCTGGGCTGCCTGATACCTCTCAGCGACATTAAGTAACTCACCCAGCCTCTCTGCACCCTGTTCCATGAGAAACTTTCTCAAGTCTGGAGCCATGAACTCTCTCAATTGCTCAATAAGGATCATTTCTTAAAAATCTTGGGTTTTCCCCAGAGCAGTCCATTTCTCCAAGTAAGGCTCTAAACATGCAGAGAACTGGTGATAGGTCTCACCCGACAGTAGCTTGGCATTTCTAAACTATTTCCTGTAAAATTCTCCATTCTTTTCGTACCTTAGCAAAAGAGCCTGCTTTAACATGTCATAATTGTCTTGGTCATTCCTGCTCATTTTTGAAAAAAACTTCATAAGCTGTTCCCCTAAGACCTTGGGATAACTTCGGACTCCATCTTTCTTTTTCTAGCCCATAAGTTGTAGTTAATACCTCATACCTGCTTAAATATGATTCAATATCATCATCTCTCTCAACAAAATAATCTAAATGGAACCCCATGGCTGAGTTGGAGGCCCCCTGACTAGCAGTAGCATCAGAGGTAGAGGGGCTGTGAACATTTTCAGGAGCATGGTCTTGCAACTCTAACTCCCTTAGTCGCAACTTGTGCTCCCTCTGTAATCTTTTATCTTCTGCTTCCCTTTCTGCAGCCAATCTCTTTTCTTCTGCTTCCCTTTCTGCAGCCAATCTCTTTTCTTCTGCTTCCCTTTGCAGTCGTTTTTCTTCTGCCTCAATTTTTCTCTCCTCAAATTGGAGCCTCTTAATCTCAGCCTCTCTATCAGCCTCAATTTGCATCCTTTTAATTTCTTTCTCTGATTCTAATTGCATTCTTCTTTCTTCAGCTAATCTATCTAACTCTAATTTCCTTTCTGCTGCTAACTTCCTATCCTCCCTATCAATAAATTTGTCACACTCTGTGGTTACATACTGGACCAGCTCTGGTCCATCCATGCCCATCTCTCTGGCAGTCTGCACAGCAGCAGATCTGAACTTTGCCAAGTCAGCCATATTATATCAAGCAACGTTAACAATATACTAAGGTAACTTATCAAATCTGACCAAACAACAACTATAAGCACTGACAGTTCATCCACTATTTAATTTCCACAAAAGAATACTTTTAATTTTATTATATGAGAATCCTATCTATGTATTAGTAGAAGTTTAAAATCCCGGAAGCGAGCCGATTTAATATGGCGAGCTGAATCGAACTTCCGACTTCTGAAGCGGACAGACATATTTTTGCTAAACTCAAAATACACAGATCGGATCATCCATTACAATCGCTTTAACATCACCTCGGGCGAAATCCGAGTGTATTTTCAACAGTGCGACTGGATGCGTTAGGGGTGCATCTCCTTGCAAAACTCCACATACTCTGACGGTTTCTTCTGTTTCTTAACCATTTTTGACCAAATGCCTCGCGACAATACAATCAAAACTCAAACCTATATCAAACAAACAATAAGTTGAAGTCCCGTTCAATATAACAGTTCCTCGCGTAGAAGGCCTCTCACACACAAGTTGAGAATCACTGACATTCCTACTCCTTTGCGAGTCTGTTTGCAGACAACCAATCCGATTGTGTTTTCCCTGATCAGATGTCCCTTGCTCAAGGGTTTTACCCTTGTCGTGTCTTTCTGGCCTTCCTGCCATAAGTGATGCTTGGGCTGATCATGGGTGTTGGTGTGGTTTCGAGTTTTGTAGAATTTCGATTTTCCTTGAGGATGGGGGGTCTAAGGTAAAGTTTCTCTTGGGTGCTGATGGGAAAATGAATGGGAAGACTATTCTACGTTATTTTTGCGAAAAGACTCATCTGTAGGTTTGCGTTTTGAGCCTGGAAGCTCGGCTAACGCATTGTTATATCGCTCAGACTTACGTAAGATGTCTTCCAGCTTTACAGCTCCATGTTCAGCAAGAGATCTACGGGTTTCATTTGACAAAGTGCTTTTGATCTGCTTTGTAAGAATCAGCTCTTCTAACTCTTCAAAAGTGCAAGGAAGCTCTGAAAGTTCCAGGCACTTAGTCAAATATCCCTTCAGGCGGGAAGAGAACTGGGTAAACGTCTCGGTTCCCTCTTTTCTGCTGTCCCGGAAAAGTTGCAAAAAATTTGTGAGCGTTCATTTCAAAGCGCTCAAGTAAAGCTTTCTTCAACATATCATAATTGTCTTCATTGCTGCTTACCAGTTTCACATACGCATCATATGCATTGCCTTTTAGAGCCTGGGAAAGTTCAAACACCATCGCGAACTTTCTAACCCATTCAGTGTTGCCATTCTCTCCAATTTTTCTAGATACGTGTCCATTTCATAATTGGGGCCTGGGAAGGATTCTAGGGCAAAAGATATAGCTGTTAATTGTGGAGATTGGGTACTGGAATGATCAGTTGAGAGTGACTGAGGTAAGGAAGGCTCTCCATTGCTATAGCTAGACGCAGCACTGCGACTTTGAACCTCTAGAGTCTTAAGCGCCAATTCGTGCTGACGTGGTTGATCATTCTCTCTTTTCCCATGTTGTCTCACTCTTTTCTCATGTTGTCTCTTGTTCGAGTTTCCATTTCCGCCTCAATTTTCTTCTGCTCCACTTGACTCTCTTCCGTCTCTTTCTTCTCCGCCTCATATTTGGCTAGTTCTTCGTTCACAAAGGCTAGCAACTCTTCACCTTGTAGTCCAATTCCCTTTGCTTCCTCTCTTAGCATTGTTCTTAGTTTTACTCGCTCAGCCATGGTTGATAACTGACTGCGATTTACTCAATAAAGAAAGAAGAAAAAGGATACACTGCTCCCTAACAAATTAAGAGAAATACACCCAAAAAAAAATTTCTGTTTTTACTCTGTTACCTCCTCCCTCTTATCAGTTGTCTAATCTATCGCTGCTGTTAACTGGCAAAAAAGCTCCTAACGCAGACGACTTAAACCATAGAGATTGTAGATCAGGCTAAAAACTGGAAAAAAAACGTTTATTACTACTGTGGAAAAAATGTAAAAATTAAGTAAGAAAAAAAATTTCCTATCATTTCTCGCCCACACCTGAAGTCAGTTTTGGTGTTAGGGAAGGCTATTAACTTGGCGACTACCAGAATGCACTTCCTTTGCAATGCTCACACTCCACTGCTCCCAAAAAAATATTGTGATTGATCAACAATCACGCGTACCAGCGGTCTTTTTGTACAAAATTATTATATCTCATATCTGCAACAAAGATCACCATCAAAATCAAACTGTATGCAAATTCTAAGATGCGGTGGAAAGAAACACATTTCTAATTTGTGTGGTGAGAACCCAGTAAATAAGAACGTTGTCTAGGGGATAGTTATTTTTATTATTCTTAGCTCACAACACAAGACGCACCCCACTCAATCTAGCGTTAGACTAAGATACAATATCAGACGTTAGTCATTTATCTAGACTCAGACTTAGATCAAATCCTGGACACAAGCCAGCCATTCTGTAGCGCTTAGATAGGTTTTAAAATTATTTATGGTCCCGCCTGAGTATAGGGAATGGTGACAATACGTGAGAAGTAGAGGTGTAAGAAAATAGAGTTTCACGAGTGGATAGTGTAAGGAGAAGATCTGTCTCTGGACTGAGTAGTTTCTCTAGTCCAGCCTATCTATACGACTATAATTTAGTATAAGATAAACTTGCACCTCCCTATATTTAGAAATATAAGATTACCTAAGCACTCACACACAGCTATGTGACAACAAGACACCAAAACGTGAAAAGACTATGGTTAAATGGGTATGGGTCTGACCAACACACACAGTTCAGTTCTTTTGTTGTTTATTATCATTAAACTTTACAACATCGAATATCTAAAAGAGAAGAAAGATCAAATACATCAGAATTATATATATAGAAAAATAACAGAATACTTGTGCCCTCCCCCTTTATTGAAAAGATAAGAACCCACAAGTTAATATTCCCAAAGGTTAAAGGTTAGCACTAGGTTACAGTATAGACTGTAAAGAAAGAACGAAGTTCCTACTGAATACTATCCAATAATGTAAACAATATTTAAACATGATACAATGTTTCCTGTACTAAAGAAAAAATATTTCACTCTCTCTCTATCTATCAGTCATACGTGGCCACACAATCTCGCTCCTTACCTTATTCTTGGTGAAACAATCCGTTGGACATAAAAATGCATGAATATGTATATACGGTCCAGAGTATTTATCTTCCGAATTGGGCCGCAGTCCCTCCACTAATAATTATGTTTTATAAGGGGACGCCTAATTTGGTGATTGATTCCTGGATAAACAAATGTCACTTCGAATAGTTAATGCAGACACTCTCTGAGATCTGGTGTTCACAGTAAACAGTAGGAAAACAACTGATTGCTAAAAACTGTTAATTATTGTTACTTGATGATGATGGTAAATAGTATTGGCTGGCTCTGGTGAGTGCCTATTCTGAAATAGCGTAACTCTTCTGGATGAAAAATCCACTTGGATACGACTATCAAAAGTCGGGAAAATTTTTATTGTTATTATTCCACAATGGGCTGATAAAATTGAATAAATATATCTGGGTATTTGTAAGTCCAGTTAAGATTGTCTATTAAAATGTTAGTCTCTGTGGCCGGTCCTGTTCACAACTGAACTTGGAGACGCGTAAGCCAAAAGAAGACAACTTAAATCCAGTCAGTAAATGGAGAACAGGTCTCACATAGACCAAAATAAAGCCAAAATAGACCCAAATATGACCGCTGGTCGCCGTTGATCAGGTCTTGCATAAGGATGGAGAAACATCATGAAAAAATGCTACTAATATATCTCTACATATAAGCACACGGCGTCTGTATCCTATTCTTTTCTGGTCAGGTTTTTTTTTGCTAGCATGGCGTCTCTAGATCAGGTGAAAGTATGTGCTCTCCTTGCTCATTCTGTGCGCGCTAACAATCAGCGTACAATGTCAGTTATTATTCAATTTATCCATATGCACACTTTAACTAATATCGCCTGTCACTAAGTATTATTAGATTGTCGGCGCCTGTTTGTTAAGTCACATGATATTTAAACAACAGTCACTTACTAAAATTACACAAAATGAAATAAACGTGAATTCTATTCCGTCAATTATTCGTCACTCCTAGTGTATTAATTAGTCAACTAAACGTCTCTTTCTGTGTGATAAAGCGGGTGATAACATTATCATTAGACTGCACAACTGGTACACAAATAGCTACACGTTATGTTCCACTGGTTCTAACACCTACAAAATCACAGTTAAATTAAGATGATAAACTTTTAACATTTTAATACGCTTAAGCATAAATTTCTATTACCAGAAATCCAGAAAGAAAACACCACGAAAGTATTAACACATCTATTCCCAGTGGTTCTAGATAACGTGTTTAGACTTTCTGAAAAATTCTGAGCGACACTGATAACTGATTTGGGAAAACGCAGTTTATATACCATCATGTTATAATGATCTCTAGAGAATGTTAATTTTCCCACTCTTAGTGCATAGCAGAAAATCAGGAAACTGTTTCCCAGATGAAAGGTCCTCTGAACCGGCTACCATTTCTCTCGTCGAGCGCTGGTCGACCAACATCAAAAGGCCCTCGTTACGATAACAGTGTTTCTTTCAAAATCGCTCGCGTCTCGAGAAGAAAGAGTTATCTTTCCCCGTATGTATGAACATCAAAGGGTACACGGGGGGGGGGGGGGGGGGAATGTTTTTGCCCGTGCAAATACTTCGAACATCCGGTGTTATCCCACGTGCGTCTGTCTGCTATCTTGATGACTGACAGATCCGCTAGCGTGAGAAGCTCAGGTAAACAAACCAGAGTTATCTCCCTGTTATGCTGGCAGGTCGTGGAAGTTGGTAAGCTTTCTGTATGTTTACCTTACAAGAAAAAGAGGCGTGGATAAAACGTGAGTAAGGCAGGCTGCCAGATGCTTGACTTTGCGAACAGATCATAGAACTACACGAGGTCACGAAAGGCTCTCGGATACTGTATGCTATATTTCCATTATGCGTCACAAATCTACATATTCTTATTTTGATATCACTGTCTGTCCCTCCAACTATATATTGCCAAAATATATTCTATGTATGATTCTAAATCTTGTAGTAGTATTTCCTTCAGTACAATCTCGTTAACGTTTCCTGCATTTATTCTCATTATCTTTCCCTGTGTATTTTCAGACCCACTTGATGTGACCTCTCATAGAGTATTTTCATTTTGTCTTACACCTGGTTACGATTATAGGACAGAAGAGAAAGGTCATCCACAAAATGTAGATCGTTATTCCATTTATGTGGGCTGAAGTCAATGTTAACAAATATGATATGCTCTATAGAAAAAAAAAAAAAAAAACGCTACACGCCCAAATTAGAACACACATCGGGGTCCCATGCATCAGAAATATTTCATATTTCCTGTGCATTGACAAAAACAACAACAGGCAAAGAAATGTAAGAAATCAAAGGAAATGTGCCAGATTTGGCCTGTAAAGTGTAAAACGGCAAAAATCCATTAAACCAACTGCCAATAAACTTGACTAAAATCAAGGTGGCTAGAGATGACATTTTGTTAATCCAGTTTTTATGCGTTCCCACATTTCATTATTGATAAAATAACTACTTTAAACTTGCAACAAATTAATTTTATGACAACATAAACCTAGTTTTTTTAGATGGATCAATGTAAGCGCGTGATTAGATCTGGGAATTCAAACTGCGGCTTGCACAGGAAACGACACAAACGTTGATTGATGCAAGATGGCGAGTTGTGAAGTATTTGAACTTAAAATTTTAAGATTCCGGATGTGTCACGTTAAATCAATAATATACAATGACAATTTTTTAGATGATTCATTGTCTTGAGAAGTGGGTCATTCTTCGCGTAATTTTTGTTTTCCATTTAACACGTTTTCTTTCACCAACCTTTTTTTTTTTAACTTGCATTCGATTATTCATTCCGTTTACTTCTTTTGGACCTTGGATTATTCATTCCGTTTACTTCTTTTGGACCTTGGATTATTTATTCCGTTTACTTCTTTTGTACCTTGGATTATTCATTCCATTTACTTCTTTTGGACCTTGGATTATTTATTCCGTTTACTTCTTTTGTACCTTGGATTATTTATTCCGTTTACTTCTTTTGTACCTTGGATTATTTATTCCGTTTACGTCTTTTGTACCTTGGATTATTCATTCCGTTTACTTCTTTTGGACCTTGGATTATTTATTCCGTTTACTTCTTTTGTACCTTGGATTATTTATTCCGTTTACTTCTTTTGTACCTTGGATTATTCATTCCTTTTACTTCTTTTGGACCTTGGATTATTCATTCCGTTTACTTCTTTTGGACCTTGGATTATTCATTCCGTTTACTTCTTTTGTACCGTACCTTGGATTATTCATTCCGTTTACTTCTTTTGGACCTTGGATTATTCATTCCGTTTACTTCTTTTGGACCTTGGATTATTCATTCCGTTTACTTCTTTTGGACCTTGGATTATTTATTCCGTTTACTTCTTTTGTACCTTGGATTATTTATTCCATTTACTTCTTTTGTACCTTGGATTATTCATTCCTTTTACTTCTTTTGGACCTTGGATTATTCATTCCGTTTACTTCTTTTGGACCTTGGATTATTCATTCCGTTTTTTTCTTTTGTACCGTACCTTGGATTATTCATTCCGTTTACTTCTTTTGTACCTTGGATTATTTATTCCGTTTACTTCTTTTGTACCTTGGATTATTCATTCCGTTTACTTCTTTTGGACCTTGGATTATTCATTCCGTTTACTTCTTTTGGACCTTGGATTATTCATTCCGTTTACTTCTTTTGTACCGTACCTTGGATTATTCATTCCATTTACTTCTTTTGGACCTTGGATTATTCATTCCGTTTACTTCTTTTGTACCTTGGATTATTCATTCCGTTTACTTCTTTTGGACCTTGGATTATTTATTCCGTTTACTTCTTTTGTACCTTGGATTATTTATTCCGTTTACTTCTTTTGTACCTTGGATTATTCATTCCTTTTACTTCTTTTGGACCTTGGATTATTCATTCCGTTTACTTCTTTTGGACCTTGGATTATTCATTCCGTTTACTTCTTTTGTACCGTACCTTGGATTATTCATTCCGTTTACTTCTTTTGTACCTTGGATTATTTATTCCGTTTACTTCTTTTGTACCTTGGATTATTCATTCCGTTTACTTCTTTTGGACCTTGGATTATTCATTCCGTTTACTTCTTTTGGACCTTGGATTATTCATTCCGTTTACTTCTTTTGTACCATACCTTGGATTATTCATTCTGTTTACTTCTTTTGGACCTTGGATTATTCATTCCGTTTACTTCTTTTGGACCTTGGATTATTTATTCCGTTTACTTCTTTTGTACCTTGGATTATTCATTCCGTTTACTTCTTTTGGTCCTTGGATTATTTATTCCGTTTACTTCTTTTGTACCTTGGATTATTTATTCCGTTTACTTCTTTTGTACCTTGGATTATTTATTCCGTTTACTTCTTTTGTACCTTGGATTATTCATTCCGTTTACTTCTTTTGGACCTTGGATTATTTATTCCGTTTACTTCTTTTGTACCTTGGATTATTTATTCCGTTTACTTCTTTTGTACCTTGGATTATTCATTCCTTTTACTTCTTTTGGACCTTGGATTATTCATTCCGTTTACTTCTTTTGGACCTTGGATTATTCATTCCGTTTACTTCTTTTGTACCGTATCTTGGATTATTCATTCCGTTTACTTCTTTTGGACCTTGGATTATTCATTCCGTTTACTTCTTTTGGACCTTGGATTATTCATTCCGTTTACTTCTTTTAGACCTTGGATTATTCATTCCGTTTACGTCTTTTGTACCTAGGATAATTTATTCCGTTTACTTCTTTTGTACCGTGGATTATTCATTCCGTTTACTTCTTTTGTGCCTTGGATTATTCATTCTGTTTACTTCTTTTGTACCTTGGATTATTCATTCCGTTTACTTCTTTTGTACCTTGGATTATTCATTCCGTTTACTTCTTTTGTACCTTGGATTATTCATTCCGTTTACTTCTTTTGTACCTTGGATTATTCATTCCTGTTACTTCTTTTGGACCTTGGATTATTCATTCCAGTTACTTCTTTTGTACCTTGGATTATTCATTCCATTTACTTCTTTTGGACCTTGGATTATTCATTCTGTTTACTTCTTTTGGACCTTGGATTATTTATTCCATTTACTTCTTTTGTACCTTGGATTATTTATTCCGTTTACTTCTTTTGGACCTTGGATTATTCATTCCGTTTACGTCTTGTGTACCTTGGATTTGTTATTCCGTTTACTTCTTTTGGACCTTGGATTATTCATTCCGTTTACTTCTTTTGTACCTTGGATTATTCATTCCGTTTACTTCTTTTTTACCTTGGATTATTCATTCCGTTTACTTCTTTTGGACCTTGGATTATTCATTCCGTTTCTTCTTTTGTACCTTGGATTATTCATTCCGTTTACTTCTTTTGTACCTTGGATTATTCATTCTGTTTTCTTTTTTGTACCTTGGATTATTCATTCCGTTTACTTCTTTTGTGCCTTGGATTATTCATTCCATTTACTTCTTTTGTACCTTGGATTATTCATTCCGTTTACTTCTTTTGTACCTTGGATTATTCATTCCGTTTACTTCCTTTGGATCTTGGATTATTCATTTCGTTTACGTCTTTTGTACCTAGGATTATTTATTCCGTTTACTTCTTTTGTACCTTGGATTATTCATTCCGTTTACTTTTTTGTACCTTGGATTATTCATTCCGTTTACTTCTTTTGTGCCTTGGATTATTCATTCCGTTTACTTCTTTTGGACCTTGGATTATTTATTCCGTTTACTTCTTTTGGACCTTGGATTATTCATTCCGTTTACGTCTTTTGTACCTTGGATTATTTATTTCAATTACTTCTTTTGGACCTTGGATTATTCATTCCTTTTACTTCTTTTGTACCTTGGATTTTTTATTCCGTTTACTTCTTTTGTACCTTGGATTATTTATTCCGTTTACTTCTTTTGGACCTTGGATTATTCATTTCGTTTACGTCTTTTGTACCTAGGATTTTTTATTCCATTTACTTCTTTTGTACCTTGGATTATTCATTCCGTTTACTTTTTTGTACCTTGGATTATTCATTCCGTTTACTTCTTTTGTGCCTTGGATTATTCATTCCGTTTACTTCTTTTGTACCTTGGATTATTCATTCCGTTTACTTCTTTTGTACCTTGGATTATTCATTCCGTTTACTTCTTTTGGACCTTGGATTATTCATTCTGTTTACTTCTTTTGTACCTTGGATTATTCATTCCGTTTACTTCTTTTTGGACCTTGGATTATTCATTCCGTTTTATTCTTTTGTACCTTGGATTATTCATTCCGTTTACTTCTTTTGGACCTTGGATTATTCATTCTGTTTACTTCTTTTGGACCTTGGATTATTCATTCTGTTTACTTCTTTTGTACCTAGGATTATTTATTCCGTTTACTTCTTTTGTACCTTCGATTATTCATTCTGTTTACTTCTTTTGTACCTTGGATTATTCATTCCGTTTACTTCTTTTGTACCTTGGATTATTCATTCCATTTACTTCTTTTGGACCTTGGATTATTCATTCCGTTTACTTCTTTTGTACCTTGGATTATTCATTCCGTTTACTTCTTTTGTACCTTGGATTATTCATTCCGTTTTCTTCTTTTGGACCTTGGATTATTCATTCTGTTTACTTCTTTTGTACCTTGGATTATTCATTCCGTTTACTTCTTTTGTGCCTTGGATTATTCATTCCGTTTACTTCTTTTGTACCTTGGATTATTTATTCCATTTACTTCTTTTGGACCTTGGATTATTCATTCCATTTACTTCTTTTGTACCTTGGATTATTCATTCCGTTTACTTCTTTTGTACCTTGGATTATTCATTCTGTTTACTTCTTTTGGACCTTGGATTAATCATTCCGTTTACTTCTTTTGTACCTTGGATTATTCATTTCGTTTACTTCTTTTGGACCTTGGATTATTCATTCTGTTTACTTCTTTTGGACCTTGAAAGCGTCAGACTTGCAGTCGTTCCATCGCCATCCTAGAGGCAAAGGTCACGGGTTTTTTTTTTTAACAAGAGTTTTGCTTCTCCTTTTACGAGGCACAAAAGGTAAAGTGTTCAGCCTAGACACGAGGTCCGCATTTCTGAAGATAAATAAACCCTGTGATCTGATTCATTGGAAAATACTGGTACGCGCGTTTGAAACCAGCCAGTACCGCTTGCCAGTCCACCCAACTGTACATTGGTACCTGACTCTCCTCATTACCTAGGGACAGCCAAGACAGCGAGAATGGGATCTGGTCATCCCACCGCATTAAATATGGACCTAGTATAATTAACTCTCTACCACTTCACCCTCTACGGCAGTATTTGCTGTGGGGCAATCTTTACTTTTTTTTTTTTTTTTAATGGAGCCAGCACTACAGCGTATTCCCAGAAGGCCACATCGAAGCAGTCCCGTGCTAAACGTTGTTAATTCACATCTAGTTCTCACATAAAATTAGCGCTTATCTCATATAATCACATCTAGTTCTCACATAAAATTAGCGACCTGTCTCAGCCTTATCTCATGTAATCACATCTAGTTTTCACATAAAGTTAGCGATCTGTCTCAGCTTTATCTCATGTAGTCACATCTAGTTCTCACATAAATGTAGCGATCTGTCTCAGCCTTATCTCATGTAATCACATCTAGTTCTCACATAAAAGTAGCGATCTGTCTCAGCCTTATCTCATGTAATCACACATACTTCTACCATAGAATTAGCTGTCGATCTCAGTCTTCTCTGGAAGCCATACAGCTTCTCTCTACGGGCTTGGTGAAGACAAGGCTGTCACTGTGCTCTTCACACGGAAGCAAGATTTTTATAGGGTTTGTTCTCCCATCCGTTTTTCTCCACATGGACACACGCCTCTCTGTCACTCCAACTTTCAGTTTCTGGAACACGTGGTACTTGAGTGAGCAGTTACGATTTTCTGTCTGAAGATTATCGTGTCTCTGCATGAGAACTTTCAAAGTAAATTTCACAATTTTGAGGCAAGTCATCTTTAATCCTCTTGGCCTCTCCATTGAACAAACGCCCTCAACAAACTTATGCAAAGTCTTTCTGTCACGTGACATCATCTCAAGGTCTTTCATGTCTTCTTATCCCTGTCATGTCTTGTCACTAGCTCTCTTCTCCGTGTGTTTTGTTGTCTTCCTCTATCTCTCTTAACCAAGGAAGTCCAAGAGTTCAATTACAGCTCGTTGTTTGTAACGCGTGTCATACACAGACGCCAATTTCACAGACTACTACAGCGGCGCTATCTGTCGGACGACCGTGCAATTACGCAAATGTATGCGGGAAGCATCAGTGTTGCTACGTGCAAATTTTCGCTTTGCTATCTTTACTCTGGAAATAAAATGTGGGGCATTACTTTCTTAGCTATCCTCGTACATTCAAATACATGTGCACGTTTATCGGATGAAAAATGCATATCAGAAGTGAAGAGTAGAATAGCCCAAACAAAAGCAGCGTTCAATAAAATCAAAAGTATTTTATGCAACAAATCTTTGTCTTTAGAAGTAAGAAAGAGAGTTCTTCAGTATTATATTGAACCAATCATGACATACGGAAGTGAGGCATGGACAATTAATACACATCCAGAAAGCTTCCTAGACGCCACAGAGATGATTTATAGAAGAATGTGAATACTGTGACCATTAGGGGTCTGTAGATTGTGGTCAAAGCCACACATGATCAAGGTAGTAGTTCGTTAACGCTATTATTTTCTGACAGTTTCATCTTTCTGGACGTCACAGTACATTGATGTTATTCTGACATTTTAACTCATAGTGCGTTTTCATTGCTTTTTATTGGCGTCTCCAATATTTCAACATACGTACAGTAATTTTCAAACAAAACATAGACATCTGAATGCCATCATTATAGTAATAGTCAATCTTCATGGCGAAAGTCAATGTAATGTATACGTTGATGAAAACATCACTCGCTGAAATCTGAACTTTATAAGTAATCTGGACCATTTAACTTATGATGTTCTTGTTGCTGTATCACTGGTCATAGTTAATGTCACGGGTTGTCTCCCGTGCTCTGGGGTGATGGTCCAAAAATGACCAACATTTAGAGTATATAATGAGAGTCTTTAAAGGTATATACCTTCGCACAAGATTACTCTTGGCAGAGTTGTAAATAGAAGGATGGTGCTTATATTTTTGAAATCAAGCACGACGCTGAATTTTTCAAGGCTATCGTGAACTTTCCATCTATCCTCCCCGTCTATGAAGTGAAAGATGTATTAGCTCGTTCTGCGCCCCCAGCTATATTATTCAGTAAAATATTCCTTAAGTAGCTCTGTTGTATTTATATTTAAGATAACTGATTTATTCGTGTGCATTTCTCTCTGTAATAATTAAATTAACTAATGATTTGTAAATACATATAACACATTTAATAATCAATTATTCTTTAATATGAGTATATAAATATGTGAAGTTGGAGGATTAAAAAACGGAGTTTTCGTCACAGAAAATTAGTTCAGGGGGCGGTTTATCTGGGTGGTGAGAATTATTTGTTTTGGCCATATTAAAATCACTTATCTGGCCAGATGGTGAACTGGTTTGCTGACTGCTCCGTCAATTATCGACTTCTGTGGTGAGGACACGTCACAGGCGTACTTGCAGGGGTAACTTGTCCAAGGCAAGGATCATTACAACCCGTCAAAAGCAGACATCTAGCGTAGACCACAAGCTCCTGATCCACAGACTACTATCAAGCTGGTACCACGAACTGGTATCACCAACGTGTACCACAAACTTTAGAAGAAAACAAAAAGTATCTGCTAAGTATTGGGTTCCTGACACTTAGTCAGGCGCCTTCCCTGCTGTCCATTCCGCCACCCCTGTTTTTCTCAGCAATTTACCCTCCCTGAGTATCAGTGATAAACCCAGTGGATAGGATGAAAAATCATCGTTAAGTTAATTCATATAATCTGACAGGAAAAAAGTGTGGCTGGACAGCGGAAAACGACTTTTGCCTGGTTTACACGTAGAAGAATTAGTCATCGAATTAACACTAAAATCACTACTGATATAGCCGTCTTCATCTTCGCTGAAATTTTCTAGCAAACTAAGGGCCTGCTAAGCTCTAAGACGAGCAGGACGCTTGCGAGAAGATGAATTAGATGCCATCGAAAATAGGTATCGAAAATAGGTAACCCACATTTTGTAAAACTTACATGAGGTTGCTATTGTAGATGGGTCGAAAGTACTCGAAAGAGTGACGCTAGAATTCTTCCGCGTTAGAAATAATAATAAAAATGACTGTACTTCCACTTCCCGGTCATCAAAAACTTCTAATTATGATGAAACGAAACAAAAACTTAGTTCAAAGCCATTGACCAGGAAAACTGGCCGGCCATCTTCAGAGGTTAGAAACATCGACCAAGAATACTGGCTCCACGTCCTTTAAAAGTTAAATATACGTTCAAACTTATTAAAATGTTAATAAAGTTGGTCGATGCTGGTTCTTAACACGAATGTCTATCTTCGAAGCACGAGACATACCGTTTATAAAGACGTCACATTTACCTTCGATACCATTTATGGACATTCCCGCACAAAGGAATAACATGTGAGCTACATAAAACAGGAACGCCATCATTTCTGTGAAGTAAATTTATTGTCCTGGACCGAAGACGCAGCAAACGAGATGAGTGCAGTCAGCGACCAATAGCTAGACTGCTTGTGTCAGAGTCAGCGAACCAGAGCTGACCAAGACCCTACTTCACCTCCAAGTGGTGGTCCTGGAAACAGGCTGCATCACTGCAGTCTGGCAGCGAGTGTAGGGATCGAAGAGGGAAGGCAAACACGGTCCCAAAAAATGCTATGATGAAAACGGATCAAAGGCACAAATATCGCAGCTTCGCTGTAAACGGCGACACAACGTAACCAACGTCCTTTTCAGGACGAACGCAGAAGAAGAAGAATTTATCGTCAGTAAAGTATCATTTAGTTTGAATTTTCTACATCAGGTCGAAGGGGCTAAGAGGTATTCTTAAGGTACCGGGTTCGATCCCAGTACAGGGAATATAATTGATGAAATTTTTTTTCAGAACCAATAATTCATAATAATGCCATACTCCCCCTGATGTCCTGGGTACTGAGATCCGAATACCTAGCCTTCTTGGTGAAAAAATAGGAGGTCCTGTGTGCATGCTCATCTCATCTCAACCCGTCATGGGTCATAGGGGTGCCATGGTGGAAGCATCGGCAAACAGGGTCCTCCACTGCTCTCTATCCTCAGCAAAGCGTACAAGTGTGGAAAAACCGTGCCCTGCCCATTCTTTGATGTTATCAGCCAAGGATTTTCTTTGCCTTCCTCTTCTCCGTTTACCTTCGACTGTTCCCTGGACGATCGTTTTCGAAACGGAGTCATGACGAGTTACATGCCCGAACCAGTCAAGCTTTCGACATTTCACTACTGACAAAAGGGGTTCTTGGTGGCCTGCATAGGTGTTTAATTTCTCTCTAACATAGACATTTTTTTTTTTTTTTGGTTAAAAACAAGAATTAATTTTAAGTGGAATAAAAAATATATAGCACATAATATTTTACATTTAATTATAATATAAATATAATGTATAATGCTCAGTAGACATAATATACATACATCGTAAATGTCAATAGTCAAATAAACCCAGATTAATGCAGATTTGGAAAAACAATACCCATATATCCAAACAGAAGCAAAAAACCCAGATCTAGTAAAGAAATACCCAGCTGTGGTAACACAGCGTACATCACAAGCAGTGTTGCCACTCAAGTTCTAGAGATAAACCCAGATGCTCTTCTTAAAAAAAAACCCATAAATACCCAGAAAATTTTATGCCTCAAATACACAGGATAGACGATGCGTACATAATCTTTTATGTGCATCTTTAGCACAAATAATCTGTGTGGTACCAATTTTTATGTATTTCTTCTTTTTTTTTTAATAACCAAAAATTCACAATTAAATAAAAATGATTTTAATAACACCCCAATATATGAACTCTTGAAAATGAGATATTTTAACACTAATATACTTACATTAGTTACATTAACAAAATGTTCCTCAAATTAAATATAAAATGTTAGTTGTAACTTGTTACTGTTGAAAAATGTCACTTGTCAGAGACTCGGCATCCATGTCGACAACTTCTCCTTCGTCAAGATCATATGCATGAATTGACAACGTGGAATCTTGATTGTGAAGTTCCAGAATCTTTGCATATCTCTGCCGACAACGTCCTTCACGCACATCTTCAACCACGCTTTTACTAGGATTAAACTTATAACAAACTCCGTCTTTGGCAACTGCTTGCTTGGCTAGTATTCGATTGGAAACTGTTTCACACAAAAGCTTGTTGGTGTGTTTAGTTTTAACTAAGTTAACCTTCGAAAACTCTCTTTCGACGCATGCTGAGAAGTGAGGTAGTGCCATAAGCGTGCACATGAGGTCAGCCAAAACATCAAATTTCTTCTGGTTATTAGCATGTGTTACCTTTTGCAGTCCCAGCGAGAATGCGGGCGGATCCTCATCCACTAGATGTCCAAGATCTTTTCGGTACGATGCCAGTTCTCGCCATTGATCAGACAGACGATCAAGGCTCTCTTCCGAAACAACTGTTGGGAACTGCGCTGCTAATGGAATGACAGAAGGTTTGTTGATATCGAGAGCTTGCTTTGGATCCAACAGCTGCATTTGCGCCCGAGCACTGTTTTGTTCAAGTGGAAACCTGCGTCGTATTTGAGTACAAAGTTCAATCAGGTATGCCAATGCATCTGTCGTAGATTTTTAGATAGGAGAATTAAGACTTGGGTTGGTCCCTTCTGAATAGCTTAGAATGAGTGATAGATACAGTGAGAGCTGGTGAAAAGCAATAGAATTTCCACACGTGAGATGATAGAATGTGATATAGAGGCTGTCTTTGAGAATCGAGATAATCTTCTCTCTCTCACCTATCTTCTACGACCGCTTTTAAAGTGTCAGACAGTCTAAACCACAGATATATATTACATAAATCTCTATCTACTCACGGGCACGCACATACACGTGACGACAGTTAAACACACAGACGTGGGAAAACTATAACAATGATATATATATATATATATTAGAACGAGCTGACCAACACGATTATTAAGTTCAAGAGAGATTTTAATTATCATTTAAAATCTTCTCACAACACCAAAGAAATACATCAAGGAAAAACATATACAAATAGTCATAAAATTCAAGAAAAATGCTACAAGGATGATAGCCCGTTAGAATCTTACTCTAGGTTTAGCCCACAGCCCCGTTAAGAGAACAGATGATGGCCCAAAGAGTTATAGATACATAGGGTTGAGTCTAAGAGGTTTCTTTCTTTCTCGTAAATGTATGAACAGAGTTGGATAATCTGATTTAGCCTAAGAAAAAGAAACTCTAGCATTTGTAACAAATTCTGCAGATTAAAAAAAGTTAAGACAGCAAATGGGTGACAATAATACACCGGTAAAATAACACTCAGACCTGTGTACTCTCATTCATTCAGCCATGGCCATGCTCTCACATATATACTCACAACTTTGCTCGCTGCCTCTGGGAACATAATAATTCTAGGACCTTCACACAGACCCGAAAATGCAGTCATCGACCAAGAAATCCCCAGTTCCAAAAGACGTACTGAACTCTCTGTCTCAGGGAACGATTCCTTGGGTGTTCTAATTTTTCGAATGTCTGATTAAGTCACATAAAATTTGTCCAGGCACGAAAGTTAGCAGAGCACAATGTCATTAGCTTTGATTTCTAGACTTTAAGGAATGTCAGATCGGTGTCTACTTTCAGGAAGGTATTATATTTAGTCACCACAATACTAGTCACAATCTCTGTCGGAATGTTAATGTTATTCTTGTAATTTTTCTCGCCGCCAGGCAGCATGTACATTTAAATTTGTGGAGCAATATGAACTGGCTCAAAAGCCCAATATATATTTCTAGTCTTTAGAAACCGTTAGTGGGATTGCTATTACTGTCTCTCTCTGATGGCATATGCACTGTCAGACCAGTGTTACTTGAAACAAAACAAAAACCCACGTGGTTAAAGATAGGAAATGTCTATGCTTCTCACAAATATGTCTCTTTACTAAATGCCGGTAAAGTTCGGGTCACCTCAGTATTTCACTGTATACAAGTAAACCCACATATAAATAATTTACATAATATGTACTCAATATAACTTACATTTTAAATAGCAAGCCGACCGCTTGACTTATAATTTAAAACTTCCCGTGAAGTAAGTTATATAAAAATCGATCATCAGGAATTAGGAATATCTGCGTATTCCGTCAATATTCACTGATGACGCATCTAGCATTTATGAGTTAGTTTTGAAAAAAATACTCGACTGAGTAGTTAGCAGTTAAATTAACTCATTATAGCTACATGTCTGTTACTCTAGAAATATAATTTATTCTGCTTTCCACTGTATGCGTCACTGGAAAAATAATAGACTATAACTTTTAGGCACTCTGCGCAAAATCTCACTAGTGAAATATGAAATAAGCGACTTAACACTTTATCACTCACAAAATACTAGAGATCTATTATATATAATATTTACCTCAAACACAGAAGTACTAAGAACTTAAACCACTTCGACCAAACTAAAGGCCATCTCTATTAACAGAGATTATTTAGAAATCGAACGAAGGCTAGTTCTGTCTTTACTGCGAAGTTACTGAGTGAGAATGAAAATAAAGTTTCAAACTCGGGCCAATATCTTAAAATCAGACAAAGGGCCCCAACTTATTTCGCCAAGCGAAATTATCTCCCCTACTCCCAACATTTACATCAGCTTAACGCGTGTCGTAACTGCCACCTACTGACCGAGATGTACGCGTGTCAGTAGCAACTCTCAGACAACCGTCTCGTACTGCGTCGTAGAGATGTCAGTAATCACGCCTTTCCTGAGCGCTCAGCCGAAAAACCCGCGCGTGACAGGTGCAAATGTAGACATAAAGTCTGCTCTATGTCCAGCGAAACGAATTTTTTGCACATTCTCCTCTACCTGCGCGACTGACATCTGTGTAATAGAATGCTAGTGCGATTCTCAGTTTTGAGAAAAGAAACAGGTAAAGTTTGCGAATTTGGAAGGAAATATATATCGCAAACGAACGAATGAAAAATATACCGAAAAAAGGAAATAAAGAGAAATAACAAAATTAAAGAATTCGGGTGAAAGAATAGGAAGAAGATATAGGCAATTTAATGATCAAAACCTACGTGACAGGACGTCCCCCCTTAAGATATGGAAGCACTCCATGTCTACGTTATGGAATTAAATTTCCTATAACCGTAGCTTCGGGGTGTCTGTCTTCTTCCCTCTCATCTTCCCCCTCCATCTCTCTCCAATTCCTACTCAAGTCTACTCCCCAAAGTTTCCTTCCTCTGGAATGTCTCCCATGCGCGCTTGAAAGAGCGTCGCCGCTTCTGACATTTTTGAAAGATTTCCCGTGATAGCGGTGGAATATCCCTGCCACTATCATCATCTTCGTCAGCTTTGGCGATCGTCAGGAGATGGTCGGAGGTTGGCACTGGTCTTTCCAAGTATCTCTTAAAGAGATTTAAATGGAAAACCTTCTCCTTTCCTTGAATAGAGATCTGGTAGTTAGCCTTAGAAATCTTTTTCAGGACGGTAAACGGCCCTTGCCATCCGATCTTCAGTTGGTTGTTCTCGGTAGGGAGTAACACCAAAACTTTCTCTCCTGCTTCCAGTTCTCTCTCTTTCGCGACTTTCCTGTATCGGTTAGCGTGCTTTGTGCGTGCTCGCTTAAAGTTAGTCGTTGCTAGGTCCCACCCTAGTTTCAACCTTTCCTTTAAAACCGACACATATTTACTTGCTGAGACAACTGTCTCATCCGCCTTCTCGTCTGTCAGAGACTGAAGTAAGGCTTCAAGCGGGCCCTTAATGGGTCTGCCGAATAAGAGCGTAGCTGGCGGAAATCCTGTGGAAGTATGAGGAGATTCTCTGTAGCCAAATAATGCTGCCGGAATCCAGAGATCCCAATCTTCAGGTTTCACTTGTGCCAGTTTACTTAGCATCATGTTGAGGTTTCCATTAACACGTTCCACGAGCCCATTTCCGGCCGGAGTATATGGCTTAGTGTGGATGTGTTGGGTCCTCAAGATCTTAACGATCTCATCCATCAACAGGTTTCGGTATGGAGATCCGTTATCCGTCAACACTTGCTGAGGGAATCCCAACCGAGTGAAAATCTGCACGAGGGCTTCTGCGACATGCTTGGCATCTGCGCATGTTAGCGGGATAGCTTCTGCCCATAAAGTGCATGTATCGACTAAGGTCAGGATAAACCTGTTCCTTCTTTTAGTCCTTTCGAAAGGCCCTAAAATGTCGATCACAACCCGTTCGAATGGTGTTCCCACTATTGGCATTTCACCCAAAGAGACTGGGGGTGCCCGTTGCTTGGGTGGCACACGTTGGCACTGGGCACAGGATTTGACATATCTGATAATATCAGTATTTACTCCTGGCCACCAATAATGAGTGGTTATCCGTTGGTTTGTGGCGTTCTGTCCCATATGTCCGCTGAAGGGAAGAGAGTGCCCCATTTCTAGGATTTGGCTTCTGTACTGTTTCGGTACTAGGAGCTGGTTGTAACCTTGGTCAGGCTTGCCCGTTCTCCGATAAAGTACGCCATCCTTAGAAAAAATGTCCCCGTGCTGTCTGGGTTCCTTAGCCATGGGCAGTTTCCTAAAGCAGGGTGCCAAAGTAGGGTCCTTGTATTGCGCTTCTTTAAGTTCCATGGGTAACAAATTAGGCGCAGGCTCCCGTTCCTTCTTGGTTTGCCCTCTTGTAGTTACTGCTGCCACAATCGGCTCTTCCGGTTTCCCAATACACACGTATCTCCCGCCAAGTATGACTGGGTAGATGGGATCATCCATAACAGCCGCTTTGATCACGCCTCTGACAAAGTCAGAGTGTATCTCCACCAATGCGATGGGAAGCGCTGTAGGTGCATCACTCTTACGAACTCCACAAAGTTGGACGGTCTCTGCTGTCTCTTGACCGGGTTTGACCAGGTTTCTGGCAACAATGCAATCATAAGAAAGCCCCGTGTCAAATAAGCAAGAAGTTTGAGAACCGTTCAAAGTAACAGTACCTCGCGTTGAGGGTCTATCCCCAACAGGTTGGGAATCACTGTCAATAATTCCGCCTTGCGAGACTGTTAATAAGCATCCGATGCGTTTTGGCTCGGTGTGCTCGGTCTGATCATATGTCCCGTGCTCAGGGGTTCTCCCTTTGCCACCTTGTCCTTTCTGGCTGCGCTGCCATGTAGGGCGGTCGGGTTGATCAGACTGTTTGGGGTGGTTGGGGTACTTGTTCTTGTAGAACTTGGATTTTTCAGGAGGGGGGTTTTGAGGTCCAGTTTCTCTGTGGTTATTTTGGTTAGAAGCCTGAGAAGATTGCTCTAGGTTATGTTTTCGAAAATGCTCCTCTGTCGGTTTCCGCTTTGTGGCCGGTAGTTCAGCCAGCGCATTGTGATAACGCTCAGACTTTTCCAAATGTCTTCAAGTTTTTCTGCCCCCTGCTCAGCGAGAAATCTCCGGGTATCAGCAGACAAAGTGTTCTTTATTTGTTCTGTTAAAACAAATTCCTCAAGACCTTCATAGGTAGAGGGGAGCTGTGAAAGCTCAAGGCACTTTGTTAGATATCCCTTTAGACGAGATGAGAACTGGTGAAAAGTTTCAGAATTCTCTTTCCGGCTGTTGCGAAACAGTTGCAAAAACTTGCGAGCGTTCATTTCAAAGCGCTCCAGTAACGCTTTCTTCAACACATCGTAGTTGTCTTGTTGGCTACTTTCCAGCTTAGAATAAACATCATAAGCAGAACCTTTTAGGGCCTGGGAAAGTTTCATATTCCAACGCGACCTCTCTAAACCGTACAGAGTTGCAATTTTCTCAAATTTTTCTAGCCAAGTGTCAATCTTCTCATTAGGACAAGGGAAAGACTCAAGGGTGAAAGACATAGCGTTGAGTTGAAGAGATTGAGTGTTAGAAGGATCAGTTAAGGAAGAATGAGGAGAAGACTCTCCATTGCTGGAGGTAGAGGCAGCACCACGACTTTGGACTTCTAGAGCCTTAAGAGCCAACTCATGCTGTCGTCGTTGCTCATTTTCTCTTTCCAAATGCTGTCTCTCCTTCTCTCTTTCCTCCTGCTGTCTTTCCTTCTCTCTTTCCTCATGCTGTCTTTCCTTCTCTCTTTCCTCATGCTGTCTCTCCTTCTCTCTTTCGTTCGCCCTGCGAATTTCCATTTCCTCGTCCATCTTCTTCTGTTCTCTAGCTTCCGCTGCTTTCCTCTCCGCATCATATCTCTCAAGTTCGTCTCTGACAAAAGCTTTCGCTTCCTCTCCTTCCAGTCCCTCCTCTCTCGCTTCGTCCCTGAGGAGTTGTCTAAGCTTTGCCCTCTCGGCCATATTATGTCAGTTACTGAGACTAGTGGAGAAAGAAAATAGGAAAAAGGATACACTGGTTCCTACCACTTACGAGAAAAAACCAAATAAAAGATGATATACTTCACCCTGGGATACCTCCTACAAAAATAAAATCTAACTATCGCTGCTATTAATCAGCAATAAAGCACCTAATGCAAAACACGACTACGCCAACTAAATGGTAGTTAAGATTACTTCTGAAAAATAAGTTGCTACAGTGGAAAAAATAATTATTGCAAAAATTTTGGAGGAAAAAAAAATCCCCTTTAATTTTTAATCCACTATCAAGTTTACCCCTGAAGACAGTTCGGGTGAGGGAGGCAATTAATCTGGACGAATAGTCCGAAACGCACTCCTTAGCTTTGCTCAAACACCTACCTGCTTCAGAACCCTTGTGAATGTTATACACTCACAAAACTTTACCAGCGTTTAGTATTACAAAATCAGTAATTAACATATATTCCGACAATCAACCTGTAACTGAAATGTATATTATTTCTTAATGCTGTGGAAAAAAAAACTTATCAGTTTGTGTGGTCAGCACGCCCGTAAACAGATCGTTAGTCTAGGGGATAAATTATTTAAAGATATAACAACTCACAAGACATCACACTCTTACTCTATTTCAGAATAAAGAATCTTAAGTTCAAAATCCAGATAGACGAGTCCACATTTGTCGTACTCGTCTTCCTATTCTAAGTTCAAAAATCCGTCGGACGAGACCACATTTGTCGTAGATTTTTAGATAGGAGAATTAAGACTTGGGTTGGTCCCTTCTGAATAGCTTAGAATGAGTGATAGATACAGTGAGAGCTGGTGAAAAGCAATAGAATTTCCACACGTGAGATGATAGAATGTGATATAGAGGCTGTCTTTGAGAATCGAGATAATCTTCTCTCTCTCACCTATCTTCTACGACCGCTTTTAAAGTGTCAGACAGTCTAAACCACAGATATATATTACATAAATCTCTATCTACTCACGGGCACGCACATACACGTGACGACGGTTTAACACACAGACGTGGAAAAACTATAACAATGATATATATATATATATTAGAACGAGCTGACCAACACGATTATTAAGTTCAAGAGAGATTTTAATTATCATTTAAAATCTTTTCACAACAGCAAAGAAATACATCAAGGAAAACATATACAAATAGTCATAAAATTCAAGAAAAATGCTACAAGGATGATAGCCCGTTAGAATCTTACTCTAGGTTTAGCCCACAGCCCCGTTAAGAGAACAGATGATGGCCCAAAGAGTTATAGATACATAGGGTTGAGTCTAAGAGGTTTCTTTCTTTCTCGTAAATGTATGAACAGAGTTGGATAATCTGATTTAGCCTAAGAAAAAAGAAATCTAGCATTTGTAACAAATTCTGCAGATTAAAAAAGTTAAGACAGCAAATGGGTGACAATAATACACCGGTAAAATAACACTCAGACCTGTGTACTCTCATTCATTCAGCCATGGCCATGTTCTCACATATATACTCACAACTTTTGCTCGCTGCCTCTGGGAACATAATAATTCTAGGATCTTCACACAGACCCGAAAATGCAGTCATCGACCAAGAAATCCCCAGTTCCAAAAGACGTACTGAACTCTCTGTCTCAGGGAACGATTCCTTGGGTGTTCTAATTTTTCGAATGTCTGATTAAGTCACATAAAATTTGTCCAGGCACGAAAGTTAGCAGAGCACAATGTCATTAGCTTTGATTTCTAGACTTTCAGGAATGTCAGATCGGTGTCTACTTTCAGGAAGGTACTATTTTTATTCACCACAATACTAGTCACAATCTCTGTCGGAATGTTAATGTTCTTCTTGTAATTTTTCTCGCCGCCAGGCAGCATGTACATTTAAATTTGTGGAGCAATATGAACTGGCTCAAAAGCCCAATATATATTTCTAGTCTTTAGAAACCGTTAGTGGGATTGCTATTACTGTCTCTCTCTGATGGCATATGCACTGTCAGACCAGTGTTACTTGAAACAAAAAAACCCCACGTGGTTAAAGATAGGAAATGTCTATGCTTCTCACAAATATGTCTCTTTACTAAATGCCGGTAAAGTTCGGGTCACCCCAGTATTTCACTGTATAAAAGGAAAAGCACATATAAATCATTTACATATTATGTACTCAATATAACTTACATTTTAAATAGCAAGCCGACCGCTTGACTTATAATTTAAAACTTCCCGTGAAGTAAGTTATATAAAAATCGATCATCAGGAATTAGGAATATCTGCGTATTCCGTCAATATTCACTGATGACGCATCTAGCATTTATGAGTTAGTTTTGAAAAAAATACTCGACTGAGTAGTTAGCAGTTAAATTAACTCATTATAGCTACATGTCTGTTACCCTAGAAATATAATTTATTCTGCTTTCCACTGTATGCGTCACTAGAAAAATAATAGACTATAACTTTTAGGCACTCTGCGCAAAATCTCACTAGTGAAATATGAAATAAGCGACTTAACACTTTATCACTTCACAAAATACTAGAGATCTATTATATATAATATTTACCTCAAACACAGAAGTACTAAGAACTTAAACCACTTCGACCAAACTAAAGGCCATCTCTATTAACAGAGATTATTTAGAAATCGAACGAAGGCTAGTTCTGTCTTTACTGCGAAGTTACTGAGTGAGAATGAAAATAAAGTTTCAAACTCGGGCCAATATCTTAAAATCAGACAAAGGGCCCCAACTTATTTCGCCAAGCGAAATTATCTCCCCTACTCCCAACATTTACGTCAGCTTAACGCGTGTCGTAACTGCCACCTACTGACCGAGATGTACGCGTGTCAGTAGCAACTCTCAGACAACCGTCTCGTACTGCGTCGTAGAGATGTCAGTAATCACGCCTTTCCTGAGCGCTCAGCCGAAAAACCCGCGCGTGACAGGTGCAAATGTAGACATAAAGTCTTCTCTATGTCCAGCGAAACGAATTTTTTGCACATTCTCCTCTACCTGCGCGACTGACATCTGTGTAATAGAATGCTAGTGCGATTCTCAGTTTTGAGAAAAGAAACAGGTAAAGTTTGCGAATTTGGAAGGAAATATATTTCGCAAACGAATGGATGCAAAATATACAGGGAAAAAAGGAATAAAGAGATAACAAAATTAAAGAATTCGGGTGAAAGAATAGGAAGACGCTATAGGCAATTTAATGATCAAAACCTACGTGACAGCATCCTTTCGAAACTGGACTTCTTTATCTCGTAACGGTTGTCGCAGTAACTGCGCTTCACATCGTCCACCCAGCTCAATGTAATTCAGTTTCTTGTGCACCTGTACACCCGAAGGATCAATGTCGGCAAGAGTGCAATGCTCATGCTGCAATATTTCCTGCCTAATAAACATACTGAGAAGAAAACGATACTCTTTTGTTACACTCGTGTACACTATGTGAAGACGGAAGTTCTCGGACTGGAATTCCATGTTCATGACGTTAACTTTACCCAGTAAGTAGCCGACAAATAGAAGCATATGCTTCGTGCCAGCAGTGTTCATCGTCTGCAGGATTTGCCCCGC
This sequence comes from Oreohelix idahoensis, assembly GCA_024509875.1. Lineage (NCBI taxonomy): Eukaryota > Metazoa > Mollusca > Gastropoda > Stylommatophora > Oreohelicidae > Oreohelix > Oreohelix idahoensis. The sequence continues at coordinate 160,236 of JAMPIV010010000.1, forward strand.
ACCGTCGACGTTGTCCACTGAAGCTTCGGATTGGAAATACAAGTGCAGAGCATCCCATTGCTCAAGGATCCTCTCAATGACTGCTTCACGGGACAGCCAGCGTGTTTCACACAGCTTCAACAATTTATGTTTCTGGGCCTAAACTACATCTTGTATTAACTGGAACTGGAGATTTCTTTTACTACTACGCGAAAAATAGAAGCAGACATTCTTTATGAAAATTTCAAGCCAAGACGGTAGGTGGTTGCTGGCAGCATTTGCACAAAGTGCAAATGAATGAAAAACACAGCCGAGAACAAAGACATGTGGAATCTCTTTCTTCAGATGTGCATGTAAACAACTTGCAGTCCCCATCATACTGGCACAGTTGTCTGCAGCAAAACCAATGACGTTACTAAGCGGGATTTCATGCGTGCTCAACAATTTCTTAACAACTGTAAACATGCCAAGACCAGTCCCATCCTCCACCTCAATGAGGTCTAACAGTGAATCAACTACTTTTTTTGTTTTTGTGTCACACAATCGCTCAACGACTGCCAATATCTGGTTCGTAGAAATATCAGTACTCTCATCAACGATTATAAAAAATGTCTGATTTCTGCAAATGTTTATAACTTCAAGCCGCTCAAAATGAGCAATGCCGTACTGCATCACATAGGCAGCCTTGGTGTGCTTCAGTGACATATTTTGAGCAATTGTGCTGTCTGGAAATATCTGCTTGCAACATTCAATCAAATGTTCAGCTTGCGAAAACGGAGTATTATGTTCTGCCATGAAAGCCGACAACACATCTCCGCTTTAGCAATTTTGTCTTGGAGACAGGGCTCTTTTGGTTTGTTGAAAAACTTGTTAACGTTCAGAGTTTTGCTTTTGGCTTCGAAGTTTTTCATGTGCTTCTGTGTGCTTTTATGTGTCAATAAAGCTGTTTTGTTGGCATTAGTTAATGTACAGGAACAGACCGTACATATCGCAGCATAGCAGTTACCAGAGTCCGGCTTTCTCCAATCCTTCAGTTCGCTCTCTGTAAGCCATTCCGCACAAAAAAGCCTGCTGATACCATGGCTTCACTTTTTTACGCGGTGGCGTGTGTGTCGTCATGCTGCTACAACTACCAAGCGTACCTTCATCATCGCTCATTTCATAATCTTATAATAACAAAATTAAAACCAATATGCTGTTTATCTGCTTAAGTCTAATAATGTAAAAAGAAGACTTTATAACACATCGCAAAAATGACCGAGTATTGCAGATGACAGCCATTATCAGAATAACTGGAAATAGATAGCTGATGGAAACGAGTCAAAAAACAACGTCATTGATGGGTTAAAAACAAGAATTAAATTTAAGTGGAATAAAAAATATATAGCACATAATGTTTTACATTTAATTATAATATACATATAATGTATAATGCTCAGTACACATAATATACATACATTGTAATTGCCAATTGTCAAATATACCCAGATTAATGCAGATTTTGAAAAAAATTACCCAGATACCCAGACGGAAGCCCAAAAACCAAGATCTAGTAAGAAATACCCAGCTGTGGCATCACTGATCACAAGTCTCGTTTCTAATATATCTCACTCCATTGATATTAAACAAATTAAGGCAATTTTATTTGCCCATCAAAGAAAGATTAAAGCCTATGCTCCATAGGGGCTTATTTTATATAAAGGAAATTACAAATAATTTACAATACTTAAGACGCAAATGCTTAAAAAAAATGATGCTCAAAATTTGCGCATATTTAATTAAAATTAATAGACAATTTAATACTCTGTAATTATATTATGCGCTTTATTTATTTACATAAAACTACGTACATACAAATTATTACCATAAATAATTGTAGTTTCTTAATACATTATTGGTTGTTTACATTTATAATAATTACATTAGCTAATTGTAATTATTTCCCTTGAAACAAATATTATTCCCAACTTCATTGTTATTTCCCTGTATATTTTTGAATGAAGTATTGTACCCTCTGTGAACAAGAATAACGCGGAAAGCAATGGGACTAAACCCAAAGCTATAAGTCAGATCTAGAAATGCACGGTTTATAACACTAAATTGAAAAAAAAAAAGAAAAAAGAACCATACGCGGTTTATCCTACTAACTCACCATCCTCGGTCCATATCCTCGCCCCTTTTTTCCTCCATGAAGTATTATGACAGACAATTGACAGAACAGTATAAGATAAGAAAAAAGAGTGGAGCAGGGATAACCTTGTGTCACGATTGCTCTTCATTCATTTTCCTGTTTTGCTCCATACAGAGCATGATATCGCCACTGTAGCTGGACTCCTTGCCTGCACCAAAACATTAATGTGGTCTTGAGCTCTTGGTTTTATAGCAATTCCGTGTCTTCCGAATTGAAGAATATGGAAGGTCTTGTAATCCCAACAGCAGGTTTCCTCACTGTGTGTCATTTCCGGCGCCAACGTATTTTCTTGACCTCTTGTTCCACTAGCACTTGTCTGGTCTTTCCATCACTTCCCACATTAGTGATCCTGCCATTTTACTGTAACCTTTCTATTCTTCGCAAGTAACCATTTATGAAAGTATGTCATCTCTTGGTTGTTATTTCTCTAGTCTTCATGGTTCCTTCTTCTTCTTCTTCTTCTTCCTCGTTCGTCCTGAAAAGGACGTTGGTTGCGTTGTGTCTGTTTACGCCGGAGCTGTGATATCTACGCCTTTCGGCAGACACATCCGACTTCAACATGGCATTGGGGCGGGTTTGCCTTCCCTCTTCGATCCTTACTCTCTCAGCCAGACTGCAGTGACGCAGCCTTTTTCCAGGACCACCACGTAGAGGTGGAGTAGGGTCTTGGTCAGCTCTGGTTCGCTAACCCTGACGCAAGCAGTCAAGCTATGGGTCGCTTACTGCATTCTCTTTGGGTCAAATAAGACTTTGTTGTCGGTGATGATTACATTTAGTTAGGATTGCTCAAGTTCACGATTTTTATTTTGTGATGGACTTGGCTTCTTTTTGTTGTCATATATTTCTTAGTGAAATAAAACGCTATCTTGCCTTCTATATTCTTATTCTGATGTCTCTATTCCTTCCTCCAGCTGTGTGTGTTTTTTTGTTTTTTTTTGTTTTTTGTTGTTGTTGCTGCCAAGATATCTGTACGTGAGTCCATGTCTCGTAGGGGGATGTCTCCAGGGCATTTTGGCTATCATTTGCCACCTTTATCATCATCATCAAAATTCCTGGTGTTTCCTGTACCGCAGAGTCATTTGTTATGTGCTCTTTATATGAAATGCTACGCACGTTAAAAATCCCTTGGCAGTTGGAAATCATGAAAAGTCGTTTTTCTCTGTCTTTTTCCTTGAGTCGTTCCCGGTGTCGCGATTTGACAGTAAATGTGAACTGTCCCGTCCTCCCAGCCCCTCCCGTAGCATTTCTTTAAAACAATTTTAAGAGCCAGCCACTTTACAATTAAATGTTTCTGTTCTCGTCGGCTTGGCGATCATTCAGTCGTTTATATTCTTTAATCAATAGAGGCAATATTTTGCCTAAGAAGATTAGCAGAAAAATATACAGAGGTCCAAAAAAGTATGTATATGTGCTTCATTGACTATAAGAAGGCTTTTGACAGAGTCCATCATGAGAAAATAATTGAATGCCTCAACGACATAGATATTGATGGAAAAGATATAAGAATACTCAGTAACCTTTATTGGGAGCAAACTGCCACAGTAAGATCTGGAAGGAATTATTCACCATACATAGACATAAAAAGAGGTGTCAGACAAGATTGTGTGCTGTCCCCCTGCCTATTTAATTTATACACCGAAAAAATTTTCAAACAGATACAGGAAATACCAGGACTGAACATCAGTGGAAGGTCAATAAACAACCTTAGATATGCAGATGATACCGTGTTGTTAGCTGAAAGCGAACAGGAGTTACAAGAACTAGTGAAGCAAGTGAACAGTATAAGTCATGAATATGAACTCGACATTAATATTGAGAAAACAAAAACTATGATAATTAGCAAAACAGACGATAAACCCACATTAAAGATAAGCGTAAATGGGGAAATCCTGGAACAAGTCAAGAGCTACGTATATCTCGGTCATATAATAACAGAAGATGGCAGATGTGAAACAGAAATCAAGAAGAGAATAGGAATGGCCAAAGCTACATTCAGCAACATGAAACATATACTGACATCCAAACAGTTATCTCACAAATTAAAACTGAGAATATAAAGTGTTATATATATTCTGCATTTCTGTATGGTGCAGAAACATGGACGATGAATAAGCAGTTGGAAGAAAGAATTGAGGCTCTTGAAATGTGGATATATAGAAGAATGGGGCGTATCTCATGGAAAGAGATGAAAACAAATAAGGAGGTCCTAGAAAATCTAGGTATGAAAAGAGAACTAATGAGGGTGGTCAAAGTTCGACAGCTAAAATACTTTGGCCACATAAAAAGGCATAACACCTTGCAGAAGACCATAACAGAAGGGAGAGTTGAAGGCAAACGTGCAAGGGGAAGACAGCGCTATAAGTGGGAAGACAACATCAAGAGATGGACAGGAAAGAGTCTATCAGAGTGCACCATCAAGACAAGAGACAGAAGACGTTGGAGATCCATTACAGCCAACCTTCGTTGTGGAGATGGCAACTGATGATGATGATGATGATTCTTTAATCGCGGCCGCTGTAGAAGCCCAGGGTGCGGGCGGAGACTGTATACCTGAGCCATCTGAGATCTCCCAAATCGTACATCGCAACATACCAGCGGTCTCAAACACGCTGACGAACAGCAATGAAGTCGCCTACCACAGGCCACTTCAGATCAACACGATCATTTCCATTGACCAAGCCAGAATAGTGATTGGCAAGGCAAGGGCAGTTTCAGACCCGTCTTTGGATGGCACAGGTCGGAAAGACATCGTGAACTAAGTCATATACATAAAACAATAAATAAATACAATTTTAATAATACGATAGTAATTAGAAGTAGCCAGTGCCACCTTCGTGAAATTCACAAGCCAAATATGGGAGCAAATAAGATTTATATTTATCGGCAACCAGATTATTGTGTGTGCGATTTTTTTAACATTCTCACGGTCTGATTTCAGCAATTTCTGTCACTCAGATTTAATATTTATTAACTTTATACTCCCGGCGACTAAGAAAATCCCACATCCTAAGGCAAGTGGTCATTCTTCATTGTTATAATTTGTCTGTACCTTTCACTGCCACGGAGGCGGACGTAATCATACCGAATAACAAAGGGATTGTTTGAGGATTATCCCCTCTGATTACGCGTGGATTCCCTGGATTGGATAAGGGACTGGCATATACTTTTAAATCTTGGATTCTATCCGTTTACCATTCATTGATACTCTGTTGTTTAAAATAAAACTTTCACATTTCAAATCTCTTATTAGTCGCCCTGTACGACATGCTTGTGTGTTTATTAGTTCTATTCTTTAATTTGTCTCTTCGGAATTATTAAAATAATGGTAAATGATTTGAATGAAGAATTTAAAGATATCAAAAATAATTTGACACAGTTCACAGATGATGTTGCTATATGGAGATCTGGGGAAAATCTAACAGTATTATATAAAAATCTTCAAAAACAAATAAACAAAGTATATAAATAAATGGGGATTTCACTTAAATGCGAATAAGACATTAGGAATAATCTTCAGTAAAAGTAGAGTTGTTAAAAATAAGATAATTAACATATGCTTACAGGGGCAACAAATGAGTACAGTCCAAACCACACATTACCTAGAAATTACAAGACCAACAACAGAATTGGAACAAACACACAGATAGACTAGTAGCGTCGTGTAGAGGACTAATTAACATGCTAAGATATCTGAAAGGTCATGGATGAGGCGCAAACACTAAGACAATGTTTTATAAATCTCTCATTAGAAGCAAAATTGATTATGGAATCTTAGTATACAACTCTGCAATACACGGTCGCATGATTAAATTAGATAGAATTTAGCACCAAGCATTGTGTACAATTGCAACCATCTCTTCCGTGAAAACATGTGTAACAGATAATACATGTTTGTTTAACTATTTGTTTTTCGTTTTATTTCTTGTTTATATTAGTTTGTTTATTTTTTATTGTTTGTTTCTTGGAAAGGCGTTTCACATACAAATACATTCACACAATTTTGGTTGTGATTTACTATATTTGAACTGAGTGGAGGGCAGAAGAAGAAATTATATTTGGATATCGGATATCTGATTTTATTGTCTTGAATCTATTACACGTTATGTCATAATTATAACCCATCAAGGGTTGAACGGGATACTCTGTTTAAAAAAAACAGCAACAAAAAACAGAGACCCCGGGAACTACATAGGTTATTATAATATTTGATGTTGTCGTAGATTTTTGATAGGGGAATTAAGACTTGGGTTGGTCCCTTCTGAATAGATTTGAATAAGTGATAGTCACAGTGAGAGATAGTAATAGAAATAGATTTCCACGAGTGAGATGGTAGAATGTGATAGAGGCTGTCTCTGAGATCGAGAAATCTTCTCTCTCTCTCTGCCTATCTTCTACGACAGTTTAAGAGGAGTCAGACAGTCTAAACACATTTATATATTAATATATCTCTATCCACTCACGTGCACGCACATACAAGTGACGACAGTTTGACACACAGACGTTGGAAAACTATAACATTGATTATATAGATATTATGGGAACGAACTGACCGCCACAGTGGAATAAGTTTATGTGTAGTTTATTTATCATAGTAAACTTACGTCACAACATATAAAATTACATCAAGCATATATAAATGGTCATAAATTCACTGAATTGCTACAAGAATGATAGACCCATTAGTATGATCCTTCCCCTCGATGTTTGGCCCACAGTCCCGTTAGAAGAACAGACGATAGCCCAAAGAGTCACAGATACATCTGCGGTAGTCTAATAATTCCCTTTAAAGGTAGGAACAGGTTTTGATACTCCTATCCTAAGGAAAATATGGTTAGCAAAAAAAAAAAAAAAAATTGCCTAAAGGATATTAAGACAGCAAAATGGGTGCCAAAATACAACAATAAAGGAATCTCTCCGTCCTGCATTCACTCTGTTCATTAAGCCGTGATCACGGTCTCTCATGCGTACTTACAGCTTTGGTAGCAACTTCTGGAAACACAATTTTTGGACATGCACATACAGACTCTCAAATGATAGACTTGGCCAAGAGAACCCCAGTTCCAAAAGACAGGTTGGATTCACTTCTTCAGGGAACCGTTTTCTTGGTTGTTCTTATTTTTGGATCTCTGTTTAAGTCACATTAAAATTGTCCAGGCACGTACGTTAACAGCGAGCACAGTGTCAATAGCTGAGGTTTCTAGAAATGAGGAATGTCAGGTCGAGGTCTACTTTTAGGATAGGACTATATTTGGCCACCACACCACTAATCAAACTCCGTCGGAATGTTACTGACGTTAATATGTTACTTGCCACACGGGCTATAAATGTACTAGAGTTTTTCTCAGGAAGAATTAAATATGGCGCGATAGGCCCGTGACTTCATTTAACCTTTAAAGTTCTTGTAAAGATTATACACCAAGTCTTTAAGGAAAATGTTTTAGTTCTTCACAGATATTGCTCCGTGTACTCAAACGCTGGCAAAGTTGGGTTACCCCAGTTTTCACTGTATAAAAGAAAAACAACATATAAAATACTATACATACTATTCCTCGGTTGTAACTTACATTGTAAACTGCAAGCGGAGAGCTTGACTTAACGTTTAACACTTCCCGTGAAATAAGTTATATTCATAAAATCAATCATCATGAATTGGAAATACATAAATATTTCGTCAATACTCAGTGATGAATCTATGCAGTTATAAGTTAGTTTTACAATATTCTCGACTAAGAAGTAGATTGAATTATTTTATAGCTGCGGGAGTTTTAAGCTAGAAATTATAATTTATTCTGCTTTCTACTGAAACACGTCACCTAGAGAATAGAACAGACTTATATTTAACTCTTCTGCGCACAAATCTAACTAGAAAAATGAAATAAGCGATTTATCACTTTAAACACTCACAAAATACTAGATATCTAATATATTACCTCAACACAGAACTACAGGCGATCGCACAACTTAGAATTATACGCTGATATATATATGAAGTCAAGATCCTCGGCAAATTTTCGAACAAACTAAGAACTTCGCTATACAGCTTATTCTTTTCACGAGCAACCTGTCTACTGCGAATCTTGAGGACTGAATGAAATAAAGTTTAACACTCTCGTTATTATCTTAAAACCCAGGCAAAGGATGCACGAGATTTCCAAAACCCGCAATAGCGCCAGTCTCTCTCCTTCTCTTAACACTTCCCAGGAGCCGCGCTAGCGTAGTGGTTACAACACTGCTCTGGCGACCGGGTGATACAGGATCAAACCCGGGCGACGGCATTTGAGGATTTTTCGTCGACCGGGATTTGGACTGGATTAACTCGAGACCTGGCGAGGACATTTGAAGGAGTGTCGTCGACCAGGGACTGGCGGCTCCTGAGCCGACCCAGCTGCAATAGGTACCTCCGAAATCGGCGAGTATTTGCCTGAATGGCGAGGGACACCTGTCTCTGTACAAGAAATAAAGGGATACTCACGTAAAATCAATGTCAGGTTAGACATAAAATAATAACCTGAGATTTCGCCTCGAGTATTAGCGGGCGTACGAAAAAAAAAAACACTTCCCATAAACCCAGGCGACTGGCCACAACATGCCAAGAGTGCGTCTTCACACCTTCTACTAAGAAACTGTTCGTAGCGCTACGTGTCAGCTGGAAATACCAGACGATAAGTCTGGTATCCCATGTCTGACAGAATGCATTCTCACACGTTTACGTCGAGAATCTAGCTCAAAAGCGCCGTGTCATGAGAAAAGTATAGACACATGTCTGCTTCCTATGTCTGACGGAATGCATTCTAACGCTCTTCGTCTCGTGCAGAGACTGACACATTGCGCAATACGATGCGTGGCTAACATGAGGAAAAAAAACGGTAAAGTCAGAATGGGAAAGTACATTTTATCGCAAACGAACGAATGCTAATAAAACAGGAAAAGGATAAAAGAGCGATAATAAAGTAGAGGACATGGGTAGAAAAAGAAAAAAATATATAAAATTTATTGATCATAAATATCTATGCGACAGATGTCATCTAATATTTAAAGAGAATAATTCATGAAAATAAGAAGCATAGTTTATTATATACTGCAAAAAAAAAGTTAAAGGCCACTTTCAATTTTTAGGTCATTTCAACTATGCTGTTTTTTTTTAACCTGAACACTCAGTCAAAAAAGTTTTGCTGCATTTTATTGCATGCTTAAACAATGTTTGTTAATCTGACAATAAATCAAATCTGTGTTACGTAGGTGTACCTCCAAGGTCAATCAAATGCTCGTGGTGGAAAGGGAAATAATGCATGTTTGAAAATGCTTCCTATGGCAAAGCCTGTTGATAACATTGCTGAAATTTGCTTTTCACGTGCAAGTCGTGACTATAGTGAACACATTTCACCCACTTTTCGGAAGGAACGGGCAATGGGTATGTTTGTAACATTTACCATTTTAGCCATGGCTCAGCCTCAGCGTGTCTTGCCGTCTTGTGGTAGACCTTGGACGTCCTGACCTGCGTTGTTCTGCGACACTGCCGGTTGCATTATAACGATCACGCAGAGTTTGTATGACAGAGTGGGCAACTCCTAATCTCCTAGCAACTTCTCGCAGCCCTACATCATCCTGCAGCCATGCCATCGCTCTCCATCTGTCAACATTGATCAAGCGTCTTAGCTGAGCCATGGCTAAAATGGTAAATGTTACAAACATAACCATTGCCCGTTCCTTCCGAAAAGTGGGTGAAATGTGTTCACTATAGTCACGACTTGCACGTGAATAGCAAATTTCAGCAATGTTATCAACAGGCTTTGCCATAGGAAGCATTTTCAAACATGCATTATTTCCGTTTCCACTACGTACATTTGATTGACCTTGGAGGTACACATACGTAACGCAGATTTGATTTATTATCAGATTAACAAACACTGTTTAAGCATGCAACAAAATGCAGCAAAACTTTTTTGACTGAGTGTTCAGGTTTTTTAAAAAAACAGCATAGTTGAAATGACCTAAAAATTGAAAGTGGCCTTTAACTTTTTTTGAGCAGTATATTTAAAAGTATTTAACTTGTTTATAATGAAAACATGCGAAATAAGCCGAACAAGATTGACACGAATGGAAAGCTAATAAAACATGGCAGTTGCCACCTTCGATGCAATTATTGTGGTTAGGTTTTTTGCCGCTCTGAGTCGTGACGTCTCGGGTCAGTGGTTCCATTGAATATCTACTGGAGCCGGCCCTGAATGTACGACGATGTCTGGCTCTGGTCATCAGTCCTACATTGTTGACCACGTCGTACCAGTTCAATCTTTCTGTAATTCGCAAGCACTCGTGTATGAAAATCTGTAATTTATTTGTTGTTGTTATTGATTTATGTAGCACTATTGTCACGGCGATATGTTCGCCGAAATATCAGGTTGGTTAAGCTGCGAGTGATAACATTGATATAATTTAAAAACCCGTTTAGTCAGCTTACCGAAAGGGAAGTAAAAACAAATTCTGGCACAAAAAGTCAGTATAGTTCTGGCCAGCGTCCGTTGTAGGTCGCCTTTACGTTACCTGTGAACATTTTTGCTGGGAAGTGGATGCCGTGTTTGTTCAGTTGTAGTACTTGCCATTTCTTCATGCGGTGTGGATTAAATTGCATAATTATAGTGATGGTGTATTATCTAGTGGCATTTCCTTAGACCGTTGAAGTTGAGTTATTGATGATTAAGTATTGCTTCATCATAGTACAGGGTTTCTCTGGTGAGCGAAAGTCATTGTAATGTTCATTGAATAGAGACATGTCAGTGGGTATGAAACTGATAGAATGAGTTGTCATTAGGCAAGTGTTATCATATCTAAATGAATATTCACTGCATTTATATTTACATGCATTTTATATGTAGTGATAGCAGTGTGTGGCTTCTCTGTGTGCAGCACTAATAAAAGGGAAATTACCTGTCTCCAGCTCTCTTCTCCATGTGCTTCTTGGTCTACCTCTGCCTCTCTTGCCCTGGAATTCCAGAACAAGGACTACCTTGTAATGCTATCAACAGGTCTCCTCAGTGTGTGTCCTATCCATCGCCTTCTTCTCATCTCTTGTTCCACTGGCACTTGTCTAGTTCTTGTCATCAATTCCACGTTGGTAACCTTGTCATACCATTTTAATCCCTCTATTCTATGCAAGCACCCATTTATGAAAGTCTGTAGCTTTTTGGTTGTTGTTCTTGTTGTTCTCCATGTCTCAGAGCCATACAATAGGACTGACTTTGCATTTGAGTTGAAGATTCTTATTTTCGTGTTGCATCCGATTTGTCTTGATCTCCATATATTTCCCAATGCAATGAAAGCTCCTCTTGCTTTTTGTATTCTTATTTTGATATTAATGTCTGTCCCTTCAACTTTGTCTATATTTCTGCCGAGATATGTGTATGATTCTACATCTTGTATTTGTTTTGGGACACCTCGTTATCATTATCTGCATTTTCCCCCATTATTTTTGTCTTTTCCCTGTGTATTTTCAGACCCAATTGCTGTGACCTCTCATCGAGTGTTTTCAATTTGTCCTGCATCTGATTACGGCTATGGGACAGAAGAACCAAGTCATCAGCAAAATCCAGATCATCCAACTGCTTAGTCAGAGTCCACTGGATTCCATTTCTGTTGTGTGTTGTCGATGACCTTATAACCCAGTCTATTGCTAGTAAGAAAAGAAATAGAAACAAGAGGCATCCCTGTCACACTCCTGTTCTTATCCCAAACAGTTCTGTAAGCTGTCCTTCATGAAGTACTCTGCATGTCATGTCTTCATATGTTTTCTTTATTAAATTAATATTTTGGGTTTATTAAACATTGACAAATTTATAATTAAAAAATGTAAATTAGATGATGACAAAAAATAAAATGTAGCTGACACTAGTTCTGACAGTATAAAACGTAGCAACGTTAGCCTTCGTTCTATAACCGTCGTGCGCTAGTATAATAAAAACTATTTTTCCGTCGGATTCATGTCAACAGGAGAAGAGCCACCACATCCTAAGTTTGCTGTTTGTGATGAGAAACTGGCAAACCAAGCTGTAGTTCCATTTAAGCTGAAAAGACAACTTTACACAAAGCACTCACATTTATGCGAGAAATCAATCAATATTTTAAAATGCTTATAGACTAGCTGATCAAACAAGAGAGGCTAAACAATGGACCAAAATCACATCTATTTCTGACATAGCTCAAGAATCAAGCCAAAAACATTGCAAAAATAAGATGAAATCACATACAAATGCTGACTCTGTAATTTTACCAGCATGCTGTAACATTGTAAATATTATGCTTGGCGAGGAATATGAAAGAGATTGTTATGATTAAAATTCAGAACGATTGTGTCGGTATAATAGGTAGCTTATGATGTATAATGGAAAAAGAGCCTACAGTCATCTGACAGTCTTTGTTATCCCGTTAGCGTTCTTTGATGTGTTAGTAAAACCATGCATTTTTCTGCCTGTCTTACTCACACAAGCTTATTTTTCATCCACACCTCTTTTCTTCGAACATAAGCAAATGAAGTCTTTACAAACTTTCGTGACCTGCCCATCATAACAGGTTGCGAATCAGGTTTGTTTACCTCGGCTCCTCATGCAACCTTACCTGTCAATCATACGATACCTAACAGACCTCACAAGAATAACACATAATCTTTTGAAGTTCGTACTCATAAAAAGTCAGAAACACGTGCCCTCTTTGATCTTAGGAAGCGAGCATTCGTACAGAGAAGACCCGTTAGAAGTAAGAATTCTTCTGATGTCGGTTAGCAACGCTTGATGGGAGACCGATCATAAGCTGTTCTGATTCTCCATTACTCACACAACAGTGCGAAAAGTAACATCATCTATAGATCAGAAAAACATAATGATATATATATATATATATATAAATATTTTCTTAAATCTGTTATCAGTTGTCACTCAGAATTTGTGGATAGTCTAAGCACGCAGTTCTAGAACTATTTCGCTAAATGTGTTAATAGAATTCAGGGGATTTTCAGTCTGATTTCCTTATAACAGAAATTAGTGTTTACGTGTTTAAAAGAGTTAGCTTTTACCAATTAAAAGTGTTAGCTTTTTACCATTATAATCACTTTGATTTTCCAGCTGTTAAAATTAGTGAAACAAAATAATGCTTAGCTATTTCATACCAGATGTTCAGTTATCATGTTAATTTTCACTACCCGCTTTCTCACACAAGAATAGACGGTTTTAGTTGACTGATTTATATGATAGGCGCGACTGATCGTAACAGAAAAGAGTTCACGCTTATTTTATTGTGTGTATTTATTATAAGTGCTTATTATTTAATATCATACTACTAAACTATCAGACTCCGACCAAATTAATAGCTACTTAAGTGACGTGCTATAGTGTAGGCATAAAAGAAAACACCGTTTGCCTTTTAAAATTAACCAGGACTGACGGAGTGGATAAGAGATTGTCTTGTCCCCGTCTGTGTCCATATATATAGCTATATGGAGGAGTAGCATTTTTCTATAATTGTTTTTCTGATATCCGTTGCAGACCTGATCACAAGGGCATCCAGCGGTTTTTTATATTTTTACTGATTGGTTAATGTTGTCTTTTCTTGGCTTGTGCATCACCAATTTCACTTGTGAGCAAGTATTTGCCAACGATACATGAGAAACATTTTAACTCATAAATTTAACTGGACTTACCAAACCCAGCAATATTTTTCAATTTCTTCAGCCCACTGGGGTGTGCAAAAATAACATTTATTCCCGACTTCTGATAGTCGTATTCAAGTGTAGCATCTAGAATTTACACTGTTTCAGAATTGGCACTCTACCATAGAGTCAGCCGATAGGATTTATCATTCATCGATTGTAACATTTTTAGCAACCCGATGTTTCCCAGTCCTGGAAGTATTTTCCTCTTTTAACTGTATACCCCAAGATCTCAATCTTGCATCAAATATTTGCAGTGACATTGTGTTAATCCAGGAAAAATCCACACCAAATTTGGCGCTCACCTCACTAGTCTTTGTTTTTTTTTTTTTGGTTAGAGGATGGACTGGGGCCAATTTGGGAATTGAACCTGATTTGACATATTCTGGGAAAACCGTAATTCCAAGGGATATCCCCAAGAGTAGAAAAGAGTGATTGAGTGGCCACTGGACGAAAGAGAGAGTGAATATTTTTTCTTTGTTACAGGGACTTTACCAAAATTGGATTTGATTAAACTTGTTAACTTTACTGGGTAGCATATAGTAGGAACTTGTTTACTTTACTGTCTAATCTGTAACATAGTGCTAACCTTCGACCTTTGGGTTATTAACTTTTGAGTTCTTTTCTCCATAGAGGGAGGGCACATTTATTCTTCCATTTCATATGTATGTAAATGTTTTTTTTTATTTGATCTGTCTTTAGATATTTGATGTCAAGTTTAAAATGATAATAAACAACAAAAGAAACTTCACTTCATGTGTTGGTCAGACCCATACCCAATTAACCATAGTTTGTTCTCGTTTGTGTGTCTTGTTATCACATAGCTGTGTGAGTGTGTGTGTGTAGTTTAACTTATATTTTTATGTATGAGGAGGGCAAGGTTGTCTTGTACTAAATTATAGTCGTATAGATAAGCAGGAATAGAGAAACTTAGTCATTCCAGAGACATATCTTCTCCTTAAGCTATCACCTGTGAAATCTATTTTTCCCATGTATCTATCACCATCCACTCTACTCAGACAGGACAAAAATAACCCACAACCTATCTGTACGACAGAATGGTGGCTCATGTCCAGGATTTGATCTAAGTATTGATTCTAGATTAATGACTAATGTCTGTTTAACTCTAGATAGAGTGTGTTGTGTGTCCTGCATTGTGAGTAAAGAATAGTAATAATAATTATCCCATAGACAACGTTCTTTTTATAGTTTACATACAGTTTGATTTTCATGGTGAGCTTTGTTGGAGAAATGAGATAAAATAATTTTTGTACAAAAAGACTGCTGGTACGTGTGATTGTTTAACAATCACAATTTTGTTTTGAAGCAGTGGGGCCTGAGCATAGCAAAGGAAGTTCATTGGGCAGTTGCCAAGTTAATTGCCTTCCTTAACTACAGACAGACTCCAGATGAGGGTGAGTGTAGTGGATTAAAAATAAGGAAATTTTTTTCCCCTTAATTTCCAATTTTTTTTCCACTGTAGTAATGGTAGATTTAAAGTTTTTAGCCTGATCTACCATCTCTATGGTTTAAGTCGTCTGAGTTAGGAGCCTTTTTGCCAGTTAACAGCAGAGATAGATTAGACAACTGAGTAACAGGAGAAAGAAACAGTAAAAACAATTTTTTGTATTTCTCTTAATTAGTTAGGGAGCAATGTATCCTGTTCTTCTTTCTTTCTCGGGTAATTTGCAGTCAGTTATTTGCCATGGCTGAGTGTGCAAAACTTTGAACAATGCTAAGAGAGGAAGCAAAAGAAACAGGATTACAAGGAGATGAGTTGCTAGCTTTTGTGAACGACGAACTAGCCAAATATGAGGCAGAGAAGAAAGAAGCAGAAGCTAGGGAGAAAGAGAAAGAAGAGCGGCAATTGGAATATAAGAAAATTGAGGCAGAAATGAAAACTCGCAGGGAGAAGGAACGTGAGAAGGAGAGACAACACTAGGAAAGAGAGAATGACAAACGACATCAGCACAAATTGGCGCTTAAGACTTTAGAGATCCAAAGTCGTGGTGCAGCGTCTAGCTCCATCAATGGAGTCTTCTTCACCTCAGTCACCCTTAGCTGACCACTCCAGTAGCCAGTCTTCCCAATTAGCTGCTATGTCTTTTGCCCTAGAATCCTTTCCATGCCCCAATAAGAAAATTGATACTTATCTAGAAATATTTGAGAGAATGGGAACACTGTCCAGTTTGGAAAGTTCATGATGGTGCTTGAAGCTCTCACAGGCCCTTAAAGGCAATGCGTATGATTCGTATGCAAAACTTGGAAGCAGCAATCAAGACAATTACAAAACAACAGACATGCAAAAGAGAAACAACAGACATGAAATAAAGAAACAACAGACATGCAAAAGAGAAACAACAGACATGAAAAAGAGAAACAATAGACATGAAAAAGAGAAAAAACAGACATGAAATAGAGAAACAACAGACATGAAAAAGAGAAACAACAGACATGAAATAGAGAAGCAACAGACATGAAATAGAGAAACAACAGACATGAAATAGACAAACAACAGACATGAAAAATATAAACAACAGACATGAAATTGAGAAACAACAGACACAAAATAGAGAAACAACAGACATTAAAAAGAGAAACAACAGACATGAAATAGAAAAAAAACAGACTTGAAAAAGAGAAACAACAAACATGAAAAAGAGAAACAGACATGAAAAAGAGATAAAACTGACATAAAAAAGAGAAACAACAGACATGAGAAAGAGAAACAACAGACGTGAAAAAGAGAAACAACAAACATGAAAAAGAAACACAACAAACATAAAAAAGATAAACAACAGAAATGAAAAATAGAAACTACAGATGTGAAATAGAGAAAAAACAGACATGAAAAAGAGAAACAACAGACATGAAAATGAGAAACAACAGACATACAAAAGAGAAACAAAAGACATGAAAAAGAGAAACAACAGACATGAACTAGAGAAACAATGGACATGAAAAAGAGAAACAACGGAGATGAAAAAGAGAAACAACAAACATGAGAAAGAGAAACAACAGACATGAAAAAAAAACACAACAAACATGAAAAAGAGAAACAACAGACAGGACAAAGAGAAACAACAGACATGGAAAAGAGAAACAACAGACATGAAAAAGAGAAACAACAGACATGAAAAAGAGAAACAATAGCCATGAATGATTTCTAAGCATCAAACAAAAACATGTTATACAAATCTGAAAACATTATGCAAATACACTTAACACAATTATCAGACAGTCCACTGCAGCAATCAATTCTCAAAACACATGGTAACATAAGTAATACAGTTTATTAGTATACACCAAGCCACTGAAATAATTTAGTCAATATGTAAATGTTCACAAGTAACAAAAACTAATAGCCTAGATGACACAAACTTTGATCATACACGAATGAAAAAAATGCAAAATAAAAAAAAAAATATGAACAGCAATAAAGTATGAAGCATGAACCATTACATCAGTGCGTCTTTAAATGTGGGTGTGCAACCTGACATGCCAGATCTCTGAACACAGCATAATACACAGAGAATGAGTTTTGTGCCAAATATAACATTGACAATGTGAATTCAATGAATACAGGCATACATCGCTTTATTGCCCTTCCCAGATATTGCGCTTTTTTTTCAAATTATTCATGTTTATTTATTAGAGAGTGCCATCTTCTTGTGATAGATTTTTGGCTCTCCACCAGCAAAAAGATTACAATTCACTGAAGGTTCAGATGATGAGGATTGGCATTTTTTAGCACTAAAGTATTTTTAACTTTAAAGTACATTTGCTTTTTTTAAGATGTAGTGCTATTGCAAACTTAACAGACTGTGTAAACATGATTTTAAGCTCTTATATGCACTGGGAAGACAAAAAACAAATGGGTGTGTCCCACTTTATTTCAATATTCGCTTTATTGCGGTGGTCTGGAACTGAACCAGCAATATCTCTGAGGTATGCCTGTGTATATATACAGGGTGTCCATAAAAGATTGTACCCTTTTCAAAAAATTTCTTTTTCGGCCCCGTGACATGGTACGAGGATGCTTTCTATCACAAAAGTAAGATAATCTCTGCAAGTTTTTAACCATACCTTACAAAGACTCAAGGTTTTCAGAGTGCACTATCAAGACAAGAGACAGAAGATTGAGCTCTATTCAATGCTGAGATGGCAGTTGATAGATCAAATTGGATACCTTCAGGAGAAAAAATGCCACACACTTCTGCATATTATGAAATGGATTATTGCTTTCATCTGCTAAAATTTATTTAAAAAAACAACAACACTTGAAACAAATATTTTAAAAAAAAACAAGGGACATAAAACTGCCTGAGAGGGCTTTGAAATTCAGCTGTGTGCCTTAATACGGTGTTGTCTTTCAGGGCTCAGTTAGTCTAGGAATCAGAAACTAATTTAATATTAGAGTTTGTGAAAGGAAATACATCATGGGTTGGCAATGTGCAGACCTACTAGTAGGTACCACAAACTGATTTTTCATATTTGTTAAATTGACAATTCAATGAGATATTTAGAAAGTACATTAAAAAAAATTTTTTTTTAAATAACATCATCAAAATCGGTCAATGAATAAAATAGTTATAAATTTTTATTTTTTTAATCAGAAATGTTATCGCTCCATCTGAAAGTGAAAATGGGCCATCTTTGACATCACCAAAGGATCACAAATTACATATATAAGCACATATAAGGTCATGTTTGTGTTAAAAACTACTTGTAATTGTAAGAAATTAAGAAATGGAAGGCATGGGGTACATAAAAAGGCCAATATGCTCTTTTCAAATTTTAAGAAAATCAGGTTAGTCATGTGTTTTTGGTTACAAAATCAGCTCGACAAATAATTTTAAAGTGTCAGTGCTCAAAATCTATGCACTGTAGACACTCAGGATCTATGATATCCAATGTCATAGTCACACTAAGTAAGCCAATTTTTTCTAAACATGTCACATTATTCTGAACAAGGTTATTATGAGTTAAAAATGACAAGAAAGCCAAAAAAAAAAAAAAACGATTTCAGCAGAAATTGTTCAATTTGTCACGATTTCTACATGTTTACAAAGAACAGAAAAAATTTACTAATGAAGTTACAGTAATAATCCATGTATTATTTTAAAGTTCTTTTCAAGCACTTTCCAACAGTACAGAAATAAGCACAATTATTTTGACATGTTAAGCAAATTATAGGCTCAAAGATGCCTTTTTGAAGAAAATTCACAATTTTTCATATTTTTTTGTCACGCACAAAAATTGAAAAAAAAATTAACCATTTAATGTATATTTATAGATCATACATTATTTTAGAGCCTTTTTACAGTTCTTTGCAGTGGAATTTAAATAAACTATGTTTATATGTCTGCCTCATGCGCCGTGTTTGGTGCTTAAAGAATTTATTATTTATTATTATTATATGGCATATTCTGTTATGTGGCACCTTTTAGAAATGTTTCATTATTCCCAATCTTGTGAAGAAAGAATCCTACAGTATAATATATTTATAGCTTATTCAATATCGCTTTCAGTCCCTGTAACAAAATACATGTACTATGTAGATGGGCCTAGTCTATAGTATGAATAAATATAATATAAATAACACTGGGAAGAAGAATTAGTATATCGAGATTATTAATTCTAGGCCCTAAATTACATTAATTCATAAAGCCAGTGCATATAGAAAAAATCTATCGGCAGATGAAAGCAACTGCCGCAAATGCTTACATTGAATGAGGTCACCAAACTGACTGAGTTTTTGAGCGATTGTGGCATTAATCATGATTAAAGAGTATCGGTATCTAAATACCACATTCAATGTGCATGATGCTTTTGAAACTCTGCCAACGATATTAAAATCACCCTCAAATAATTAAATTGTCAAAACAAAAGCTAAATCGAGAGAATGACATTTTTGCTGTCCCAACCTTGAATCTTCTACCTGCACTCCCCTTGCTAATCGTAGTAATCCCCTTGGTTTTATTGTAGTTATCACAGCCGTACTTATTTCTGTATCAATCAATTAAATGCTATCAATTTCGGGTGATCTTTCTGGTGGAACAGCAATCGTGACTGGACACAATTAAAAAATACTTGTATACTTGCTACAGTATACATATGTGGAAGTGAACTTCTGTGATGCTAATTACACCCTCAATGACGCTTGAAATCATCCACACACTTCAGGGATTCCCTCTGTGGTGAAACGTGCTGAGGGTTGAGAACCCAGCATTGCACACTAAGCTTTGATTTCCAGACATGATTCTTTAGCTTTGACCTGGTTGACTGCATGTAGGAGGATCTAACTATGGAACCACTGTTAAGCAGGGGAACTAAGACATGGCTCTGTGCAGAATGTGACCATTCCTTGGGAAAGTCTAGAACCAGAGCACAGTATTTTTGGAAAAAACGGATAGACTTAATAAGGATAGCCAGCAAGTGGGCTTGAACTTCAGTCTAAAGAAGTCAGAGGTCATGACACTCAATGTGAGTAACCCTGAGCCCATATCAGTAAGAAATCGGCAACTGGAGCAGATGGGCACCTTCGCACGCCTGGGGTGCATGGTGGCAGCAGATGGTGGAGCGGGCAAGGACATCAGTGGCAGAGTGAACAAAGCTAGAACAGCCTTTTTTGGTCTAAACAACATCTGGAAATCCTCTCAGTACAGTACAAGCACAAAATTAAGATTATATTAGAGCTGTGTGCTTTCTGTGCTTCTCTAAGGTGCGGAATGCTGGAGAGTTTCAGAAAAGGAAATGTCGGGATTGTCCTCTTTGCACACAACATGCATAGGAAAAATTCACCGAATCTTTTGGCCGAATACCATCACCAACCAAGATCTCCTTACTCAGTGCAAACAAGAGGACATGCACACCATCATAGCTGGCAGACGCTGGAGCTGGGTTGGCCTCATCCTCAGAAGAGACCCTGATGCCATCACAAGAATAGCTATGCTATGGACCCCTGAAGGAAAACGAAAGAGAGGCAGACCAAAAACAACTTGGCGGAGGACTGTGCAGGCTGAGATGCAAAGAATGAATCAGAGTAGGGGCACTGTACAAAGGATGGCCACCGACCGGGCAAAGTGGAATCAATTTGTTGTTGCCCTACAAGACGCCACCAGGCGTGATGGCCACTGACTGCTTTGACACTTGGCAGCTAAGGATCAAAGAAGAAGAAGTTGGACAGCCCCCTTGGATGGCAGGGAATGCACAGTATTCTACACACTTCTTACTCCTAGCTTGGGACCACTATGTAATGATCCTTTAAATGGAAGCTAAGCTGGAGAAACTGGAGCTGATGACTTTAGCTCAACATGTTTCAGAATGGTAGAAAAGCCACAAGAAAAGCCTAGATCTTCAGTGTTACCAAAGAGTACTGAACTTGCTATTGGCTGCAAAAGAGTGAGAAGCTCAGCAGCCCCATTAAACAACAAAAAATCTGGATGCGATTTCAATTTACACAACAAAATACTTTTTTCACTACCACTTTGAAAAATTTCCACCAGAAGTGATCAAATAATTTAAACCATCAAGATATTTTGTGAATAGGGGGCTGAAGAATAATGAATGAGTAAACTTGCATTAGAAACATCTTACTTAGTCGTTCCCCTTCTACCGTGAGGTGTAGAGGTTTGGAAGAGAGAGCGCCAGACTATTCTATCGGCTGTCTTCCACCTGGCCTGGTTCCATTCTAGTCCTCGGTCCTTCAAAGATTGTCTAATGTTGTCCTCCCAGCGTACTCTGGGTCGTCCTCGGGGTCTGGATCCTTGGCTCTTTGTTTCCCATGCTTGTCGTGGTAGCCGATCTTCTCCCATTCTGCAGACATGGCCAAACCATCTTAGTTGGGACTGTTCTACTTGGGTCTGTAGGGGGTGGCATTTTAGGCCTTGACGTATCGTCTGGTTGCGTACCATGTCTCTTCTTGTTACTTCAACCACCTTTCTCAGATACCTCATTTCTGAGGTTTGGATCTGGCTTTTATGGGTTGTAGTCATTGCCCATGACTCGCATCCATATGTCAAGACTGGGACATAGGTGGAGCGGTATACAGCCATCTTCGTTTTCTTACCAACCTCTCTCTTGCTGAGGAATCTTCGATTTATGGCCTGAAAAAGTCTCCCAGCTGCTGCTTTTTGAGTGGCCAACTCTTCTTTGATGCCTCCCTTTCGGTCTATAATAGCTCAGAGGTATTTAAAGTGGTCGACCTGCTCCAGGACCTGTTCTCCCAGCTTAATCAGATGTCTTCTTTCTTCTCATGATATCACCTTGGATTTTGTTTTAGAGCTGCTTATGACCATCCATCTTTTCTCAGCTCTTCCTTCCAAACTTGTAGGTTAGATTGGAGATGTGCCTCTGATTTAGCAATCAGGGCAACATCATCAGCAAATGCCAGCTCTGAAATACAGACCTGTCTCATCTTCCAGTACCCCACTGAATACTTTCTTGTTCACTCCTTACATGACTTGATAACATCGTCCATGAGGAGTATGAAAAGATAAGGTGACAGGATATCACCTTGTCTTACACCAGTGGTGGTCCTGAACTCTTCTGACTTATGGTTTGCTGTCCTCACATAATTCCTGCAAGACTTGTAGAAACTCTGTATAGCATGAATCAGAGGTGCTGGAATGTTCTTCCTTGCCAAACAGTCCCAAAGTATGTCAAACGCCTTTTCCAGATCTATGAAACAAAGATGGATCTCACTCTTATACTCAAGGGCCTTTTCACTCAGCTGTCTGAGTGTGAAGATTAGGTCTTGAGTACTTCGGTTTGCTCGGAATCCGCACTGGACCTCATCCAACTGTGGCTCAGCTAGGCGTCGGAGTCTCTGCTCTAGGATTCTAGAGTAGATTTTTCCAGGGACACTGAGAAGAGATATGCCTCTATGGTTTCCACACTGTCGATTGTCACCCTTTTTGAAAATTGGTGTTATGATGGCGATCTCCCAATCCTTTGGTATGGTCTTGTTGCACCATGCTGCCTGTAGGACCCTTCATTCAGTTTACTACGGTATTTATTTTTTATAAAGGTATAAGAAGAGAAAGCCCTCTCCACCAGCTCAGTATTTGTAAATGGCTACAGAAACTTAAGCGCCTTGTCGGTCAGCTGTTCATATTCTCTGCTGATGTCTCCCCAAAAGTTAATAAGGAATTTCCCTTTGAATTCAGCTATTAAAGTAGTATCAGTCGAAAGTTCAATCAACTTCTCTTTTTCGTTGATTGATAATGTGTCTGCTTGGAAATATTTTTCTTCAAAGGGATTTACAATCCAGTAGTTCTCTTTTCCAGGTTTTGGAAAGTAATTCTCGAAAGATGATTTTAGCACTTTCAAGAGTTCAATTATTTTCTCGCTCATTTCCTGGGAGAGGTGCAGCTCGTTCTCAGATAGGAAATTGTGCAGAGTTTCAAATACCTCAGGCTGGCCTTTTTCAATACACGACCTCCAAAAATTTAATTTTTTAATCATAGATTCAATTTTGTCTGAAACATTGAAGATCGTTACCGAGCTATTCTGAAGTGCCAAATTTAGTTTGTTTATTTGTAGGACAATATCCGATAAGTATGCAAGACTCTGAAGCCAATCACAGTCGTGTAACTTTGAAGTAAGTTGGAAAGGATGGTCTTCAAAAAAAAGTTGGACTTCATGTCTAAGTTCGAACAGCCGGGTAAAGACTTTACCACGAGAAAGCCACCTTACTTGTGTATGAAGGAGCAGGGTAGAATGAAGACTATTCATCTCTTCACACAGTGCTTTGAAAAGCCTTGAGTTTGTGGACTTTGACTTTATAAAATTAACCACTTTCACAGCTTCATCAAGATTGACTTTTAATTCACCAGGGAGGCGGTTAGATGCAAGGCTTTGCCTGTGGATGCAGCAGTGGCTCCAGGTTATATCGTGGGGTTTAATTCACGAGCGCGAAGACCGGAGTAGCAACCTGACATAGACTTGGCTCCGTCAGTGCATAGTCCACAACAATTAGACCAATTAATGTCCTTTTCTTTGAAATAAGAATCAATAGCATGAAATATATCCTCACCTCTTGTAAGCCCTGACAGAGGATGACAAAGCAAAAGATTTTCTTCAACTTCATTGCTTTTCAAATACCTCACAATAACAAGCAAAACAGTGAAATTAGCAATATCTGTGCTTTCGTCAACTTGAATAGCAAAGAATTTACTATTTTTAATTCTACTTATTATTGTCGCTTCAACATCGTCAGACATATCCTGCATTCTTCGAGAAATTGTATTGTTCGAAAGAGGGATAGCGTTCATTTTGCGAACATGTTCCTCTCCGAGCATGCACAGGAAGGCATCTTTTATACAAGGAGAAATTAAATTCTCAGCCATAGTATGATTTTTACCACATTTAGCAATACGATAACTAATACGGTAGAAGGCTTCAACCGCATTTTCGTTATCTTTGTTAGCTGACGACAAGTACGATGTCACATTCTGTTGTTTCGATAGGCGCTGAAAAAAATTGCGTTCCTTGTTTTCATAACTGGGGTGTTATGTTTGTAAATGCCGCAAGAGTAACGAAGGTTTCATGCTACCATTGGATAATACTTCCCGACACACTACACAGTGGGGCTTAGCACAGTCCTCATCTCCTATAAACGAAAACCCATACTTCATGTATTCGTCACTGTATTTTCTCTTTTTAGCTCTATGTAAAACTGAAGATCGTGTCTTTTCACTATCCTGCACCAAAGTCTTAATCGTGTCCTGAGAAGTACTTGGCGATTGATCACATTCCACATTATGTTTCAGCTTTTTTACTGTGCCGGTTTTCAACCACTGATCCATATCTGATAATACATGAATTGAACAATTAATCGCTTTAAGTAAAGTTAAAACAATGACAAAAACTACTGTATATAGAAACACAGTCTCACTGTCTCACTTTTGTAAAATTTGGGTCAAGAATCGACACTATTACTTCCGGGACATTAGACGTTCATAGATAGTGTGGAAGATCAAACAAGTCATATTTTTGCTGAAATATTCAACGGCACAACTATAATCCCATAGTCATCATAATGAAGACTATTGTGTAAAAATATTGAATATTGGTCACAGGAAACGCCATAGATTTTCACACACGCCAGTGGCGCGCAAGAAAAACGGCGGAGATTGTCTCACACAGCTCATGTTGTATAGTATAGCGTTGAATTAATTTCACAACTTTTGACTTGTCTTTTACACTGTTGACATATGTATCTTTTTTCCGCCATTACTCAATTTTTTTCGCGTACCCCTGAACGTCCTGTCGCGTACCCCCAGGGGTACGCGTACCACAGGTTGGGAACCGCTGCTTTAAAGCACCACTATGAGAAAATTCTGCAACACAAACATCACACTCAAAATGTTTCTCTCCTGATGTGGGTCATTTGGTGACTTTTAAAATGATCATTTTTAAAACATTCTGCTTCACAAACATCACACATATAGGCTAAGGTTTCTCTCCTGTGTGTGCCCTTTTGTGAATGTTTAATGCACCAATATGAGAAATTTCTGCTCCACAAACATCACACTTATAAGGTTTCTCTCCTGAGTGTGTCATTTTGTGACTCTTTAACTGATCATTTTGAGAAAATGATGCTCCACAAACATCACACATAACGTTTCTCTCATGTGTGTGTCCTTTTGTGACTCTTTCAATGTTCATTTTGAGAAAACGCTGCACCACAAACATCACACTTATAAGGTTTCTCTCCTGTGTGTCATTTTGTGACTCTTTAAAGAACCACTCTGAGAAAATCCTGCTCCACAAACATCACATTTATAAGGTTTCACTTCTGTATGTGTCATATTGTGTCTCTTTAAAGTGCAACTTTGAGAAAATTCTGCTCCACAGATATCACACTTACAAGGTTTCTCCCCTGTATGTGTCATATTGTGTCTCTTTAAAGCACAACTTTGAGAAAATTCTGCTCCACAAACAACACACTTATAAGGTTTCTCTCCTGTGTGTGTCCTTTTGTGAAGCTTTAAATAATTATTTCGAGAAAATTCTGCTTCACAAACATCACACTTAAAAGGTTTATCTCCTGTGTGTGTCCTTTTGTGACTCTTTAAATAACCACTACTGGAAAATTCTGCTCCACAAACATCACATTTATAAGGTTTCTCTGCTGAGTGTGTCATTTTGTGTCTCTTTAATTGATTATTTTGCGAAAATGCTGCTCCACAAACATCACACATATAAGGTTTCTCTCCTGTGTGTGTCCTTTTGTGACTCTTTAAATGAATATTTTGAGAAAATTCTGCTCCACAAACATCACACTTATAATGTTTCTCTCCTGTGTGTATCCTTTTGTGACTCTTTAAATAACCACTACTGGAAAATGCTGCACCACAAACATCACACTTATAAGGTTTCTCTCCTGTGTGTGTCCTTTTGTGACTCTTTAAATATTTGTTTTGAGAAAACGCTACTCCACAAACATCACACTTATAAGGTTTCTCTCCTGTGTGTGTCATATTGTGTCTCTTTAAAGCACAACTTTGAGAAAATTCTGCTCCACAAACATCACACTTATAAGGTTTCTCTCCTGTATGTGTCCATAGGTGACTCTTTAAAGAACCACTCTGAGGAAATCCTGCTCCACAAACATCACACTTATAAGGTTTCTCTCCTGTGTGTGTCATTTTGTGACTCTTTAAAGCATTACTATGAGAAAATTCTGCACCACAAACATCACACTTAAAAGGTTTCTCTCCTGTGTGTGTTCTTTTGTGACTCTTTAAAGAACCACTACGAGAAAATTCTGCTCCACAAACATCACACTTATAAGGTTTCTCTCCTGTGTGTCTCCTTTTGTGACGCTTTAAACTATTATTTCGAGAAAATTCTGCTCCACAAACATCACACTTATAAGGTTTCTCTCCTGTGTGTGTCCTTTTGTGACGCTTTAAACTATTATTTCGAGAAAATTCTGCTCCACAAACATCACACTTATAAGGTTTCTCTCCTGTGTGTGTCATTTTGTGATTCTTTAAATGATTATTTTGAGAAAATCCTGCTCCACAAACATCACACATATAAGGTTTCTCTCCTGTGTGTGTCCTTTTGTGACTCTTTAAATGATAATTTTGAGAAAATTCTGCTCCACAAACATCACATTTATAAGGTTTCTCTCCTGCGTATGTCCTTTTGTGACTCTTTAAATGATTATTTTGAGAAAATTTTGCTCCAACAACATAACACTTATAAGGTTTCTCTCCTGTGTGTGTCCTTCTGTGATGCTTTAAACTATTATTTTGAGAAAATTCTGCTCCACAAACATCACACTTATAAGGTTTCTCTCCTGTGTGTGTCATTTTGTGATTCTTTAAATGATTATTTTGAGAAAATCCTGCTCCACAAACATCACACATATAAGGTTTCTCTCCTGTATGTGTCCTTTTGTGACTCTTTAAATGATTATTTTGAGAAAATTTTGCTCCAACAACATCACACTTATAAGGTTTCTCTCCTGTGTGTGTCATTTTGTGACTCTTCAAATTTTCATTTTGAGAAAATGCTGCTCCACAAACATCACACTTATAAGGTTTCTCTCCTGTGTGTGTCGTTTTGTGAATCTTCAAATGTTCATTTTGAGAAAATGCTGCTCCACAAACATCACACTTATAAGGTTTCTCTCCTGTGTGTGTCGTTTTGTGAATCTTTAAATGTTCATTTTGAGAAAATGCTGCTCCACAAACATCACACTTATAAGGTTTCTCTCCTGTGTGTGTCCTTTGGTGACTCTTAGGCAGTTCTTCTTTATGCTGCATTACATGTGGCTTTAGATAACCGAAATGAGCAGTCTCCATACCAATAAGATCATATTTAGAATGCTTCTGGGCTTTTTGTATTCTTTCTTGTTGACATAGACTGGATTTTGTAGCTAATTCTATATTATTAACATTACTTATATAACACTTTTCTCTTGTATGTTCGTTATGGTCACCTTTCTTGCTAACCTGTACTCCACAAACACAACAGCTGAAAAGTTTCTCTTTTGTACTTATTATTATTTCATCTGATCGTACACTGCCACACAATTTAAAACCTTCTCTACTTCCACTGTTTAGAGCACAATCATCATAGACTATTGTTGATTTCCTGCTGCAGTTTTCATTTTGTAAGTCTGCAGTGTCAATCTCAGAAGTCAGATTCATGTCTACAGTCATTATCTCAGAGTCTGTGACATTCGGTGATTGTACCTCTTTTAATTTTGATTCAATGTTATTGTCTGTATTTAATGTTGAAGCTGCCGTACTTTCATTAGCTTTTATTTCACTCACAATGTTTTCAGTGAATTCTGGCAACACTTGATTGAATGCAGCATTTTGCACTGGTTCACTCTTTATGAAACTGTTCATAATTTTCACATCTGGAATGTCAACACTAGAGTATAGGCGGGATCGCTGGTTACAGGAATGGTCACCTGTAATTCATTGAATAAAAAATAATAATACAAACTTTAGATAATTATGGCATTCACAAACAATTTTAATTCTGTATGTTTTGTGGTATCATATTAAGTATGGTAGCGATTTTGAAGTAGAAGAGCACCAAATGCATAAGCAAGTGCGCTTTGATAAGTCTCGAAAGGAAGATAGGCAATCCAAAGAGATACCGGTCAAGCAGAGGAGTGGATCCTCAAAGAGTCAATATTCTGACTCCGAGGCGTGACTGTCACCGGTTAACAGTCCTATTAGGAGTCCACATGGCGAATCAAAAAGGGAACACCGATGTTCCATGTAACAACGGGCTGATCACCCGTTTGCCAGTCACTTCGATTACGGAAACAACAGCAAATGGGTTGATTTGCCGTTGCCCTAAAGACGCCACTAGGCATGATGGGAAACAATGGCAAAGGAAACCTATCTGCTGTTGCCCTAAGACGCCACTAGGCGTAATGGCCACTGACTGCTTTGACGGTTGGTGGCTAAGGACGGAAGAAGAAGAAGATGTTCCATGTGCAATGGCAGGGGACCATAATGCTGACATGTGTGCTACCCCCGATCAAACACGTGAATTCCACGTATGTGTTGGACACAGTCAATAGCGAGGATTGTGTGGGGTGCCGACCTCTGTTTCATTCAGACGAGAGGGTAGTGTTATGGTCAGCTCCCACTACCATGTCTGTCTGTGGTCCATGAGACTGGGAATTTAGTATGGTGGAGAAGAAACCAGTCTCAGTGATGACAGACACAGGATGATAGTTATATAGTTATATGTTTACAAAATGGCCACTTCTATAGCAATAATCTGAAACAATCGCAATCAGTTCTGATGAAATGCAACTTTCCTATTTTTTTGGTTAATTAGAGTGTTGGAGTCAGTTATAATGCATTAAAAAAAATAATGGAGGCATCCAATGCTCATGGGTAACAGTGACTGTCCTTAATTTTATTGTGTTTCAATACAGTTCTGTTACAATTAGAACCTGTATTTTAAAATTAATTGCATCACAATTTTGCAATATTCTTTTTTTTTTTTTAGATTTTCATTTACACTAAAAGTGTACAGTTGGTACTTTTAATTGTGTTGTAAAATAAAGAAAAGTGATGTTGATAATCACATATATTAAATAACACTAGTCAACAACCAAAATGTACCAGAAATGAAAATAGCTGATCTTAACTAATTTTGGTGTGCTGAAAACGAAAATGACATTAAAAAATGTTGATTGGCTCTAGTTTTCAAGATATATGCTACTAGTTTATTTAATTACGGTCAATTTATATATATGACGCAACTGTTGTGGGCGATTGCATAATTTTTTCTAATGACCAATAAAAATGTAACTAGAAGTTGATGATGCAATCCTACCTATGATTACATCACCTTTGTGTATAAATATCTTATCTCTGATAAAATTTTGCCATTAGTTAGTGCATTTGTCCTTATCAAAAGTATCGTAGTTAGAAATGCCTAGGACATGTGTGAACAGTGCTAATAATTTCTGTTATATATGTGGTGAGGTGACATTTCTATCACAAAAACGAAATATAACTAAAGTGATTAAGAAGGCGTACAGTTTGTATTTTGGCTGCAGAATAGGAGATCAAGATAAGAGCTGGGCGCCACACATATGCTGCAATACATGTGCAGCACATCTTAAACTGTGGTTGACTGGCAAAAGGCAAGCTATGCCTTTTGCAGTCCCAATGATTTGGAGAGAGCCCACTGATCATCTCAACAACTGTTACTTTTGCATGGTCCCTCCAATTGGGAAAGGCATATCAAAGAAGAAAAAATGGACTCTGGAATATCCAAACATCCCCTCTGCAATACGTCCGGTACCACATGGCGATGACCTACCAGTTCCCAAAGTGCCAGAATCATTTTCAGCTGCTTCCACTGATGAAGAAGAGGACATTGGTGGTCCTGAACCATCAACCTCAAGCGACCCAGATTTTGAGCAAACTACATCCACTAAACCACACTTAATAACCCAAGGTGAACTGAATGATCTTGTAAGAGATCTGAATTTACCGAAGAACAAGGCGGAGCTTTTGGGTTCCAGATTGCAACAGTGGAATCTCCTGGCAGAAGATGTTACAATTTCTGTGTATAGGAACCGCCAGAAGCCGCTTATTACATTCTTTTTCAAAGAGGGTGACCTTTCTGCGTGCCACAACATTTCTGGTTTAATGGCAGCCCTCAAAATCAATTACATACCGGAAGAGTGGAGGCTTTTCATTGATTCATCCAAGACGAGTCTTAAAGCTGTTTTGTTGAATAATGGTAATGTGTTACCGTCAATTCCAGTTGGTCACGCAGTTCATATGAAAGAAACTTATGAAAACATTAAGCAGCTTTTGAAGTGTATAAACTACGATCATCATCATTGGTCACTTTGCGGTGACTTAAAAGTGGTCGCTCTTTTGCTTGGACTACAGGGTGGATACACCAAGTACTGTTGCTTTCTCTGTGAGTGGGATAGCCGTGCACGAAGTGACCATTACATCAGAAGACATTGGCCAATCAGGCAGTCATTGCAGCCTGGCAGTAAGAACGTTGAGAACCCAGCACTTGTCGACACCAGCAAGATTTTGTTGCCACCCTTGCACATTAAGCTGGGTCTCATGAAAAACTTTGTCAAGGCAATGGAGAAAACAGATGAGGCTTTCAAATACCTCATCAGAAAATTTCCAAGACTGAGTGAAGCTAAAATAAGAGAGGGAGTATTTGTTGGTCCGCAAATTCGAAAACTTCTTCATGATGACGAGTTTCTTTGCGTGTTGCATGGCAAGGAAAAAGCAGCATGGCTAGCATTTAAGTCAGTGGTGGACAATTTTCTTGGAAACAACAGATCTGATAATTACAATGAAATTGTAGAAAATCTCCTTCTGAAGTATAAGAGTCTTGGCTGCAACATGTCTTTGAAAATTCATTTTCTGGATTCTCATCTGGATTTCTTTACGTCAAACTGTGGAGCGGTCAGTGATGAGCATGGTGAACGATTTCACCAGGACATTGCTGCTATGGAGACAAGGTATCAAGGCAATTGGAGCCCTTCAATGCTTGCTGATTACTGTTGGACTGTGACAAGAGACACCTCATCGATTGACTACAAGAAGCAAGCAAAGAGAGCTCGAACAGCGACTGAATAATGACGGAATGGGTTCAAATGTGCCTTTTTAAAACATGATATGTGAACTTTAAATAATGTTTTTATTTTTTCTATCATTTTATGTTGAAATATCAATTAATTGAGTATGTAACCACAATTTTTATAATGCTAAAGTAGAAAGACTAGCTGTTCACCCAGAGAATTAAACAAGCATACATTATTTGTATTACTGTAATGTAAATTCATCATTTAAAAAAAAACCAGAGCCAATTGGTGAATTTCATTATGATATTTGAAATCAGCATGTCAAAATCAATAAGAAATGGTATATTTAATTTCTGGTACAAATAACTTTTGAAAATTTGTTGACTAGTGTAATCTGTTATCACTCAGAATATTTCCTTTGAATCTGATAACCTCACTAAGTTAGATTATTTCTCCTGCCAGAACAAATTAACTCATTCATTCCAGAGTTATTTTGCACGCTGTGCCAGACTTTTTTTGTGGGCAGAATTTTACAGAGTGAAGTGTTCATCTTTCAGTCTAAATTTGTTAGTGAATTTTCCTTTGAACATGTACTTATTATATACCAAACTGTAGGGAAATGGATAGAGAATTCAAATATATAATGTCTGTGGTAGTATTAACACAAGTATGTTCGGTATAATTTAATCATTTTGCATGTAAAATTGAAAAACACTAAAAAGTTGACTGTAGAATACGATCTTACCAAAGACAAATTACTGTCGTAGACAATAAAACTTTCTTTTTAGTCTTCAAACGTCAAGTTAATCCATATACAAAGTAAAAAAAAGATGCTTATGGCCAAAATTAGTACATTTAGTGTTATTCGCACCAGTTTTTCTGTGGTTCTTTGTAAGAAAAAAATAAATTATGCAATCGTGCATTACGTAATTTTCAAACAAATAAATAAGAATAACGTCATATAAATACTTTTTTACTCTTGTTTAATGTTTTAATAGTATCCCTAGCTTTATCTTCTACCAAGAACTAGTGATTAGATGTTATGGTAGGTCTAGTTTTGTTGCTTTTTGATCGGCCAGAATATGACTACGCCCACTCATCAACTAAATCTAGTGTGTCTAGCTTTTCTGCATATATTCCGTATTTTGACAACAAACTGTGACTATCAAACAATCATCATCAATGTCAGCAATGTTTCAAAGTAGTTTGACACAATTATTTGCTTAGGAGACTTAGAAAATGTAAATATAAAGCGTGACATATTTCTCTAGCAAAAACAACGAAAAACGTAAATACTCGAATCTTCACAAAAATTGTGATAATAACATCAAAACATGCACATGTGCTGATTAACTAAAGTCAAATTAGTTGTTTAAATAGTAGCCGAAGTCATTCTATGAGTTTTAATATATGAACTGCATTAAGCGGACGATTTTTAGGGTTTATTTGTGATAAACTAAAAACCACGCTCTGAGCGTTGCTCTGGCACGGCGTGTTGAATTTTGCAATGCTCAGAGCGTTGGTCTGGAGTCAAAGAGTTAAGTCCCATACTAGGTAACATGAATATAAGAGAAATATTTTTAATAATCTTTTCTGTCACAACTAAAACTCTTTGCTACAAAATAACATATTAGCATTACTTGTAAGACATAATCAGTGACTGCCACCCACCAAAGAAGCATTTTATACTAGACGACAGACAGTTATGGAAAAAGTAAAAAGAAGTGACATCACAATTTTGATTGGTGTCATGAATGCAAAGATAGGTACAGTCAACACCGGCTTTGAAGAAGTCATGGGCTAGGTATAATGAATGAAAATGGGGAACTATTCTCAAACTTCTGTGTTTCAAATCAACTGGCTATAGGAGGAAGCATGTTTCCACATAAGAGATTACACAAGGCAACATGGATATCACCAGACCATAGAACAGAAAATCAGATTGATCATATATGCATAAACAAGAAGTTTAGATCATCATTGCAGGATGTAAAGGTATATAGAGGAGCAGATGTGGCATCAGATCACCATCTTCTGATAGCCAAAGTAAAAATGAAACTCAAGAGATATGCAACAATGCAAAATTATAGACACCAGTTTAATGTAGGACAGCGAAGAAATCAAGAAACAAGAGACAAATTTGCGGTCACAGTATCCAACAAACTCCAAGTGCTCCAACAGCTGGAAAATGTAGAAAATACAGAAGACTATTGGCAGCAATTCAAAACGGTATGGAATGAGACATGTGAAGACATACTGGGGAAAAAGAAATGACAACAAAATGCATGGATAACAACAGAAACCATCAATAAGATAAAAGACAGAAAAAACAAAAAAGCAGATTTAAACACAAGCAAAACCAGAAGTTCCAAAGCCAAGGCTCAAGAAGCGTACACAGAAGCAAACAAAGAAGTATCAAAAGAGAGAAGAGGAAGTATATTGAGGAGTTGGCAAGAGAGGCAGAAAATGCTGCAGCCAAAGGAAATATGAGAGAACTGTATAACAGCACAAAAAAGCTGACGGGGAAATACAAGCAAACAAGTTGCCTCATAAAAGACAAGAATGGAAAACTGCTCAGCAATATACAAGAGCAAATAAAGAGGTGGACAGAATATTTTGAGGACCTTCTCAATAGACCAGCTCCACAAAACCCCCCGGATATCCAGCCAGCAGAAGAAGAGCTACAAATTAATGGTGAAAGACCATCGAAGGAAGAAATAAAGAAAGGCATAAAGCTTCTAAGAGATGGAAAAGTGCCTGGACCTGATGGCATTCCAGCAGAGGCCATCAAAGCAGATATCAACATGGCTACAGTGATGTTATATAAATTACTTGGTAAAGTCTGGGAAAAGGAAGAGATACCAGCAGAATGGAAGGAAGGATATCTGGTTAAGTTGCCTAAGAAGGGAAATTTACAAGAGTGTACAAATTATGGAGGAATAATGTTATTATCAGTGCCAAGAAAAGTATAAAACGGGATTATCATTGAGAGATTAAAAGAGTCCACAGACAAGAAACTGAGAGATGAGTAAGCAGGTTTTTGACAAAACAGATCCTGCACAGACCGGAAAACCACTTTGAGAATAACAGAACATATTCTGGAATGGAATTCACCACTATATATCGGATTTGTGGACTACGAAAAGGCATTTGACAGTGTAGACAGAGAATCACTTTGGAAATTGATGAGGCATTATGGAGTTCCCCTGAAGATCATTAATTTAATAAAGAAAACATATGAAGACATGACATGCTGAGTTCTTCGTGAAGGACAGCTTTCAGAACCATTTGGGATAAGAACAGGAGTGCGACATTTCTTTTCTAACAAGCAACAGACTGGGTTATGAGAACATCGTCAACACACAACAGAAATGGAATCCAGTGGACTCTGACTAAGCAGTTGGATGATCTAAATTTTGCTGACGACTTGGCTCTTCTGTCCCATAACCGTAATCAGATGCAGGATGAATTGAAAACACTCGATAAGAGGTCACAGCAATTGGGTCTAAAATGCACAAGGAAAAGATAAAAATAATGAGCATAAAAGCAGGTAATGATTACAGGGTTGAACTTGAAGAAACTTACTTACTTACTTACTTAGTCATTCCCCTTCTACCATGAAGTGTAGAGATTTGGAAGAGAGAGCGCCAGATTATCCTATCGGCTGTCTTCCTCCTGGCCTGGTTCCATTCTAATCCTCGGTCCTTCAAAGAACAAGAAGAAACACCAATGCAAAATGTACAATCGTACACATATCTTGGCAGCAATATAGACAAAGTTGGAGGGACAGTGTTTACTAGAGTATGTGAATAGTGTCTGTGATTTTGATATACTGGATGTGATGTGATGATGTTCCGCATAATGTGCATCTTCAAGGCCTTCATATATCGTTATTTATAAGCATGTTGTGTCTTCTCATCTTTTCCAGCGCTTGGAAGTGGATGAATTAAGAGGCACGCCATTGTCCCGTGCCAGAAGGAGGTCTATGGTAAGACCATTTTGCATTATTGTTTATAAGCATGCTGTGGTTTTCCCACACTGTGAAGTTCTGGAGGAACTTGGATGCCTGGTGATTAGACCAGAGAGAGATATATGTGCGAGGAGTGAATGCCGCACTTACATTGAATGCAGTTTTTGACAGTATGTTAGAATGACTGTACCACATATTCTAACGATGTAAGTATTTTGTACTATTGTTACTGATGTCCAGGACTATGCTGTTGAGATTATATGTATGGAACTGTGACCCAAACTTCTGTCAAGTTATTCTTTTGTGTATGTGTTGTCTGGAGTGAGACTGTTCTTTCAAGTTATAATCCAAATATTAGACAGTAAGATGCTTCGCAAAACTAGCTCATTATACTGGGGAACAAGTTCCGTAACAATATATAACTGCAACTATTTCTAAAGCTTTTAAGATTTCCACTAATTCTGCTGTAAAGATGGACGTATTACCTGTTACTTTATATGTTTTCTAAATTTTAAACTTTTGCATTGCTATTACTGCTCCAAATTGTCCATCTTAATAATATGCAATGCTGGGCTCTCAACAAGTTTCATCAAAAGGGGAATCCCAGAAAGTGTGTGGATGATATATAGAGTCAATGAGGATGTAATTAGCCTCACAGACAGAGGTTCACTTCCACATTTGTACGTATATTATAGCATTGTACATAACTGGTGGTAATATAGGAATGAATCCAGATAGGCCTCCATGCAGGTGGGTGTTCAGATAAAAAGGTATGGACCTGTACTTTAACTATATAGCATGCATGGTCATAAATTACTACTGATAAATTTTCAAGGAACATTGTGTTCAAATGTACATGTACATAAAGTATGAATTATAGAAAGATAAACTGGCAAGCTATTATCAGGGTTCATAGCAAATTTCTTCAAGCATTTTCCAGGCTTTTTCCATGTCCGGCACGTGATTTTCAAGGGTGGGAAACTCTAATATTTTCCTCATCTAATTTTCTCAGATATAATTATCATTTTGCTGACCAGCAATCCGGAGCATTACTGTCTCCCATTACCAAGGGTGTTTGAAGATTTCTTTAAAAAGAACTGTTTTTTTTTTTTAATTCATAAAAGATTGAAAAACAGACATCTTTTAGTGAATTTTTTCAACGTCAGCACAATAAAATGTTAGTGATTGACATATTGATTTAACAATTAACCACATATATCAACATAACAGGCAAATAAAATTGTGAATAAAATGCAAAAAACAAAACTGTATTTTTCGTGTTTGTCTTTTTTGAATGTATTCTGCGTCTGTGGCATCTGACAATGAGCGTTTGTAAATGTTTGAGTAGTTAAGTACCTCTAGTTGGAGTCTGAGCTGCTTTTTTTATTAACTGAGTTTGAAGTTGTAGCTGTAGGCCTCTGCAAGAGTCTTTGTCTGGATTGTTGATAATCCTTGACTGTGTGGTTTAACTTGAAGCAGGGTATCAGGCATAGAGGTACACTGCAATCTGGGCAGTACATGCAAGTCTGGCTTCTGTTCCTTGCAGCCTTACACACTTTACAGTCTGGTTTGTACCTTGCCCTTTCATATTTATCAATGAAGTGGTGCTCAGTAAGTCGTGTTGTTGTGATCTGTGGTTTTGAATGTGTCACATTGCGTCAAAGAATAGCAGGTTCAATAAGTCATACTGACATCCTCATCTTTGCTTTGATCTTTTTTTTGTAGAGTTGGCAGTGTTGTAGGTTATGTGCCCATTGACCAGGGCAGTTTCAACTAAGAAATGATATAAAAATGGGATCTGTGTGGGTAGAGGTAGCTTGCACCTAGTTGGCTGAAGTGGTCGACACCTCCCATACTTTTGCTCTATTTTTCTGCAAGCACTGGCTTCTGAATTGTTCTGCCCTAAAGAATTTGTCTTTCTAACTGTCTTGTTTATATTATCATTGGAGTGAACAGTAGATATAAGGTTAAATCTTTTCGTATCATGCCAGGTGACTGTCGGCATGCCTTATCTTCTGTTGCACAAAACACAGGATGATTTGTCTTTTTCAATTTGAGTTGTTTTTTCTTCAGTGCTACAGGAAAATGCTTACTGTTTTCAGCTACTGTTCCAAATGCACCAATCTGAATTTCAGGTCTTGAAAAAAAAAAGGCTGAATAAAAACTACCACAGAAGAGAATATGTGTCAGAGGGAGTAGTGCTAGATGGCTATGATGTTTCTGAGGGTAAAACTGCTACTTGGGGTTGTGTTCATTTCTGTAACAAAAAAATGGAACACAAATAACTTATGAGTAGACCTAAGCTATGTATATTTACCAAGTCAAAGTTCTAAACGCATACATAATATTGTCAAACAATGTTTAACTAGAACAAAAGCTAATATATAGTAATTGGGAGGGTGAAGGTATGATAATATTCTTACAATACTTATGATAAGTAAAAATCTATTAAATATCTAATTGGAAACAGCAGGCCGTTACATCCCCCCACACCCCTCCCCTACTTTTTTGTTAGTTTTTTTTTTTAACCTCGTATGTTTGTTTCGATTTTAAAAAAAAATTTATTTAATTAATAACATAGGCCTATGCACAAAATTGGTAATTTTCATTTATCCTAATTACAGTGATTTGACAGATGTGATGCCACTTTCATGTATTGGCTGGTTATTTATGTTATCTGGAATTGAAAACATGTAGCCTAGGCCTATCTTAACCCTGCAGAGGTAGAACGTGATATGTTTCTTCATCATAAATATAATAAAAAAGCATTCAAAATATATTTATTTCCAAAAAATGTGGTGAAATGAACATTGGGACAAGGTCTAATAACAGGGTCGGCTATAGGATATGGAATCGCCATCAATTTCTATTCCTGACCATCTTAAACTGTGTCAAACATATTCCCGTAAGCAGTTGTAAACCAAGAAATTTAATTGAAACACTGTAATTTTGGCCATGGTTAAAAATAAAACTGTAAAAAGGCCTACACTGTAAATTACAGATGCAAGAACAGTAGGTCTACTATAAACTTCACTTATTTAAATATGTTTTATAAATGAGATACAGTAATTTATTACTTACCTCAGTTGAAATGATGTTTTTTCCCAGTAGCATTCGAGTATCAACAGACGCGAGCGCTAAAAATAAATCAGTGCGTTCACATTAACGCAAAGCGCCGAAAACGCAAACTCCCGAAAACGTCTGGAAATAGATTTAGTGCGCAAAGGGAAGTAAAAATTCTGCGGTAACTGAAGTTAACGAAAAATACCATCAATAAC
Source organism: Oreohelix idahoensis (assembly GCA_024509875.1). Taxonomy (NCBI): domain Eukaryota; kingdom Metazoa; phylum Mollusca; class Gastropoda; order Stylommatophora; family Oreohelicidae; genus Oreohelix; species Oreohelix idahoensis. Next base: position 198,912 of record JAMPIV010010000.1, read on the forward strand.
CGAAAAATTGACAACTTTTGATATGTAATTTTTTTCCAGGTCGGATGCAGGAAATTCAAGGCTTTTAGTCATTTTTCCAGGCTTTTGAAGGCCTGAAATTTTTTTTTTTCCGTTTTAAAGGTTTTTCAAGGTTTTTCTAGGTCACTACGAACCCTGTATTATGCTTATATTTCTACTATTTGTTTTGTACAGTGTGCGTGAGTAAAAATTACTACTACATGTCAAGTAACATTGTATTCACATTGTACATATATCTAAAATAGACATGTCATAGAATATGGACATCACTGAATTTTATGTGCAGCATTTTTCAAATATGAATTATTGAAAAATGAGTTGAGAAATAATTACTTATGGCTATTTTCTACTACTTATACTAATAGTTATACATAAGCATGAATTACAATTGAGAAATGCAGCTAGTAGTAATGTTAAAACTGTTGGTTGGTAAAGCAGATTTATAATATATAATTGGTTAAAACATGATAAGACATATATTTTTGGTGGTCATATAACGTACCAAAATAATGACAATTCTAATGTATACAATGGTATTGCTGCCTACTTTCTTTGATGGTTACTGGCCTGTCAGACTTACTGTCTGTGGCTGACGTATCTTTGGATAATAAGTTTTGTGAATGATTAGCGGGCCGGTATTGTGTTGGCAGATAATACTATAACGGGTCAAGACTGTGTGACCAAACCAAAGATAAAGTAGATGCTGGACTCGTAGGGTACAGTTTGCAATGAGACATCATTTAATGAGAACAGACATGAATACGTTGATGAAGCGATAAAGGTAATCATCATTTGAAATAAATATTCAGAGTCAAATTATAATTCATGGCAGGAAAATGTACGTCAATACAAATGTTCAATATTGATGTTGACCGATTGCACTAACCATCACCATCTCAAGGGCAATGGAAGCTCTGCAGCAACATGTCCGTATGATCTCAGTTTTCATTACGAGGCAATCCATCTTGTATAAAATTTTGGTATTCTTCCCAAAACAATTAAGATCCAATATAGTTCCCAGCAGGAAATTGGGCGCACTATCAACACTCGATAGCTAGACATGTTGAAGCTCTGCCAAAGACTTGCAAAGGAGAAATAAGTATATAAGGTGATACCTTAAGGAGCCAATTCTGGCCAATTATTCATGCTCCAACTAGGGAGATATATTAATACATTTTTGTGTCTTCCCACGGCTTGGGACCAAGACACATAACATTATTCATCTGTAACGTCTGTCCACGACAATGGATTTTCGGATCTGCCTCCAGTATGTTTGCTGGATAGCAACAAATTGCCGCGATAAACCGCGCCTTACCCGTTTAAGAATCGTGCGCGGTCGTACGCAAATAATTAAACATACAATTAACCTAGATGCGCTCAAATCTGCGTCTACAAAATACTAGACTCACATGTGAGGATCTCAAACATTTAACTGCCTTGCTAAAATAACTTACAGTAATATACATGAACACACTACATGTAATGAATGTTATTATCAGCCCTAGTCCTAACATTTCAGTCACATACTCTAACATTTTTGCACTACTGTTTTCTAAAGGGGATATGCACATTAAAGATGGGGAAATTCACAACAAAAAATAAGGGAGCCGCGCTAGCGTAGTGGTTACAACACCGCTCTGGCGACCGGGTGATTCAGGATCAAACCCGGGCGATGGCATTTGAGGATTTTTCGTCAACCGGGAATTGGACTGGATTAATTCGAGACCTAGTGAGGACATTTGAAGGAGTATCGTCGACCAGGGATTGGCGGCTCCTGAGCTGACCCAGCTCTAATGGGTACCTTCGAAATCGGCGAGTATCTGCCTGAATGGCGAGGGACACCTGTCTCTGTACAAGAAAAGGGATACTCACGTAAAATCAATGTCAGGTTAGACATTAATAATAACCTGATATTTCACCTCGAGTATTAGCAGGCGTACAAAAAAAAAAAAAAAAAAAAACAACAAAAAAGTTTCTATTTACAATTTCAGATGCACAATTATTAATCAAATACCACCTGCCCATCTTTCAATCATAGAAATTGTTGAATGTTTAAATGCTACCTGGCATGATTATTTCAATGCCATTCTGAGTTCTGACCCAATTTGTTCAGTGTTATTTAATACATCCTGTCTGGGAAATATTGACAGATTCTGTACCTACTTTTGTTTTCTTCTTCGCTCAACAGTGATTGCATCATTTTTTATTCAAACATACATTTTCCTGCCATGAATTATAATTTGACTCTGAATATTTATTTCAAACGATGATTACCTTTATCGCTTTGTCAACGTATTCACGTCTGTTCTCATTAAATGATGTCTCATTGCAAACTGTACCCTACGAGTCCAGCATCTACTTTCTCTTCGGTTTGGTCACACATTCTTGACCCATTATAGTATTATATGCCAACACAATACCGGCCCGCTAATCATTCACAAAACTTATTATCCAAAGATATGTCAGCCACAGACAGTAAGCCCAGTAACCATCAAAGAAAGTAGCCAGCAATACCATTGTATACATTAGAATACTGGTATTCAGTGTCATTTTTTAAAAATAGGTGCACAACCTACAAGCAATAAACAACAGACAGAGTAACCAGGAAGACATGCACACCATCATAGCTGGCAGACACTGGAGTTGGATTTGCCACATCCTCAGAAGGGACCCTGTTACCATTACAAGAACAGCTATGCTATGGACCCATGAAGGAAAATGAAAGAGTGGCAGACCAAAAACTACTTAGTGGAGGACTGTGGAGGCTGAGATGCAAAGAATGAACCAGAGTTGGGGCACTGTACGAAGGATGTACAAAATTATAACCTTGGGGTCAGCCAAAAGCACTCAGAACTATAATAGCAACTTTCCTTAGGATGCAAACAGCCATGATATAAACAATTTTAGCAGTTTATAAAATTGTATGAAACTACTCAATTAATTAATGTGTATAATAAGCTAATATTCCCTGCAAATACATTTTGCTGACATTAATTTTGGAGTGAAGAAAATTTTCAGAGGCTGTGAATGCTTTCATGAGTATTTATTTTTCAGGATTCCTTCATGGGTGTCATGGGCTAGATTTTTCTCTCATATTACCTTCTGTCATTAAACCTAACTTAATTACTTTATAAAGGACTGTTCAATAAATTACCGTACTTATGCGCCTTACTTTACACTAGATCTTATTTCACCTGCACAGAGCTGTTGAGTTTACAGTCATTCAAAATGCTTGCTGGCTGGAATAGAACAGATAGTACTGGGCAGCTATCATTAATGGGATGTAATTGATAGGGTGGCTACTTTGCAGTAGTCTTCTTCTTCTTAGATCCTTAACCACTGACCATCAAAGTCAGTGGCCATCACACTTAGTGGCGTCTTGTAGGGCAACAACAAATTGATTCCACTTTGCTCGATCAGTGGCCATCCTTCGTACAGTGCCATAACTCTGGTTCATTCTTTGCATCTCAGCCTCCATAGTCCTCCGCCAGGTTGTTTTTGGTCGGCCTCTCTTTCGTTTTCCTTCAGGGGTACAAAGCATAGCTGTTCTTGTGATTGCATCGGAGTCTTATGCAGTAGTAGTGATTATAATTAGTTTTCATGCTCTTAACCCATGGTAAAGAAAATGTATATCCCTGAGTCTCTTTGAAGGGAAGAGTGTTTAGGATTTCATTAATTTAAGATGAGAAATTGTTTATGAAAGATGGTATATGGTCCCATATATCTGTCAGCTGAAAATGAGATTTTTTTGTATTTAACCCTAGAACTCACTAGGCCCAGACACTGCAATAGAAAATGTTGGTCACGAGAGAACCCATTTCATAGAGCCAGCAGCAGTAGATGCAAAGGCTTACCTTTGCCAAAATCTTGTTTTTTTAGAAACAAAGTACAACCCAGTGGTTTTTTAGGATAGTCTACATGAAGAGCTTCCATTTTCATCAATGACAAGAAACTTGGATCAGGAAAAGAAAGCTTTGGAACCCTGAGATAGTTCTACTCACACCACACAACCTTCTCCCACACCTGGATAAATCAGGAGTGACCGTGATTGCAGGAGGATGTTAGCATGCCTGGATGAACTAGTCAGCTGGTGCAGAATGAGCTTCAAACCCAAGAAGTCGAGAAGCCTATCAGTCAGGAAAGGGAAGATAGCAGAGGTCATCTTCATGGTTTCCAACCAGAGAATCCCAACTGTCATTGAGGAACCTGTTAAAAGTCTTGGCAGGGTGTACAATGCCTCATTAAAAGACTCAAAGGCAGTGCAACAGACAATAGATATGGCAGGCAGAGGGCTACAGATCATAGACGAAAGCAGAGTCCTGGGAAAATTCAAACTGTGGTGCCTCCAGTTCATGTTGACACCTAAGTTGCTGTTGCCACTGCTTATATATGAAATAAGCACAAGTACAGTGGAAGCTATAGAGCAGAAGGTTAACAAGTTCATGAGGAAATGGCTAGGGGTACCACCAGCTCTGTCAGATGTAGCATTGTACTGCAAAAAGTCAAAAATTCTGCTTCCCTTCAAGTCAGTTGTTGAAAAGTACAAAGTTGGAAAGGCAAGGCTTGGAGTGATGCTACGCGAGTCAGCAGATGACATGGTTAAGTCCATTCAGCCCACACTGAAAACAGGAAGGAAGTGGAGAGTGGAAGAAGCTATTGATGCTGCCCAAGAGTTGCTCAAACTGAGGGAGGTAATTGGATACACACAAACAAATAGACAGGGATTTGGTCATGGAGACATCTGCTGGTGGTCCAAGGCATCAAGCAGGGAGCGCAGAGACATGGTAGTTCAGGAGATACGAGGAGCTGAGAATGATAAGAGGTTGCAAAAAGCAGTGCAGCAGGCTCAACAATGCCAATGGACTACATGGGAAGGAGCCCTGCAGAGGTCCTTGACATGGAATGATATATGGCATATGGCACCTCTTAGGCTCAGCTTCGTTGTTAGATCAATGTATGACCTGCTGCCATCAGCCACAAACCTTGTGAGATGGGGAAAGTTGGATGATGAGCAGTGCCCCCTGTGCCAGGGGAGGCAGACACTTGAACAAATACTCTCAGCGTGTAAGGTGTCACTAAGACAAGGGCGATACACTTGGCGCCACAACAAAGTGCTAAATGAGTTTGCTGTGACAAATAGACCTGGCAAGGATAAAGGCTAATAGCAAAGCCAGGCTGAGCACCACAAATACGATGGGCGTTCAGAAAGTAATGCACCACGTCATTTTTCTCTGCTAATAATGAAGACAGAAGCATGAAATTTTGCCCACTTCAAATTGGCATGTGCCAATTGTGTGCACCAAATTGCACTACAACTGGCCAAATAATACGGCTGGCCTAAACCGTTGAAATGGAGCGTGTTAGCAACTTGCGTTATAAGCAGCGAATTGTGATAGAATTTCTTGTTACAGAGAAGGAAGCTGTTGTGAACATTCACAAGGGTCTATGTGATGTGTATGGAAGTTTTGCAGTCGACAGGAGTACAGTCAGTTGCTGGGTTCAGAGAATTAAAGAATCAGGAAGTGGAGATATGGAGCTGCTTGATCAGCCGCGCTGTGGACGTCCTGCCACAACCACCAACGCAGAAATGTTGAAATGCGCTGAGGGCATTATTCTTACTGATAGGTGAATCACTACTCAACAATTGGTCTTACAGCTGTCAGTCAGCATTGGTAGTGCAAATGCAGTTATAAAAACTCTCGGATTTTCTAAGGTTTGCGCAAGATGGGTTCCTCAAAGTCTCACAAATGACCACTGATTGCAAAGGAAAGCAATTTCTTCTGAATTGTTGGAGTGTTTCAATGCTAATGGAGAGAACTTTTTGGCTAAGATCGTTACAGGTGACGAAACCTGAGCACGTCATTTTGAACCTGAGACAAAAAGACAGTCAATGGAGTGGCATCATCCGCAATCACCATGAAGAAAGAAATTCAAGACAATTCCTTCATCTGGAAAGGTCATGATCATTGTCTTTTGGGACATTGAAGGTGTGATTCTTGTGGACGTTATGCCAAGAGGAGAGACAATCAATTCGCAAGCTTACATTAAGACATTGAAAAAACTCAATCAACATTTTCGCAGAGTTCGGCCGCACAAAAATCCAGCAGACCTGCTTCTCCTTCACGACAATGCGCGACCTCACACAAGTCTGGTAACACGGGAAGTAATCACCAAATTGGGTTGGACTGTACTACCCCATCCACCCTATAGTCCCAATTTGGCACCCTCTGATTTTCATCTATTTGGTCCACTTAAAGATGAACTCCGTGTGTCAAGGTTTGAAGATGATGAAGGAGTGATTCATGCAGCGAAGAAATGGCTACATGATCAAGACAAAATCTGGTACGGGCTAGGAATACATGCACTTGTTTCATGCTGGCATAAAGCCGTACAAGTTGATGGGGATTATGTTGAATAATACCGATGTTTACATGACATATCCATGTATATTGTGTATAAATTTCATGCTTTTTGATTAAACAGCTCCTGAGAAAAACGATGTGGTGCATTACTTTCTGAACGCCCCTTGTACATACTTTCTGAGGGCAGGAAAGTCAGCACACCCCAAACTAAGTAAACCAGGTAGCAGTTTACCATCTCTTCTTGACTGTGCAAATGACTGGGAGATGGCGGTAGACCTACCTGGATGAAGGGCATATCCAGAGAGTATCAGAAAATTGCGAAGATGGCCGGATATAGTGCTTCATTCTTCAGCATCGCTTCAGGTTAAACTGATTGAACTGAATGCAGATTGGACGAGCAACATTCGTTCAAAACAGCCAAGTATAATGATCTGGCCATGGATCTGAGACATGATGGGTTCACTGCAAGGGTCATGGCTGTTGAGGTGGGCGCAAGAGTGCTCGTGGCTGCATCAGTGTATGATTTATTGAAACTGTTGGGGCTGAGGGGACAGTGGAGAACAAGGGCACTGAAGAGGCTTAGTGAAACTGCCGATAAGGCATCATGCTGGCTGTGGAACAACTGCAATGGGCTATGAAAAGCGTGACAGTAAACTCTGCGGTACAGAAAACACCAGGAATTTTTTTAAGTCCACTGTACGTTGAGTTTTTTCATTGTACTGATGAAAGGGTTGTGACTGACGAGCAACAAGCGGTGTATATTATAAGAGGTGTTAGGCACAGAATTTCAGTTGCTAGCGCGCAGTGGCTAGCCTCGTCAGGTTCGCGCAGGAGTGTCCGTGTCTGTCCCTAATTGTGTGTGATGGAACGTACAGAGTAATTTGTCTTCTCTTTGTTACTTTCACAATTGCCTACACGGCTGGCGGAGTTGTGGATTTTAGTTGCTTCCAAAGTGAAATGGGTTCATTTTTGATACAAGACAAAAGGAGGCTGAGACACTAGGGTATCATGACCCAAGTGGGCCCACCCCCCCTTAGAGTGTAAAGGAGTATACTGAGCCAAAACACTTGTCTGGTGGGAGTCTACTTCTGATGATCAGATTGCTTCCTGTTGTATCGCTCTGTAAAGAGTTTCCTATTATTGCAGTCAAGAATCTAGCTACTGTAGATAAAAACCACCATGAACCAACTTCATAAAAGTCCTAACAATCAAAAATCAACAATTTTGTAGAACCACTGAACTTAAATCAATTACTTAAAAATCCTAATGATGAACTTTCAGTAACTGTGTAGACAAGATTGAACTGTATACATGCGATATTTTGTTTTCATCAGTAAAGGTTCATTGTAATTTTTTTATGAAATCAAGATTTTTGTTACTGACTTTTCTTTGATGTTAATGTGATGTCTAATACATGTTTGTATTTAATCAACAAGGGGTTCTTTCCAATAATTAAGTAAAATAAGAAACAGTGGCCTGGATACCTATTAGCTCTTAGACTACTCAGAGGATTCTCAACCTGCTAAGAGACAGTTAATTTCCAGTATCCCTATAAATATGCCAGTGATCCTCACTGTTCTTTTCTTCCTGTGAAATGTATATTTAACATTTTCTGCAGTTTTTACTTGAGCCAACCTTCCATGAGATCATCTTGTGCAGTTTTGGTACTTATTCCTATGTTCACTTATTCTATCAGTCCTTCCATTGTAACCTGCACCTATGGGTAAAAATCTATGTAGTTTCAGGGGTTCTATAAAAAGGCAAAAGATGAGGTCAACTGCTGCAAAAATGGCACAGCTTAAGATGTGACTAAGGGCTTACAATCTCATCAGGTAAAACAGCTCACTTGAGAATTCATCACCACAAATGCTGTGCTAACCCCATGCTTCTTAAGAAGCAGAGAAGGTATATTTCTTCATTCATGAGGAAATAAATGTATGAAACACTAGACAACAGCTAGACTGGTACCATGTGCATACTGTCTTATTGAATGTGCTACTATTCCCACTTTAACTACAGGTCATGCTAGATTACAGACAATTGTGTCAAAGATGTCAGTATCAATATTTTGTATGTGGTAGTTTAAGCAGTAAGATCTCTTAACACATTAACTACCGAATTGAAAAACACACTGTGGCCGAATTAAATTTTTTTCCCATTTTCATCCTGTAGGTGTTTGCACAAAGTAAGCTGTAGTTTTCGTAATCGTTTACAGATTTTTATGAATTACTCGTCATTTTAAAGATAAATGAATGTACTATTACAATAAACACTGGTTGTAACTCTAATAGAGGTTGTTGCTATTTAACGGCCCTCCGATGGCCGAGGACTTGCAATATTTTCACAATTATAACTGCTTGCGCCCCATCTCTATCAAAATCACAATTTCAATCAATGTGCACACCGTTTTCACTCTTGTCCTCGTCGCTAGATCTATCAGTCAATTATTGAAACACGTTTCTATCCTATTCAGTCGTTAGACGAGATGTACACGCATTTTTTGCAGTCCTATCACTAGTTGCCACGATAAACAGTTTTACACAATTTGGTAACTAACCAAAAACGCTGAAAAATATGAACATAATATCAATTTTCCAGTGTTCTACAACAACCATGCTTTGGGAATTTGTTTTCCGGTGGCAACTTAAAATCTCGAACCAGATCAGAAAGTGTTTCAGTACATTTTTCATTCGTTTTATTACTAAATTTAGATTGGCGCTCTGAGCGGCTTGCGGTATAAATGTGATTATTTTGTGAGCCGCTGACAGCGGCTTGCGGTAGTTAATGTGTTAATGCTTGATTTCACCATGACTACTTTTTAAATTCTCCTCAAATAAATTAGCTATAGAAGAAAACAGTGTTACAGAATGATCCAGAAGGAGTTAGATCCATGGGGTGGCAAACATCTTGAAGTAACACAATAAAAACAGCACACAAGCCTACATCATATACACCAGCATTCAGCCTCAACTGAGATGCTTCACCGCTTTAAAAAAAAAAAAAGCTTATTTACATGCGTACCTTCATTTCCCCATATATCTGACTGTTTTACTTTATGCTCTCCTAATCTCTTCCTGCTGATACCTGCAACTGTCTGGGAATTAATGTCTGAATCTTGAGAGAAGCAATTCCAATAACACTCCTGGATGACATGCAAACAAAATCATAGGTTATGTAAAGGGTTTTTACAATCACTACCAATCAATACTGTTATCACAAGGTTATATTTTGAGACTAACAACAAACTGAAGTGTTTGAAGTATGTTTGTATACACAACAAAGACTTCAGTAAAAACCTGGAAATAAATACTCAGTGTCCACAAAGTTGATGTATAAATGTGCCTGACACTGATGATTCTGAGTCTTGCTACCTGATCTGCATGTGATTTTGCTGTTCAAAATGTGTTTGTTCTTCCATGAGTTTGTTTATTTAAAGCTTCTTTTACATGGTCTAGCATCACTAAGGTCATAATTTTGTTTAGCCATTGCCAAGGTTTGTCTTCACAGCTGATGTAAATAATCACGTTGAATTTCTTAAGTCACTGAAACGTAACAAGCTGGCAAGGAAGAGAAACAAAGAAAAACAACACTGCAAAAATGGTGCTATGTTTAGGACATAAGAGAGGTATAGGAAACAAAAAAATGGAGAAGGGAAATGGCGACAGACATGAAATGGATGTGAAGACAAGGAAAAACAACTGAACAGATGGCATAGGACAGGAAGGCTTGATCTGAATTTTTGAAAGCCTCTCACTCATTTTCTTTTCTAACTCAATTATAGCTAAATATAGCTTGACATTTTTGAGGCCCCTTTTAATTTCTTCAGTAAGAATGAAACTTTTTTTCTACTAGCACATGGCGACTACTACAGTCTGCTCCTGGCCCAGTTTCCACAGATAATTATCATTTTTTAAATTTCGTGTATACCAGTATGTAGCTGATTTCTTCTTCTTCTTTTTGCGATCGCATCTTTGATGTTTACACCATCAGATGAGTTCTTATGATGAATTCAACAGTTGTCTGGACTTCCTCTTTAGCTCCATACAGCTTTCAGTTTAGAGATGAATCATTGGGCCAGTATATCTTTCTTAACTGGTCATACAGAGGACAATCCTGTAGAACATGCTCAACAGTTTGTTTGTTTAATCCACATGTACACAGTGGTGAAGCAGACAATCCTAGCTTGTACATGTGTTTATTCAGTTTGTTATGCCCTGTCCTGAGGTGAAAAATGGTGATCTATCCCAGCCAGTCAAGAGCATGGTAGTTGTTGTTGGGTTGATTCTGTTCTCTTCTGATAGCCTGGATAGCTCTCTTTTTCTCAAAGTATGTGATTTCATTATCTTCTTGTTCACATTCTGCTCCCTTATTGGCAAATTTATCTGCCTTTTCATTTCAGCATACACCCCAATGGAATGGTCCCCACTGAAGTATGGTTCGCTTTCTGGCAGCAATCTTGCTTAGTTCATTTCTCAGATGTGGGATTTTACCACCCTTGAGAGCTTGCAGTACATACAGTGCATCTGTGAGGATGACTATCTTAAGGCAGTCAGAGCTGGTGTTATAAATCATTTTTACAGCTTGCTCTAGAACTGTAAAGTTGGAACAAAATTTACCAGTGCGAATATTCCTAATATCATAGTGGTTGTCAGGATATGAGATAAAGATATCGAGACCTCTATTCTTAACGGCATTTGTTGCTGATCCATCCATGTAGTCATGTACCCATTATTGTTCAGGATAGCTTTCTTGGATCATACTCAATGTAGCAGTTCATTTTTGCATATCATTATACTCATATAAAAAAATGCTGTGCTTAAGTTGGATGCATCAGCCAAAAGGCACAAATATCGCAGCTTCACTGTAAATGGACACAAAGCAACCAGCATCCTTTTTAGGATGAATGAAGAAGAAGATATGCAATTGTGAGACCACTGATTGATGAATTAATTTGGAGGGTACTGCTGGCCTGTTCCCATGGTAAAGGTTTTGAGGTAGGCTTCAGTGGTGTTGTCTTCCTGATGCTGTCTTTTAAGTCTTTTTCCCTGATGGACAAAGCTGCTATGTTTTAGACATCCCAATGCCAGATCATCTAGTCTTGCCTTCATTGGGTGCATTGGCATACTGTTGTACTTTCCCATCTGGATCATGCTTTTTGTCTCTTCTATAGGACAATGTCTGTAATCTAGTAGCTTTCTACGAATCTGATTTCACATAGTTTTCATGGCTCAGTAGTTGATTTGATTATAAGCATTGTTTTTTAATGGGTTTTCACTTAACCAAATGTGCCTTGTGTTGTAAGCAGTGCATGATCATTGAAGATATTGGGTTTCTCTGATAGAGTGTTCCTTCAAATTATTGTTGTGCAGGCTTTATAAAAGAAGTAAAAAGCATTGTGAAGGATGATGTTGGAGCTGGCTAAAGTTGGCCAAGTTGTTAGAAGGACAAGACGTCTATTTTATGTGTACTTTATTTATAATGTTCAAGACTGTGAAATCCCAAAGCAGGCTGACCTCTCATTTATCAATGGGATAATTAGTCAGATTTCAGGCTGTGACAATGTAACTGCTGTTTATGAAACCAGGCACAATAATGGAAATATGTGCAGTACAAGTAACTAGGGTCATGAAAGAAGATACCGGATATATGATGTCAGAAGTAATGCCTGAAATATTCTTCTTCTTTGATCCATAATTGCCAACCGTCAAAGCAGTCAGCGGCCATCACGCCTGGTGGTGTCTTGTAGGGCAGCAACAAATTGATTCCACTTTGCTCGGTCGGCGGCCATCCTTCGCACAGTGCCCCAACTGTGGTTCATTCTTTGCATCTCAGCTTCCACAGTTCTCCACCAAGTTGTTTTTGGTAGGCCTCTCTTTCGCTTTCCTTCGGGGGTCCATAGCATAGCTGTTCTTGTGATGGTATCAGGGTCCCTTCTGAGGACGTGGCCAACCCAACTCCAGCGTCTGCCAGCTATGATGGTGTGCATATCATTCCTGGTTACTCCGAATAAGTAGTTCTTGATTGCTGATGGTGTTTGGCCAGAAGATTCGGAGAATTTTCCTTAGGCATGTTGTGTGAAAAGAGGACAATTTCGACATTTTCTTCTCTGTAACTCTCCAGCTCTCTGCACCATAGAGAAGCACAGAAAGCACACAGCTCTGATATAATCCTAATTTTGTGCTTGTGCTGTACTGAGAGGACTTCCAGATGTTGTTTTGGCTAAAAAAGGCTGTTCTTGCTTTGTTCATTCTGTTGTTGATGTCTTTGCTTTCTCCACCGTCTGGTGTTACTATGCATCCTAGGTATGTGAAGGCATCTGTCTGTTCCAGTTGTTGATTCCTTACTGATATGGGCTCAGGGTTGCTCACATTGAGCGTCATGACCTCTGTCTTCTTTAGGTTGATATACAAGCCCACCTGCTGGCTATACTTATTAAGTCTATCCGTTTTTTCCTGGATGTGTTGATGTGAATGTGCTAGCAGTGCGATGTCATCTGCATATTCCAGATCTTCCAATGTAGAAAATGTAGTCCATCTTATTCCTCTTGGACTGTCCTCTGTTGTCCGGCGCATCACCTAATCTATGACTGTCAAAAATAATGTTGTTGACAAGGGGCATCCCTGTCGTACTCCTATTTTCACTTTGAAAGTTACATTAGTCGATCCAACACTGCACGTAAAGTTAGAATAGAGGCTTTTTATGATGGAAACAATGCGGCTGGGAATTCCATAAGCCCTCAGAATTTTCCATAGGCTGTCCTTGTGTATGCTGTCAAAAGCCTTTTCAAAATCAACAAAGTTAATGTACAGCTGTCTCTGCCATTCTGAGCACTGCTCTATAATGTTCCTGAGGGTAAATATATGATCTGCACATCTTCTGTTCTTTCTGAAGCCTGCTTGTTCTTTCCTCAGTTTATGGTCAACTGCTTTTGACATTCTCTGGATGATTATCCTGCCTAGTATTTTGCTGGGAACTGAGAGGAGGGTAATTCCTCTCAGTTGTTGCAGTCTGCAAGGTCGCCCTCTTGGGCAATTTGACAATTATTCCTTTACTCCACTCTGTTGGTGTTGTCTCAGTTTCCCAGACTTGTGCAAATAGTGGTTCTAATAGTTCTGCTGCTGGTTCAAGGTCTGTCATGAATAGCTCAGCATTTAGATTGTCGTGACCAGGCGCTTTTCCATTTTTTAGCCCTTTGATAGCTGTGATGATTTCTTCTTTACGTGGAATGTCTGTATTTACGTCTAAGTCACTTTCAGCCTCCGGAACATTCAGCTGAGTCTCTGGTGGTTCCTTATTCAGTGTTTCTCTGAAGTGCTCTGCCCATCTTGTTTCCTGCCCCTGTGCTGTGGTGATGAGATTTCCTTGCTTGTCTCTTACTAACGTTATGTTGTTTGCACCTCGTTTTCCAATGATAGCTTTAGTTATTTTATAAACTGTGCTTTGTTCATTTCTCAGTGCTGCCTCTTTTGCCTGTCTTGCAAGGTCATCCAGAACTGCTCTTTTGTTAGCACGGGTTTGACATTTTACTTCCTTGTCCAGCTGACTGTACTGTTCTCTATATATTGCTTTTAGCCTTGGAGACAGCTTCTGCTTTCTTTCTTTTCATTTCCTTTCTCTTCGCTATGGTGTTTAACATTTCTGGTGTTATCCAGTCTTGGCTCTTTCTTTCCTGGAATCCCAGCATGACTTGCTGCTTTCTTTGTATATTGTTGAGATGGTGTTGAATTTCTGGTCGACATTTTCGGTCTCTGTTCTTTCCTGGCTTTTGGTAATCTGATATTGTCTCTTTAAGTCAACCACCAACGTTTTTCTGGTGAGGGGGTTGGTCCTTAACCCTTTCCGACCGAATAAAATTTGCATGCCACTATTACCAGGTTGGAATATTTTTTGTCAAAAAAGTCCCCAAAACGACACCTGCTAATATTCTACACACCAGAAAGAACTTACATAAGTAATAAGTGTTGTATCATTTTTTATTTATTTGGAATAGTGTCGGGACCTGAAATAAGAAAAAAAGTCTTTGTTAGATGACGTCATTCGGCGGTGGTAGAGGCTTGGTTGTAGCTGCGCCATTAACAAACAAGCAAATAAACATGCCGTGTCCTATCGAGACTGTGCATGGTCCCGGCTACCGGGTCTTCCCAGTTCAGAAGGGGCAGCGCTATGTGTCTGTCTAGATGACGTCCTTCGGCAGTGGTAGCGGCTCAGTTGTAGCTGCGCCATTACCAAACAGGAAAATAAACATGCCCTGTCCCATCGAGTCTGTGCGTGGTCCCGGTTGCCGGGTCTTCCCAGTTCAGGTGGGGCAGAGCTATGTGTCCGTTTGATGTCGTACTTCGTCAGTGGTGGTGGCTCGGCTGTGGCTACACCTACGCCTTGAAACATCCGCTATGGTGACTGGCTGCTCTGCCGGATACCGCATACTTGTCTCGGAGATATAACCCCCTTTGCAGGGTAGAGAGCCATCAAACCTCGGAACATTGCACACACTCCAAAGTGGGACTGGTGCATTATGCTTCTGAGTCTAGGATGCTCCGTGGGGTTGCAAGAAAGCCCACCTTTGGCAGACATATGGAGGCGGTGGCTTCGCCACCACGCCACTATGCTGTCTGGCTGCTCATGCCACGGCCGGTGACTGATTGCTCATGTCAGTCTTGTCTCGGAGATATAACCCCCCTGCATGGGTAGAGAGCCATCAAACCTCTTGGTCATCAAACACGCCAAAGTGGGCCTGGTGCAACATGCCGCTGAGTCTAGGATGCTTCCTTGGGGTTGAAACAAAGCCCACAAATCACCTCCCATAACTGGCTCAATGGTATGAGTGAATAACTCATCCCCTAAAGGGCAAAAGAGTACAATAACTCATGCCCAGGGATTCACATCAATCAATCAATCACATCAACGATATTTTGTCACAGTGTGGTACATTTTGAAACATTTCCCAGGATGCAAACCAGATTTATGTGAACATGTTTCATAGTAGTACATTGTCTGACGCCTCTCACCTGGAGTTTTTCTGTCACTGCACACAGCACAGTCCTTTGTTTTTCTGCCAGGAAAAGCATCAATAAAGTGTTGACGCTTATCAAGGCATTCTTCCACATCTAGTGTTCATGGACAACCCCGGCGACGAGAAGGCTGAGAAGCCCGCTGCTCTTGTTCAAGTTGTAAAACAAGATTTTTGCTATACTTTATGTGATCCATTTTTGTCTATGGATGTATTTCTTTGAACAAAATATAGCTGTTCATGATAAAAAGGAATATAATCAATCCATTCTACAGAAAAATATTCTTTTACCACGCCACCCTCTTGCATTCCCATTCTCAAAATGACTCCTAATATAAAATCACTGTCATCTATATTTATCTCATCACTTTCACTACCACTATTATCAGTCTCCTTTAGAAAAGTCACTACTTCGGAGGTAGTCATTCGCCAGGCACATTTGCTTGTTGGTGCCATTGTTTCCCCCCTACGTTCTACTATTCAGTTTACCACAAATAGTTCGTTTCCCCGTTTCACCGCACGAATTTGTGCCATAAAATAATGGTACAATGCCTCGGCTAACTGGGAAAGACAGACGACCGTAAAACCAGTTGTTTCGTCGTGTGTCTAACTGGGTAAGACATTCGACCAGAACGGGAAAAATCGATTGTCTTACCCAGTCAGACACACGACCGGAAAGGGTTAAGTTTCGTGATATTATATCTTTTCTGTTTGACTGCAACTGGTCGAGCAGCTCTGAGTTTCACCTTCAGTCTTGCTACTACTAGGTGATGATCACTTCCCACATCTGCGCCTCTTCTTACTTTCACGTCTTGTAGTGCATGTCTCCATCTGCCATTGATCATTATGTGATCTATCTGGTTTTTGTCTCGTCCGTTTGGTGATTCCCATGTTAACTTGTGCACTTCTTTGTGCTGAAAAAGTGTTAGTCATGAACTTTAGTTAACTATATATATATTTAAGCTAGAATTTTATATTAATAAATACCTTGTATAGACCACCATTTATGCTGAAAAAGATCACTTAAAACTGTCCAAAATCAACTCTTTATGGGTGCAGCATATTCCAACATAAATCTTTCTTCTCTAAGCATTAACAGTATTCTATACATCCTTAAAAGCCACAATATTATTAAAGCTTCTAAACAATGTTACAAATAGTATACATACCTTAACATCTGTTTCCTGCTTTATTTCTGCAAACAGACTTGTGACATTAACTTCCACATTTCTTCCAGCCTGAAAGCAATCAACTGTAGTAGATGTACTACTGTAGGTATCACATTAAGAAAATAAAGATATAATATAAATACCGGTATATTACACATAACACCTGAATACCATCATCACCAAGCAATAATCATTGTCAAATAGTGAGACCTAATGCAGCTGCAATAGCCATAAATCTGCATGTTATATCTTAATCAAGATCATCCCTGTAATTTGTCTGTTATTTACCCATATACAAATATAACTGCTCAAGGAAGCTACTACAGAAAAACTTGAGTTAAAGATTTTGGACCTATAATAATAATCGAAGATAACCCACCAGAAGCTGTTACGATATTTACAGACTCACTATCATCACTACAATCACTAGATCACCCAGGTAAATGTAGCCAGCCAGACATAAAGGAAGAAATTCTAGCAATTAATACATCACTAGGGAACAGAGGATGTAGTGTGAGGCTAATGTGGGTTCCAGCACACATAGGTATAGCTGGTAACGAGTTGGAAGACCAGAATGCCCAGAATGGAAGAATAAGTAAAAACAATATAAGAGCAGGACTGGGAAGGTCAGAGATCAAGAACAAACGAACTTTATTTTCAAAGGGTTAAGAATTGGGCGCGCAGGCCCGTCTTACATTCTGCTCTTCCACTCTCATTTATCTTGCATACTATATCCTTTCATTCCCACATGTTACTTAAAGCATTAATTTAAAGGCATGCAACATTATAAAGTTAACATAACAGCATTCATTTACAGTATGCAATCATAATAAAAAATGAGTAGGTTTGTTCTTTTAAAACAAACAAGGTAGTAATTGGGGGAAAAAAGTAATAATAAAATAAAATAAATAAAAGTAAAAAATTATGTATACCGACACTCACTCATGCAGTCAAACGGTCTACAATTAATCTGTATTTTTGAATGTGTCATTAATTATCAATACAAAAATTACATAAACACATTCTCACTTATATCCATACATCCTTGGTGGGAAATGAAATAATAATAATAACACTTTCTTACGCACTTCTGCGGCAAGTAAAGTCTTTGAGCAGTTAAAAAAAAGAAAAAGTTTTGTAATATCTGCTTATTCTCATATACATCATCCCATTTAAGCAAACTAAAACATTCACATTTCTAAAGTACTGTGGTAGTTGGGTAGATTCTCACGACTCACATTCCTAAAGTACAGTGGTATGTGGGTACATTCTCATATACATTACATCATATAATAATATTTTAAAATGAATATAATAATATTTCATGGATATAAATCAAATTATTCACAAAAAACAAGCGGAAGAGGAAAAGAAATGTTGACCCATGGATGAGATGTTGTCAGGCAAATGCAAGAGCCAAGTGAAGCTAACTATAAACGAGGAATGGAAGACAACATGGAAGAACAGTAGAAAAGGCAGACATGCATTCAAACTGCTGAAAGAACCAACAAGGACGTGCCAGGTCAGAGAAGAATTAAAGATACCATCGAACAAAAAACAATGGCTTCTCCGTCTTGGTGCAGCATACTTTATGATAGAAGAACCACACTGCCAAGAATGTCAGGAAAAAAATGACATAGACCACTACCTGATCCACTGTAAAAAGTATTAACAACAAAGGCTTGAATTAAAAACTTACTATAGAAACCACAATATGGACATAACAGGTGATAAGGTTTTAAGTATAGATACCCCAGGATATGCCCAATCAATACTTAAGATATATACATAAAACAAAGGAAAACATATAAGGTTAGTACTTCAGAAAAGACATTCAACCAAATAGAAATTAAGCAACAAGAACTAACAAATCATTAAAACCAAAAAAAAAAAAATCTTACTAACTACTCATAGGACAAGGAAAGACAACGAGGTTTAAAGAAAAAACAACAACTAAAAAGGAACAAATACTAATACAAATTCAAACCAAGTGTAAAGTACAATAGTTATCTATAAATAATACAAAAGAGAAAATAAAGTGGACAAATACTAATATAAATTAAAATTAGCAACTGCAAAAGACAATAGTTATTTAAATTGAATAAAAAATTAGTAAATAAAATGATACTAAATACCCCAATTATAACCAATTTTCAGGTTGAACAGGGTAGACCAAGATGGAAGAGAAGAGGCAATAACAGTCAGCTGTTAAGTGCCCGCTCTCCATCCATCACCTCTTCAAAACAACAACAACAATTTTTAAAAAGATCACAGTGGATCACTGATGCTGATATGGATGTATAACTATAAATAGTTGGTCAGTGACATACTGTGCCAAAGATCATACTAAATAAACTTTTTTGTTTTGACTCAAATAATTTGAAGATCAATTTTGTTTTTTTTTAACTCTGAGTATTTCTAATACAGGTCTGTAACCTATAATCCGAACATCCGAAAACCAAGATATACTGAAAACTGAAATGTTTTTTGGCCGACATTTGGGCTACTTTAAGTTTCAAATGAAAAAAAAATTGTATTATTATTATTTTTAATTGCCCAGCTGAAAAGGAGGAGGGTGGCCTGCATGGAGGCCATAAGGAGGCAGCCCATCAACCATGCAAAGGCAAAACAGGCCAATCACCTGTTTGCTTTAAACTTTTGACTACGAGTACAAGAGAGAAAACCGGACTGATTCTAAAGGTGATGAACTGGAACGGACTACAACTTATGGAACTTGGAACACAAGAAGTATCAATGGGAGAGAAGAAGAGCTGGTGAAAGAGATGAGGAAAGCAAAACTAGAAATCCTCTCTATAATGGAAACAGAGAAAACAGGACAAGGAGTCATGGATCTCTACAGTGGTGTACCCACATCTGAAAGAGATAAAGGGGGCGTGGGTTGCATTGTGGCCCAAAATCAAAAAGATATTATCAAGGGATAGAACTTTGTCTCAGAGAGCATTATGGTTGTAAAACAATAGGAAGGAGAAACCACGGTCAACATGGTCATAGTATATGGGCGAAATGAGGATGAGAGAGCAGAGGTCAAAGGAGGAATTCTTCGAGCTGCTTCAAAGGACAGTGGATGACTGCTTAGATGAAATTATCATGCTCAGAGATTTCAATGCCAGAGTTGGAAATGACCATGCTAGATGGGGTGGAGTTATTGGAAGATATGGAGAAAATACTCTCAATGACAATGGAAAGTGACTCCTTAGATTCTACAGTGAGCAGAATCTGATCATTACAAACACAAAGTTCTCCCATAAGCGCATACATGCATACACTAGGTGTGAACCAACAAAGAATGAGAAGTCAGTGATCGACAATGCCATTGTTAGAAGGAGCTCATTCAAATATGTCCAGGATGCTAGATTCTGGAGAGTGCCAAAGACTGGAAGTGATCAGTACCTGCTTACAATCAAAAGAACAACTGAAAGAGTTGCTCAACATCACGCAAGAAACTAAGTACATGAACGGGAGAAATGAGCATTAAGACCTACAAGCTGAGAGAGCCAGAAATTAAGACCAGATATCAGGGGCTTATTGCTACAGCGGTGAGAAACACAGAAGAACAACCTGATGACTTGGAAACCCTCTGGCTTAAATTCAAGAACATCATAAAGACAGCTGCTGCAGAAGTAGTGGTGAAGTCTGACTTGGGAACAAGAGAAAGGGGACACATTGGTGGACAGAGGAAGTCAATGAGAAAATACGAGAGAAGAAAATGGCATGGAAACAATACTTAGGAGCCAAATACACAACACAACAAATGGAGAAATATAGAGAATATGTGACACACAAAACAGAAAAAAAAGAAAAAGGTGCTAGCAGCAAAACAGGAAGTCCTGGGAAGAACTTGGAGAAAAGCTAGAAAAAGATGCGCAAGAAAACCATAAATTGTTCTATATGACCCCAAAGAACACGAGGTAGGAAAAACAATGCCTTCTCAAATTTATAAAATACATGCAAGGCAAATTGCTTACTGCCCTGAAGGAAGTAGTGGAAAGATGGATAGAATATTTCTCAGAACTTCTGCATGGTGAGCATGGTGAAGCATCAGAAATGATAACGACTAGCACAGAAGAGAAAACCAATGATGGTGAAGGTGACATAAAGATGGAAGAACTGAAGGCAGCAGTGGCGAAAATCCAAGATGGGCAAAGCAGCAGGCCATGGTGGTATAACACCATGGAATAGTTAAGTACATGGGAGCATCAGGCGACCTATTACTCTTAAGGGTCCTACAGGCAGCATGGTGTAACAAGACCATACCAAAGGATTGGGAGATTGCCATCATAACACCAATGTTGCGCACATATTCTTTGTGTGACGCACAGATTACTTTTAGTAGGCATACAGATGTAAAATAATCACTATTTGTCTGATGAAAAGTATTTATTTGAGAATCAATGATTCTCAGTCTAAGGGACAGAACCCTGATTGTTCGATGTTGTATTCGGTTCTATGGGTTATCTGTTCTTGTGTCTCAATCTGGCGTATGAATTCTAGATCTACGTCATTTTTCGTCTGGTATGGCCAGAAACAGATTGGTCTTGCTTAAAACGATTATGGCCCGAATTTATATTTATTCCTTGACTATTTAAGGTGATTCGGTCCTATATCTTTGTATCTTTGTATTTCTATGTCGGACTATTTTGTGAGCTGAACTCTGGGGTGAAAGGTTTTTCTGGGCATGCGCCGGTTTTGTGTGTGAACAGAGAAGGACGTCATGTCGTCGCTGCTATGGGCTGGTTGATTAGAAAGTTTTGTAGATTGATCTCTGTGAATTATTCTAGGAAGGAGATTGTTTCTCTGTATGACTGTATTATCAGAGATTCTCCTAATGTCCATTATTAACGCCTAGGAATGGCGTGCGTTATTCGCTTGTGTGTGTTTTCCTGAAGCCAGGTAAAACCAAACATTTTTTGCTGAACTTTTTTGCTAAACCTAGATCGGAGACGTATTATCGTACATCTAGGATTGTTGACCACAGATGAAGATGTCGTGTTATTTAGCAGCACTAGATCACTTGATGTAACCAGCCTTATTGATAGCAGATTTGATGAGAAGCCCAATGAGGACATTTACGTATATATATTAAAGTAATTCTGCTTCATAATTTCTCACCCTGGATGAGCGAAGCTCACGGAGGAGAGCCATTTTGGATTCCCGCCATTGTAAGCGGATCATTGTCAGAGAACAAAAAAGGTCTTATTATCTGATGATGGTACAGAGATCTACATATTATGAAAACCCACTACTGTGGTTTAACATTGTTGCTATAAACATTTGATGAATGTACGGCTTAAGAAACTTAGCCAAGAAAAGGTTCTGTCAGTGAACCATTGTTGATGTTTATGTATCCACTTAACTGACGCGATTAGTCAGTTGAAGCATGAGATGATAGACAACCAGAATATTGAGTGCTTGTCTACTATCGTTCCATTATATATTTACCACTGCATGAATGTACATCTGATGTTGTCACCCGTTTTCAAGTATATGATGATTTTTGTGCCAACCTGTTCAAGTGACTGTACTCATGATGTCGAAGTGTACGTCCATTATTAAATGTATGAAACGACGCCAGTAGTCTGCCCTTTATTGACTTCTGCTTATGATTGAGTGAGTGACTTGTCAACTCAACAGAACTATACACACATTCGCGTTATATTACATCTCCATTCTCACTCGATGTCAGCACTGTGTTGGAACGAGTTGACCATTCTACTGTGTGCCCAGCTCTAACAGTGGCATACAAGTTTCATCAGCGCAGAAAACTACGTTTATCAATGTGGTAGGCCAGATTTCTGGGTCTAACCTGCACAGTGGACATTGCCAGAAGTCAGCTACTGATACCAGATTGTTTCTTGTGGCTGCATACGACACACATACACACCAGCAGTACAAGGTTACAGTCGATGTCAGCTAGTCAGCAGTTTTGTTACGTGACCTGACCTGTCAAAGCAGAGGCAGTAACTAGGTCAGCGCTTGTTGACATTTGTGTTAGAACAGACACCAGGGCACAGCAGGGTATTAACTGTGTTAGCGAGAAGTGCATATATTTCAACGGTGGATCTTCTGGTGTGCTGCTCAAAATTGAACTTTGTAATAGTTTAGGCCAGAATTAATTATGTATTAAAGTGGCAGTTTATTCTCTTTTTATCAGAAACTGTGTCATTATAGAATATCATCTAAGCCTTCTTTATAACACATCATATTGACATGCTATTTCTCATATATGTATTTATGTTTAAGTGTTTACATGTTGGATATTAGTGTTGTGTATATGTCCGTGGGCGGTTGGGTAAGGTGACTAATATAAGATTTCACACGTCATAGAGGGCTTATATTAGCGTTCTATAGGCGCGAATTTTCTTAATTGAAAATTTGCTAGGGACAATTTGTTGCTATTGTTGTTAGTTGTGACGACGTGTTGTTTTTTCTTCGTTGTTTTTGTAATATTTTTTTCTGTTCTTTAGTTTTGTTTTGATTTGTTTGTATTTGTAGGTCTCATCTTTCCTGTCATTTAGTTCTAGACAACTTTATATTTATACACTGTGACGTCATTTGTGTTGTTTTTCCCCTCGCGGTTGTCATCACAGGTTCTGTGATTATTTTCTTCAGTTTTCCTATTTAACTTATTTGATTTCTGCGAATGTTTCCATGTTGTCTTTCTTGATTGTCCTTTGTTTATGTTGTTAGTTGACATATGCTATAATGTATATTTGATCATACACTACTAGCTGTGTAGTGCACTTGTGGTATAGAATAAACTGGTAGTTTATTACTATTATTATTATTATTATACAAGTGAGTATACAAGACCTTATTAAAGGCTTGTCCCCCACAGAGATTGGGATAAAGAGAGCTGGTTATTCAAGTTTACTAAAACTTGCTCTCATTTACTTTGAAATAAATTTCATTGACTTTTTCAGGTAACTAGTCACATATTGTTAGACATTATGTCGACTTTAGATTACTTTATTGAGCTAGGGAAATCCCTAGGAAAGACTGGTGATATGTTGGAAGAGTATGCTAACAGTCAATATGACAAAGCACAAAAATTAGAAATTGATAAACTGAAGGCTGAAGAGAAAAAATAAAAAGCTGAGGAGAAAAGATGGGAAAGAGAGGCTGGAGAAAAAAGATTACAAAGAGAAGCCGAGGCTAAAGAAAAAAGATGGCAGAGAGAATCTGAAAATAAAAGATTAGAAGCTGAGGCTGAAGAAAAAAGATTATAGAGAGAATCTGAAAATAAAAGATTAGAAGCTGAGGAGAGAAAAACAAAGATGGAACATGAACATCAGGAAAAACTTTTAGCATTTGAGTTAGAAAAATTGAAATTGACAAACATGGGTAATGTTAATCAGTCATCTGGTGGTATTGGTAAACCTTTTATTTACAAGATCAAGCTACCAGCATTTAATCCATCCAGTGTCGATATAACAGTTTGGCTAGATAGGTTTGAACGTTCTTGTCGAAATCATAACGTGGATAGATCACAATATGCTAGTCAGTTATCAGAGATACTGAAAGGTGACACTCTGACTAGTTTAAGCTTGGTAGAAGAGGCTGACCAGGATAATTATGATGTTATCAGAGCAGCCTTATTAAAAAAATATCAGTTGACAGAGGAAGGTTACCGTCTTTTGTTTAAGAGAATGGTACCTGAAACAGGGGTAGAATTCTCAGAATTCATTGCAAGGACACGTCTTACATTTAATCGTTGGATTGAGCTGTCCAAAACAGAAAAGACATATGAAGCTCTTATGGACTTGTTGCTCAGGGACAAGATTATGTTAAGTGTAAATAAACCATTCCTTGAATTTCTACATGAGCGTAAACCCAAGACACTAAAAGAAATGGAACAATATTGTACCCAATACGTCACTGCACATCCGGACGTAGCTATTAGCAATGCTAAGGTTAAGGAAAGTATGCCAGTTGCTTCAGCAACACCATACAACCCTAATTAATAATAATAATAATAAATTCTTTAAGCACCAAACACGGCGCATAAGGCAGAAACCAGTGCTGTCCAGGTTGTTCGTTGTGACGCCACTCCTCTTAGCTCTTGCACATTATTTAGGCCCAACGTTCTTCCTTCTCTTATTATTGTTCTTCTGAGTGTTTCTTTTGGTCTTCCTTTTTTTCCTCTTACCCTCAGGAACCCAAGTTAGCGCCTGTAGTGGTATTCTGTTGTTTTGCATTCGTAGGACATGACCGATATATAACCATCGTCTTTTCCTTATATAGTCGGAGACATATTTCTGCCTAGAGTCTTCTCTTATTTGTCGATTAGTCTTGAATTCTTTCCAACTGATGTTCATGAGTTTTCTAAGACATTTGTTCTCGAATGTATTCAGCTTGTTCTCCAATGATTTTGTTATTTTCCAACTCTCACAGCCGTATGTTAACACTGAGATAACATTTGAATTAAACAGACGAATCTTGGTATGTATATTCAATGATCGTAATTTCCAAATGTTAGATAATCTATTGAAGGCGCTAGCTGCCAAAGCAATTCTAGTATGTATTTCTCTTGTTGTGTCACCATCCTGAGTCCTTTTACTGTCTAAATAATTGAAACTTTCAACTTTCTGTAGTTTTTCCCAGTTAAAGATGATATCAAAGGTCTCGTTAGAAAAGTTCATAGCTTTAGTTTTAAAGGCATTTATTTGGAGACCTATTTTAACCGAGAGATGACACAAATTATTTACTGCTTCTTGGGATTGTCCGGGTGTTGAACTTAAGAAAGCTAAATCATCTGCGAAATCCAGGTCCCCCAGGAATTTTCCATTTGTCCATTTTATACCTAATTGTTCATTGTGGGTATAGTTTCTCATAACCCAATCAATAGCTATTCCAAAAAGTAGTGGTGACATAATACAGCCTTGTTTCACACCTGTTTCTACTGTAAACCATTCTGTATTCCCTTTATTTGTTCTAACACAACATCTTGCATTGTCATATTACTCACACAAATTTCAAGGACCACAAAACAGATTTGATAAAAAGAGTAACTCGAATAATTATCAAAATCAAGGTAATCAATCATTTCAAGGTTCTTCTTCGAAGAACTGGAGATGAGCTGACAGCCCTCGATACAGGGGTTGCCACAATTATAGGAATTTCCACAGAGGAAGTCATTATAGGAACTATCCAAGTCATCGATCATGGAGACAACTAGACCATAATTACAGAGATACTCATTATGATGAACATAATGATTGTAACCATGAGAATTATGACTCAAACCCAAATAGGGGTTACAATAGAGGAAACAATAATAATTGGAGAGGCAATAATAAGTGAGGTAGATCGCAATACAAGGGACATAAATTACATTACCAGGCAAACTCTGCACAGCAAGAGTCCCATGAAGCCTGTAATCAGACTAATGATAATAAAAACTCTAATAATATGGCATGTTCTGCGTTTGATTTTGGGAAAGCATCTCAATGCCCCCAATGCAAAACATTATTTGAACCAACTACGGTGTCTACTTTGAGTTGTGGTCACCCTCTTCCTGCTCTTCCTGCGTCAGTTGCGCATGATGGAAGAGGATCTCTTGTCTTACATCAAGGTCTAGTAAATGATAGCCCAGTCTCAATTCTTTTTGATTCTGGATGCACCACCATTGGTGTTAGACAGTCACTCGTAGATCCTTCCCGTGCCACGGGCAAAGTAGTCAAATGTGTAACATTTGGCGGCACCTTAGAGAAGTACTCTACTGCTAACATCAATATTGCTACTCCTTTCTTTACGGGAGATGTGCATGCATGTCATCTGCTGAATCCGATCGCTGATCTCATCATTGGTCGTATTCACGGAGTCAAAGAATGCACTCCGCAACAAATTGCTGCTTGGGAAGAACAAAATATGCAAACTGCTAATGCAGTAGTCACAAGAGCACAAGCTCTCAATATGCCTCAAACTTCATCTACTGAAGATACTGAAGTGCATAACCAAGATGATCCCTTGGTAATTTCTCGTGACTCATTTATAAAACAGCAAGAAGATGATCCCACTCTAAAGAAATTCTTCACTCTTGCAACAAAAGGTGATCCAAATAAAGATACAAATCGAAAATCTTGAATTACAATGAAGAATGGCGTACTTGTGCGTATGGTCCAAGACTCTACTACGTCAATGCATTCTCAGATTCTTGTTCCCAAGAATTTGAGAGTTAAAGTTTTACAGTACGCTCATGACTCTCAGTGTGCTGGACATATGGGTTTTTCCCATACTAAGTAAAGAGTTCTTGCAGCTTTCTTTTGGCCTTTCGTAAACAAAGACATATGGATTTATTGCCGATCTTGTAAGGTATGTCAAGAGGTCAAATCCAAAGGACCACGCCATGCTGCATCTATTCAGGCTGCAGATATTCCTATTCGGCCGTTTCAAAAAATGGCAATAGACATTATTGGTCCATTTAAGATCAAATCTGCCAGAGGACATCAGTTTATCTTAACGTGTGTGGACATGTGCACACGTTGGCCAGAGGCTATACCTCTAAAGAGCATTTCCACTGCCGATGTTGCAGACGCTCTTTGGCTAATATTTTCTCGTCTGGGATTCCCCGGAGAAATATTATCAGATCATGGCACCCAATTGATATCGGATACCATGTCTCAAGTGATGTCTACTCTGAAGATAGAAAGATCATTGAGTAGTATCTATCATCCTATGTCTAATGGGATGGTGGAACGTCTAAACAGAACACTCAAAAACTTACTAGGGAAGATAACTGAGGATCATCCTCAAGATTGGGATAGGGTTTTGCCCGCGGCCCTCTTTGCGTATAGAGAGGTCCCCAATGAACATACAGGATTTTCTCCCTTTGAACTTGTCTTCGGCGCGCGACCGCGCGGCCCTATGTCTTTGCTTCATGATCTTATAACAGCTGATAATATTGATGATGACACAAAATCTTCTTACGAATATGTCATCGCGCTTAGACACAAGATTATCGAAGCAAGCAGATTAGCAACTTCTTCTTCTGAATTTGCCAAACAGAAGGCAAGGCAATTTGCCAATAAGAAGAGAACCTTACAACAACTTTGTCCTGGGGACAAAGCGTATGTTCTGCTACCTTGTAGGGAAAACAGACTTCTTATCTCATGGAAAGGTCCGTTCGATATAATCTCGAAAATTTCCGATGTTGACTACATTGTCGATATTGATGGGAAGCATAAAACCTTTCACATCAATATGCTTACATAATTCCATGAACGTCCTGATTATTTGCTGCCTATTTTTCAGGCAACGGATGATTCTCCAGTACCACATGGTCATTTCTCATCCTTGTCAGTAATACAGGATGAAGAAACAAGTTTCTCAGATGTAAATCTCCCTCTTCCAGTGATTCCACTCCATTCTAGTGAATCATGGAAAAACATTACTGTTTCTCCTAATTTATCTCTAGAGGAACAGCGACAGGTTTCTTCGATGTTACAAACATTTCAGGATGTCCTTACTGACATTCCTGGACACACCAATGTCATTGAACATGACATTATTCTAACTGACCATAATCCTATTAGGGTCAGACCATATCCTATACCTATACATTTTCAGACACAGGTCGAGAAAGAATTGATCTGATAGCTGGAACAGAATCAGAACTTCAAGACCTTACCTCTAGACTGGAGAAAGTAACAAGAACATATGGGATGGAAATTAATATAGAAAAAAGCAAGATATTGGTGAATAGTCATAAGAAACATGTTCCGACCAACATTACGTTAAATGGGCAAACGTTAGAAGAAGTTAACACCTTTAAATATCTCGGGTCCACTATATGTAGTGATGGAAGATCAAATAAAGAAATCAAGACAAGACTTGAGATGGCCTCAGCTGCCATGACAAGGTTGAATGTGATCTGGAAAAGTAACATCAGTTTTCCTGTGAAGATCAAATTATACAAATCACTTGTATTATCTATTCTCTTGTATGGGTGTGAGGGCTGGACACTCACTGCAGATACGGAGCGAAGGATTCAGGCTTTCGAGCATAAATGTTACAGAAGAATTTTGTGCATTTGCTATAAAGAGCACAAAACAAATGTCTATGTTAGAGAGAAGATAAACACCTATGCAGGCCATCAAGAACCACTTTTGTCAATAGTGAAACGTCGAAAGCTTGCCTGGTTTGGGCATGTAACTCGTCATGACTCCCTTTCGAAAACGATCCTCCAGGGAACAGTCGAAGGTAAACGGAGAAGAGGAAGGCAAAGAAAATCCTGGGCTGATAACATCAAAGAATGGGCAGGACACGGTTTCTCCACACTTGTACGCATTGCTGAGAATAGAGAGCAGTGGAGGACCCTGTCTGCTGATGCTTCCACCATGGCACCCCTACGACCCATGACGGGTTATGGGTTGAGATGATGATGATGATAGAATTAAAAATAGTCGAACCATCCAGTTCAGCATATTCTTTGCCGATGGTTATTGTTCAGAAAAAAGACAATAACATACGTCTTTGCGTTGATTATCGCAAATTGAATGAGGTGACGAAGTTTGATGCTGAACCTATGCCTTTACTAGAAGAGCTACTTACTAGGCTTTCTAAATCTCATTTCTTCACTAAACTTGATTTGTCAAAAGGATATTGGCAAGTCCCATTAAGTGAACGAGCCAAACCTCTTACTGCTTTTTCTACACCTAGGGGTTTGTTTCAATGGAATTTCATGCCTTTCAGCCTTATGAACACCCCGGCTACATTCGTACGCATGATGCGTCGAATCCTATCTCATCGGTCAGATGTCATTGCATACTTAGACGACATCTGTCTTTTCAGTGATACTTGGGAAGATCCCTATTTGGGATTAGGTGAATTATTGTCTACCTTACGCAAGGATAAGTTGACAGTGAAACCCTCTAAAGCATGTATTGGTTTTAGCAAAATTTCTTTCCTAGGTCAGCGTGTCGGTCATGGTTTCCTAAAGACAGAGAACCATAATACCAGTAAAATACTTAACATCTCTATTCCTAAGACTAAAATGCAAGTGAGAAGTCTATTAGGTCTTATACAATTTTATGGACGATTCATTCAGAATCTATCCTCTATCATGGCACTGCTTTCTTCATTACTAAAGAAAGGGTCTCCTAATATGGTCCACTGGTCTCAGGAATGCCAATCCTCTTTGGATAAGATTAAAAATTTGTTTTCAACACCACCTATTTTAATGTTACCTACTACAGATAAGACATTTGTTCTTCGTAGTGACACTTCATCCACTGGGATTGGAGCGGCACTAATGCAAGAGTACTCTGAAACTCTGCATCCTGTAATGTATATCTCATGAAAACTTAATGCGGCAGAGAGGAATTACTCGGTTTTAGACCGTGAACTTTTGGCGATGGTTTGGTCAATTCTCAAACTTCAAAGATTCCTTCTTGGCACGCATTTCATAGTGGAAACTGACCAGAAAGCTCTTACAGCTATTCAAAGTAAAAACTTGAAGAGCTCGAGATCAACTTAATATGCCATTGCTCTTCAACTTTTTCATTTCTCGGTGCGAGCTATCCGTGGTTCAGAAAATGTGATGGCAGACATTCTGTCTAGATGCCCACATGATTCCACCTAACTGTTAAATCTTGGACTTTTTAATATGTCTAGCTTTACAACAGTTATTTTTTCTATATCAAAATATGTACACATTTGTAATATATGATATGGTGATGGTATAAACACCATGCGGGTCACTAATGTATATTCACCGCTACTCATTTGATGATTTTCTTTTGTCAATCATGAACTTATGGTACTTAATACGAAATTGTAATTGAAATTATTGTATACATTGTGTCATTGCCAGTATTGTTGTATGCGTTGGTGACACCTCCCTGGAAATGTTTATACTTAGAGAAATAGTTTCTCTGAGATGTTGAGATATATTCTAACCTGTCGATCTATATTTCGACTTTGCCTTAATTTGGCGTTATAAATTCCTGATATTTCTCATCTGCGCATTATTTATGCGTTGGGAGCCTATTGTATGTTGCTCTCAGATGAAAAAAAAAATGATTTTCATTTTTTTTCCTGGGGGGTGTGGTAATCTGTTGCGTACATATTCTTTGTGTGACGCACAGATTACTTTTAGTAGGCATACAGATGTAAAGTAATCACTATTTGTCTGATGAAAAGTATTTATTTGAGAATCAATGATTCTCAGTCTAAGGGACAGAACCCTGATTGTTCGATGTTGTATTCGGTTCTATGGGTTATCTGTTCTTGTGTCTCAATCTGGCGTATGAATTCTAGATCTACGTCATTTTTCGTCTGGTATGGCCAGAAACAGATTGGTCTTGCTTAAAACGATTATGGCCCGAATTTATATTTATTCCTTGACTATTTAAGGTGATTCGGTCCTATATCTTTGTATCTTTGTATTTCTATGTCGGACTATTTTGTGAGCTGAACTCTGGGGTGAAAGGTTTTTCTGGGCATGCGCCGGTTTTGTGTGTGAACAGAGAAGGCCATCATGTTGTCGCTGCTATGGGCTGGTTGATTAGAAAGTTTTGTAGATTGATCTCTGTGAATTATTCTAGGAAGGAGATTGTTTCTCTGTATGACTGTATTATCAGAGATTCTCCTAATGTCCATTATTAACGCCTAGGAATGGCGTGCATTATTTGCTTATGTGTGTTTTCCTGAAGCCAGGTAAAACCAAACATTTTTTTTCTGAACTTTTTTGCTAAACCTAGATCAGAGATGTATTATCGTACATCTAGGATTGTTGACTACAGATGAAGATGTCGTGTTATTTAGCAGCACTAGATCACTTGATGTAACCAGCCTTATTGATAGCAGATTTGATGAGAAGCCCAATGAGGACATTTACGTATATATATTGAAGTAATTCTGCTTCATAATTTCTCACCCTGGATGAGCGAAGCTCACGGTGGAGAGTAATTTTGGATTCCCGCCATTGTAAGCAGATCATTGTCAGAGAACAAAAAAGGTCTTATTATCTGATGATGGTACAGAGATCTACATATTATGAATACCCACTACTGTGGTTTAACATTGTTGCTATAAACATTTGATGAATGTACGGCTTAAGAAACTTAGCCAAGAAAAGGTTCTGTCAGTGAACCATTGTTGATGTTTATGTATCCACTTAACTGACGCGATTAGTCAGTTGAAGCATGAGATGATAGACAACCAGAATATTGAGTGCTTGTCTACTATCGTTCCATTATATATTTACCACTGCATGAATGTACATCTGATGTTGTCACCCGTTTTCAAGTATATGATGATTTTTGTGCCAACCTGTTCAAGTGACTGTACTCATGATGTCGAAGTGTACGTCCATTATTAAATGTATGAAATGACGCCAGTAGTCTGCCCTTTATTGACTTCTGCTTATGATTGAGTGAGTGACTTGTCAACTCAACAGAACTATACACACATTCGCGTTATATTACATCTCCATTCTCACTCGATGTCAGCACTGTGTTGGAACGAGTTGACCATTCTACTGTGTGCCCAGCTCTAACAGTGGCATACATGTTTCATCACAACAAAGAAAAACGCCTTTATCAACCAATTTTCAAAAAGGGTGACAATCGACAATGTGGAAACAATAGAGGCCTATCCTTTCTCAGTGTCCCTGGTAAAATCTACTCTAGAATTGTAAAGCAGAGACTCCAAGGCCTAGCTGAGCCACAATTGGATGAGGTCCAGTGCGGATTCGGAACTAATCGAAGTACTCAAGACCTAATCTTCACACTTAGACAGCTGAGTGAAAAGGCCATTGAGAATAAGAGTGGGATCCATCTTTATTTCATAGATCTGGAAAAGGCGTTTGCTGATGATGTTGCCCTGATTGCTAAATCAGAGGCACATCTCCATATCCAACTGGCAAGTCTGGAAGGAAGAGCTATAGAAGAGAGGGATGGTCATAATCAGCTCTAAAACAAAATCCATGGTGATATCACGAGAAGAAAGAAGACATCAGATTAAGCTGGGAGAATAGGTCCTAGAGCAGGTTGACCACTTTAAATACCTCGGAGCTACTACAGACTGAAAGGGAGGCTTCGCAGAAGAGTTGGCCACTTGAAAAGCAGCGGCTGGGAGACTTTTTCAGGCCATAAATTGATGATTCCTCAGCAAGAGAGAGGTTGGTAAGAAAACGAAGATGGCTGTAAACCACTCCACCTATGTCCCACTTGACATATGAATGCGAGTCATGGGCAATGACTACAACCCACAAAAGCCAGATCCAAACCTCAGAAATGAGGTATCTGAGGAAGGTGGTTGAAGTAACAAGAAGAGACATGGTCCACAACCAGACGATACGTCAAGGCCTAAAATCCCACCCCCTGCAGTGCCAAGTAGAACAGTACCAAGTCAAGAGAAGCCATCACCAAACAACAAGAAGCACTACAGACCACTCACTAATATGACAGGGGAAGATTCACACCACCTTCTCAACATTAAAGTTAAGTAAAGAACCCCGTGACATTAGTGGAGATACTCTATCCCACTTAATCATTGTCCTCAACACTGGGTTACCAACCTGTATTGTTAAATGTGTTACTCAGCCTTTTATGTACTCTACATTATAGTTTTGTAAATATGTACCTTCATTTTAATGAGTGAGGGTGGTAAACCATACGTCAGAAGAGTTCAGGACCACCACTGGTGTAAGACAAGGTTGATATCCTTGTCACCTAATCTTTTCAAACTCCTCATGGACCATGTCACCAAAACATGTAAGGAAAGGATGAACAAGTATTCAGTGGGGTACTGGAAGATGAGATGGGTCTGTATTTCAGAGCTGGCATTTGCTGATGATGTTGCTCTGATTGCTAAATCAGAGGCACATCTCCAAATCCAACCTGCAAGTCTGGAAGGAAGAGGTCCAGAAGAGAGGGATGGTCATAAGCAGCTCCAAAACAAAAACCATGGTGACATCACAACAGGAAATAAGGCATCAGATTTAGCTAGGAGAACAGATCCCCGAGCAGGTCAACCAGTTTAATTACCTCAAAGCTGTTATAGACTGGAAGTAAGACATCAAAGATGAGTTAGGTAATGAAGAGCAGCAGCTGGGAGATTTTTTCAGGCCATAAACTAAGGATTTTTCAACAAAATTAAGCAAGCAAAAAAGAAGATGGCTGTATAACGCCCCACATATATTCCAGTCTTGACACATGGATGCAAGTCATAGGCAATGACTACAATCCACAAAAAAGCCAGATTCAAAACATAGAAATGAGGTATCTGAGGGAGATAGTAAAGTGACAAGACCAGATATGGTCTGCAACCAGAGGATATGCAAGGCTTCAAAACCCTGCCACTGCAGACTCAAGTAGAACAGTCCTAACTGCGATTATTTGGCCTTGTCTGCAGAATGGACAAAGATTGGCTACCATGACAAGTATGGGAAACTAAAAGCCAGGGATGACTCCACAGGGAGAACAACATTAAACAATCTCGGAATGACTGAGGACTGGATTGGAGCCAGGACAGAAAGAAGTCAGCCGATAGGATAGTATGGTGCTCCCTCTTCCAAACCTGTACACCTCAAGGCACAAGAGGGATGACTAAGTCAGAAAGTAATAAGTGAATCACAAAAATTGATTGTTGCTCTTCACCCTATTAGTTAATATAAAATGTGCCTATGTGCCGTAGAGGTCGAGGACCCGTGTTATAAAGATTTGCTTTTTTTTTCTTCTTTTTTTTTTTAAAATAAACAATTTGTCACTTTCCATTTCTGCCCTAACCTTAAAATAACTTCTCAAATTAAAAAGAGAAAATGAGAATAAAAATGACAGAACACTCTTGACTCACTCTCACTGCCTAGAGATATGAGTAAATCACAGTTAGACAAGATTTTAACTCTTAGACAGGAGCAATGCTAACAGTGTTAGTTCGTGTATACATCTGTACTTCAGCAATGATGACAGAAAAGAATTTAAGTTATTAATAATAATTTAGAATTTTTTCATTTTAATCTAGTTCAGGAGTTTGCAACTGGTCAATCATAATTTATCAGTAGATCACATGTGATGACTCGATAGATCTTTAGGAGTTGAAGGAAATAAAAATAACCTACAGAAAAACAAATAATGAATGACAATTCTAGACCAACCCTATGGACTCTTAATCTCTCAAGCATGATCCAGTTAAAGATTTTCCATGACACTGATAGTAACATTCATCATGATCCAGTTACAGATTTTCCATAACACTGATAGTAACATTCATCATGATCCAGTTAAAGATTTTCCATGACACTGATAGTAACATTCATCATGATCCAGTTAAAGATGTTCCATGACACTGATAGTAACATTCATCATGATCCAGTTAAAGATTTTCCATGACACTGATAGTAACATTCATCATGATCAAGTTAAAGATTTTCCATGACACTGATAGTAACATTCATCATGATCCAGTTAAAGATTTTCCCTGACACTGATAGTAACATTCATCATGATCCAGTTAAAGATTTTCCATGACACTGATAGTAACATTCATCATGATCCAGTTAAAGATTTTCCATGACACTGATAGTAACATTCATCATCATGCTTCAGCTCTCCAAGAAGCATACACCTTCAACAAACATTTGCTGTCTTCCTTTCTTGTGCCTTCAGCTCTCTCCCTGGGGACTATGGTACAAGGACTGTCTGGTATTGCTATCAACAGGTTTTCTCAGTGTGTCTGTATCCATCTCCAGTGTTTTCTTCTCATCTCTTGTACCACTGGTAGTTGTTTGGTTCTTGTCATCCATTCTGCAAGGTGATCTGGTCATACCACTTCATTCATTCTATTCTATGCAAGCACCCGTTTATGAAAGTCTAGCTTTGTTGGTTGTTGTCTTTGTTTTCTCCAGGTTTCAGAGTCACGCCATACTGACTTGACATTGAAATGAAGATTTTGATTTTTTTGCTGGGCTTAACTTTTTTGCTCTCCACATATTTCCCAATGCAATGAAAGCTCCTCTAGCTTTTTGTATTCTTATTTTGATATCACTGTCAGTTCATCCCACTTGGTCTACATTACTGCCAAGGTATATGTATGATCTGGAAGGGGCATTTCTTCAAGTGCAATACTGTTATCATTTGCTGCATTTATTATCATTATCTTTCTTTTCTCCCTGTGTATATTTAAACCTACTTGCTGTAAACTCACACCAAGCACTTTCATTGTCTTGCATCTGATTATGGCTATGGGACAGGAGAGCCAGGCCATCTGAGAAATCTACATTATCAAGTTGTTTGATACCATTTCTGTTGACTAAAGTTGTTGGATACCATTTCTGTTGACTAAAGTTGTTGGAAACCATTTCTGTTGACTAAAGTTGTTGGATACCATTTCTGTTGACTAAAGTTGTTGGATACCATTTCTGTTGACTAAAGTTGTTGGATACCATTTCTGTTGACTAAAGTTGTTGGATACCATTTCTGTTGACTAAAGTTGTTGGTTGAGGTCAATGTTTTCAATTCTGTCTTTGTCTCTTCAGAGATCAAGGGGAATTACATGGGACATAAATATTTGACATACCTCATAGTCTGTTTCCTGCTTCATTTCTGTAATTAGACATGTGCCATTAGATTCCATATTTCTTTCAACCTGAAGACAATGAAATATGTCAGAGGATGGGTAACATTTTAAGACTATGAAGACATACTACATATATTTACACCAATATCTAAGAAGCATTACCTCACAGCAACAATCACTGTCAAATGGTGGGGCCTAATGCAACTGCATTAGCAATAAACAAGTATGCTTTTTTAAAATAAATACTTTATCATTTTCCATTACTTCATTCCCTCCTTTCCTTTTTCACTTTCAATATTTCTGTGACCCACAGTTACTATCTTCCCCTATCTCCACACCAGTTTAATGCATTCACACCAGCAGTGAACATACCCTAATCCTCAAAGTTGTCTCCAAACTTAAAAATAAAGGAGATCACAGGGGATGATATGGTAGATGTTTACATGATTGAAAAAACAAAAAAAATGATAGCAACCTAAGGACTTACTCTTTCTCAAAAGCATTTAAAAGTGTGATATCCCCAGTATTAAAGAAATTTGCTTTTTTTTTTAAATAAACAATTTGTCACTTTTTATTTCTGCCTTTTTCCCCACTGTTACGGTATATGATATTAACGCCGTCTGCTAAAGGTTACCAGACGTGCAATTGTAAAAGGTTAAGGCATTTAATATATTGCGATAGAGGTTTCAATTTTGAACGCTTTAGACACGATCGATTATGACGTGTATAGAGTTGTTTAGGACACAGTCGGTAACTAAGAAACGCTACCCTTTTCACATTGACCGTCAAGCTGTTAAGACGCGTCTGACTCTCCTTCCAATGTTGGGCATGGTATTGCCATACAGATATATTTTATGCAAGTACGGACATGGGTCAGTCCATTGCTATTACGAAGATTTGAAATGATTAAAGGTCAGTACGAAGTGAAAATTAAGGAAGGATGAATTACAGTCCATAGTATTTGATTTTGCCAGACTCATAGACTCACTGTCGGCCGTTGGAAACCCCAACCGCGCGTGCATACAGCTATGACAATCTGCATACAGTAATTTGATTATTGGACAAGGACTGATAGGATATCTACATATCTATGCCATATATTTTCAAGTTATAATATGTACCTTTGTGATCAACATGCATGAATCGTTTTGATGTGTAATCTGTATTAAATAATTGTGGACTCAATGGAACCGACTTGTCACATCAATCGTATTCCAAGGTTCAATTATTGTTCAGAATCTTCCACCCCTGCATTCGCGTAATCTTACATAGAAGGCACGATACACGATCACTCAAGAATATCAAGAAGATAAAACAATGGCCAGAATTTATAACTACTTTATTGACATTACATGGAACATTGTTCAGAGCTAACCAAACCACTACTTGCAACAGACCACTTGCAACACTTCCACTTGCAACAGTGGTGTCCGGTGTCTGGGGATCGACAAAAAAATTTCTGAATGACTTTCGAATGAAATGTTTACGATCAAGTTACGATCACATGATGTGCTGAATTATGACCTATGACGCAGTACTCAGTCTAATGCCTAACAACGCGACGTCACTGAAATTCGTGTAGGTGAAACTATCGGAGAAAAACTGAAGTCGTTCTTTTAAGCCTAACCAAGGGAAAAATAAGTCATTTGAAGCAGACACAAGAAATGGACTACAGGAGCAGGCAGTCAAGGGCATTAGCCTAGCTGTTGACGACCTATAGCACTGACCGAAGCAACGGGAAAGATAAGTCTAGCTGTTTAAATTGTCGTCATTGCAAAACCGTAATACTGAGTCCATTTCGCTTTGATTAGGCATGTCTATGTATTTTCATGTATATATGTTAAATTTGTTTTCCATCGTATGTATTTGTTGTTAATTCGTGGGCCGGTTGGAGAGGGAACTGAAATCTCTGGGAATGTCGCGAACAGCTGACCACCTAGATTTCAGTCGTTCTTAGGGAACTTAAACGATCGCACTTTTGGAAGCCCATTGAGGTTGCCATTGGACAGTCTGTCCAAATTTGCTACCGTTTGACAATTTGCGTTAGCTGTACTGTCCCGTAGATAATTGGTGTATTTTATTCGTATTCAGTTAATAATTTTATTCAGTTCTGTACCATGTTCGTCACTATTTCGTCCATTCTCCTCTGACTATCATTTATTTTATGATTATTAAATTTTCGTCCGTTATGAGTCCTGTGACGTCATCATTTTTCGCAGTCATTTTTTTTTGTGTGTACCTTGAATATTAAGTTGACCTCGGGTCAGACCATGACCTTTCATTTGGTCTGTGACATTTCCGCTTATTTTATTTAGTTCATAAATTCATTTTTAATTGTGAAAATGTCTTGTTTGCGTCTTGACATTGTTTGTACCCTTTAGTTGCATCATTGCTTGTCTGTCCTCATGATATATATTTATATTACATTAATAATATGCTATTATATGCAATAATACACTTGTAATCTAATTTAATTAATTTTTTTTGAAATTTAAGATTAATATGGGACATTGCATAATTATGCAGTGATAGTCCAAGAAAGTAGCACTACAATTTATCATAGATGCCTAGGGCATAATAATATAATATATATATTGACAAAATAAATAATCTTATAGCTACCTTTGAGGTAATAGACCCATTGTATATTATTTAATATACTTTTCTGGTACTAAGAGAGTGACTTAGTACATTGAACAATATCATTACTAGGAATTATACCCAACATTATTGGACATTGAAATTAATTGTGTGATATAATTACATTATATTTAACAGATATCATAACTATTTATGATATAGTATTATTTAGATACAATATTGTTACAAAATATTGTCTATTAGGTGAACTTAAACATTAAGTTCAGTACTATTGTGATTACTTATATTGAATATTTCTAAGTTGAGTAAGTATAATAATTACTCTGAAGCTACTATTGACTATTTTAATCAGTAATTATCAATAATTACTACAGATAAAAGTCAAAATGCTTACTATAGACCATTTCGTTAAAATTGGCCGTGATTATGGCTACAAATCTCAAGAACTTCGTCAGTTTGCTGAATCAGAACTCGAAAAATATGAAAGAAAGGAAGAAGAGAAAAAGGCTGCATTAAAGAAAGAGGAAGAGGAACAAAAGGCAGCATTAAAGAAAGAGGAAGCAGAACTTGAGATGAAGCAAATTGCCAAGGAAAATAGGTTGAGAGAGATTGCTCAACGTGAAAGAGAAGAGCAAAGAGCAATCTCCAGGCAGGAAGAAGAGAATAAATTGAAACGAGAGGAAATTATTTTACAACAAGAAATGGAATTGGCGCGTATTAAATTGGAGACAGCAAGATTACAAGCACAAAATGCTGATGCAAACCAGAATAATAACGCACAAAATGGATCATCATCCAGCCAGCCTAAACACTTCTACAACTTTAAACTACCCATTTTCAACTTGAACGTCGACGACCTTTCATCGTTCCTGGCACGTTTTGAACAGACTTGCAAAACAAACCATTTGCCTGAAGAGTCATGGGTACTCAAGTTAAATGAATTCTTGGTTGGAGAACCACTGACAGCTTCTCAAAATGCTGACCCATCAATAGCTAATAACTACGGTGCTATTAAGTCCTTGCTTCTACGAAGATTTCACCTGGACGAGGAACACTGTAGGTTGAAATTTAAGGGAATTTTACCTGAATCTCCAAGGGATTTTGCAGGATTCATTGCGAATATACGCAATACATTTAACAGATGGGTTGAACTGGCAGAAGTCAACAAATCATACGACAAATTAGTTGATTTACTACTACGAGATAAGGTATTATCTTCGGTTAGCCAGCCATTTTTTGCATATTTGCAGGAGCGTAAACCAGGTACTATGGATGAGTTAGAAAAAATTTCTTTAAACTACTGTTCGGCACACCCGAATGCAACCATTTCTAACTCCTCATTAAGAGAACCTCTACCTGTGGCGTCTAATATGGCCTACAATCACAATAACAAACAAAGACATCACAGTGTAGACAGAAGCAGGTTCCAAAGAAATCACAATGTTAACTTTCAGAAGGGACATAATAATGATTTCAACAATAAAAATGAGTTCAACAGAGGTAGATCACGAGATAGAAATTATTCACCTCAAACAAACTACCACAATGGTCAACATAACACTCATTATAATCGATCACATACTCCCAATGATAATAGTAACTGGAATGGTAATAATCATGGCTCGAGACATCGAGATAATAGTTACTATAGAGGACGACGAGATAATTCTAACAATTATACTCGGAATCGATCTCATTCTCGGGGATCATCTCATTACAACCATAATACAGGGGCGGCAGTTACAAATAATACTACCCCTATAGCTCAGGTTCCACTTGACAATAATACAACACAGTCTTCTGCTGCATGTTTTGCTATTAATTATAATGTGGCAAATAGTTGCCAGCAATGCAATCTTATTTTTCAGAAGGCGAAAGAAACAGTGCTTAACTGCGGACATATTATACCACAGGTAGGTCTTGCAGTCAACGATGGAAC
Source organism: Oreohelix idahoensis (assembly GCA_024509875.1). Taxonomy (NCBI): domain Eukaryota; kingdom Metazoa; phylum Mollusca; class Gastropoda; order Stylommatophora; family Oreohelicidae; genus Oreohelix; species Oreohelix idahoensis. The sequence goes on from JAMPIV010010000.1 coordinate 239,547, forward strand.
AGGCCTACTAATTTTTAACAGAGGATTAGTTAATGGATCCGTCGTCTCAGTATTGAGGGATTCGGGATCCACAACGATTGGTGTACGACAGTCGCTGGTACATCCCAGCTGTGCAACGGGGGAATATGTTCGTTGCATGACGTTTGGTGGAACAATAGAGTTTTACCCCACAGCTATTATTCATGTTAACACTCCTTTCTTCACAGGAAACGTAAAAGTATGTATGCTAAAAAAGCCTATAGCTGATTTGATGGTTGGTCGTATACACGGCAGTAAAGATTGTACTCCAGATGAGATTATAGAATGGGAGAAACATAACCTATGCACTGGAAACGCCGTGACGACTAGAGCGCAGACTCAACTCATGGAGAAAGTTGATGATAATAAAATGGATGCAGACAACCAAGAGGAATTTGTAGTCAATTCACCTATTGACAGGGAAACATTTGCAACCAAACAAAAAGAGGATAAATCTTTAAAAAAATTTTTTAAGTTGGTTGATAAAGTTGACAATCTATCCTCAGGTAATAATAACAAACATTGTTTTGTTATTAAAAATGGCATATTGATTAGATGTTTTAATGACAAATCACAAATGAAACAACAAGTTATGGTCCCATATACTTTTAGACGGTACATTCTTCAACATGCACATGACTCACATTGTGCTGGACATATGGGATATACTCGAACACGATCTCGAGTACTGTCTTCATTCTTTTGGCCAGGGGTGTCAAGAGATATTTCGCAGTATGTACGTTCCTGTACTACATGCCAAGAAGTGAAAGCACGTGGAGCTTTTCACACGGCGCCTATTCAGGCTTGCGATATCTCAGTGAGACCTTTTGACAAGATGGCAATAGACATTATTGGTCCATTGCTACCATCGGCCAGAGGACATAGATTCGTCCTTACGTGCATTGATTTGTGCACACGATGGCCAGAAGCTATCCCATTAAAGACCACCACTACCACAGATGTAGCTGATGCACTACATCTCATCTTTTCTAGAATAGGGTTTCCTAGAAAACTTTTATCAGACCATGGGTCACAGTTTATATCTGACACCATGAAGGAAGTCATGAAAACTTGGGACATTGATAGGAATTTAAGTAGTATTTATCATCCGATGAGTAATGGTGCGGTTGAAAGACTTAACCGTACACTTAAACAACTACTACATAAGGTTACTGCTAAGCACCCTCATGACTGGGACAGAGCACTCCCAGCTGTTCTATTTGCTTATCGGGAGGTACCGCATGAACAAACTGGCTTCTCTCCCTTTGAATTAGTTTTTGGTGCTCCCCCAAGAGGTCCTATGGGACTAATAAAAGACTTATTAATTGACGACGAGATGACTCAGGACACTCAGTCATCTTACGAGTACGTGATTAATCTTCGGAAGAACATTATTGAGTCTTGCCAGTTGGCAACAGCTTCTTCTGAGGCTGCAAAAGCTAAGGCTCGATCTCTACAAAATAAGTCTCGACGATTACGCCAATTATTCCCAGGCGACGAGGCTTATGTGTTACTTCCTCACAATAACAATAAATTATTGATATCTTGGAATGGTCCTTACAAAGTCATTGATAAAATTTCCGACGTTGATTACGTCTTAGATATCAAGGGACACAAAAAGATATTTCATATTAACATGCTCAAGCAATTTCATACACGTCCTGAACACTTACAGTCAATTTTTCATGAACTAGATGACAACACAGTATCCACTTGTCATTATACTAACTTATCTGTCATCCAGGAAGAAGAATCTTCTTTTCCTGAGGTACAGTTACCGTTACCTGTACCAGTAGTTCAACCTACTGAATCTTGGCGGGATGTAACCATCTCTTCAACGGTTACACCGCAACAGCGTCTACAGATTGCTAATCTATTACAATCTTATCCAGATGTGTTGACCGACGTTCCGGGTCGCACATCGGCTATCAGTCATGACATTACTCTCAATGACGATACACCTATTCGTGTACATCCCTATTCTGTTCCTTTACATTTCCTTGCTAAAACTACTAAGGAACTTGAACAGATGTTGTCTCTGGGAATCATTGAGACTAGTAATTCGCCATTCTCTTCTCCATTAGTGATTGTCCGGAAGAAGGACAATAACATTAGACTATGTGTTGATTATAGAAAATTAAATGCTAAGACTATAGTTGACAGCGAACCACATCCACTTATCGACGACTTACTGCCACGTCTATCCAACGCAACTATATTTAGTAAGATAGACTTAACTAAAGGTTATTGGCAGATACCACTGACCGAAAAGGCTAAGTACTACACCGCATTTTCCACGCCACAAGGTCTATACCAGTGGAATGTGATGCCTTTTGGGCTTGTTAATGCGCCAGCTACCTTCATTCGCCTGATGCGACAAATTTTATCAGGTAGACCAGACGTTATTACATATATTGACGACATATGCTTGTTTAGTTCGTCGTTTGAGGAACATGTTTCGGGACTTAGATATGTTTTTGACACTCTAAGGAATTATCATCTAACTGCTAAACCTACAAAGGTGCAAATCGCGTGTAATGAGATAACCTTTTTGGGACATATCATTGGATCGGGATATATCCGAACGTTACCTAGTACAGTCTCCAAAATTCTAAACATAGCAGTTCCTCAGACGAAGAAACAGGTCAGGAGTTTGTTAGGACTTGTTCAATATTACAGTAGATTCATACCAAACTTGTCATCCATCACGGCTGTATTGTCTTCATTGTTAAAAAAAGATATGCCGGTGAAGGTGACATGGACTGGTACATGCAATGAAACTTTCAACAAAATTATAAATTTGTTCTCACATGAACCAATTTTAAGACTTCCCGATGCTTCCAAAAGATTTTTCTTACGAACAGATGCTAGTAACTACGGCATTGGTGCATGCCTGCTCCAGAACCATGACGGCATTCTACACCCCACCTTATATATATCAAGAAAGCTGAAGCCGGCTGAAACAAAGTATTCCACAGTCGACAAGGAACTTTTGTCTGTGATCTGGGCAATAACGAAGCTGGAGAAATTCTTACTCGGTGCCCCCTTTACCATACAGACGGACCAACGTGCGGTCGCATCCTTGCGTCGATCCAACCACAAAAGCCAAAAACTTGCCAGATATTCAATCATCCTACAGCCATTCGAGTTCTCCATTGAACACATACCTGGCACTGAAAATTGTGTGGCAGATGCGTTGTCACGTAATCCTATTGACGACGAATAATCAACATTGACACTCTTAAACTACATCAATCAGAACTACATTGGATTGAACGAAGTATCAACTATAAAGGAACTAACCTTGCCTTCAATTTAAACTTTAGATCCACTATATGCATCACAGAATTGAACTAAAAGACAATCAAGGTATATATAGACATTCAAACTTCGTCTAACGTCCATACACGATATATGAATATCTTTGAACAATCATGGAACAATATCTGACGACAAGTCGAACTTATTATCCTGTGTATACTTAATTCTTGGATGCTGGGATAAATGACATTTCTTTCCAACGTAAACGTTTGAACAGTTTTGCCTAAAAGAATTCATCAGGATCAAGACTACGGATGGATCATCATATCCTATACTAATTAATTAGTTAACTTAACTTCTTAATTGAATTATTATCAATAAAATGAAATGTGAGAAAAAAATGAAATGAAAGAACAAAAAAAAAAAGAGAACGAAATACTAAAAGAAGAAATTATGAAAAGAGAAAATAAATCTCACACAAGTATTAGATTAATAATTTTTTTTAATGTACCTATACATTATTTAGTTAGTTAAATTAGATAGTTATTATTCACTAACACTTAACACACACAATTAAGTTAAAACTTATATTCGAATTTCTTTCTATTTCTTCTCACTTATTTTGTCTTTTTCTTCTCTCATAACATCGCGTTACATTAGAACCTTAATAATTTAACTCTTAGTTTAATTAATTAATTTAATTTTAATTAGTCAAATTAATTCCTATATGACATACTAATACGACAGACCTTACTTTAATTTAATTTTATCATTCACTATTAACATTGGACATTTATTTAGTTGATATAATAATATGTATAATATTGATATATAATGTGATTTATGATTAGATGACTATGACAAATAGTTAGTTGACACGACCGCAACACGGTTCTACTCAGAACATCGTCGGCCATATGTCACAATTGTGTTAAATTTTTTTGAAAAATTGTTAAGTCGGATAGATATTGAAAAAAAATCTATCGATTTTTTTTTCCCCGGTGTACAGGGAATTGTTACGGTATATGATATTAACGCCGTCTGCTAAAGGTTACCAGACGTGCAATTGTAAAGGTTAAGACATTTAATATATTGCGATAGATGTTTCAATTTTGAACGCTTTATACACGATCGATTATGACGTGTATAGCGTTGTTTAGGACACAGTCGGTAACTAAGAAACGCTACCCTTTTCACATTGACCGTCAAGCTGTTAAGACGCGTCTGACTCTCCTTCCAATGTTGGGCATGGTATTGCCATACAGATATATTTTATGCAAGTACGGACATGGGTCAGTCCATTGCTATTACGAAGATTTGAAATGATTAAAGGTCAGTACGAAGTGAAAATTAAGGAAGGATGAATTACAGTCCATAGTATTTGATTTTGCCAGACTCATAGACTCACTGTCGGCCGTTGGAAACCCCAACCGCGCGTGCATACAGCTATGACAATCTGCATACAGTAATTTGATTATTGGACAAGGACTGATAGGATATCTACATATCTATGCCATATATTTTCAAGTTATAATATGTACCTTTGTGATCAACATGCATGAATCGTTTTGACGTGTAATCTGTATTAAATAATTGTGGACTCAATGGAACCGACTTGTCACATCAATCGTATTCCAAGGTTCAATTATTGTTCAGAATCTTCCACCCCTGCATTCGCGTAATCTTACATAGAAGGCACGATACACGATCACTCAAGAATATCAAGAAGATAAAACAATGGCCAGAATTTATAACTACTTTATTGACATTACATGGAACATTGTTCAGAGCTAACCAAACCACTACTTGCAACAGACCACTTGCAACACCCACCCTCATTTCCAATATTTCTGTGATCCATAGTTCCTATCTCTCCCTTGGGTCCACAACCAAGTCTGTGCTAGCGGTCCTTCTAAAACAGATTCGACGTGGCTTTTAAAGCGTTGGAATTCTTGGTGCAGGTTTTGAGCCTGCCAGTCAATCCGAGGCTGTTCAAAGGTAAACCCTGTGGTCATTACTTTACCTGTTAGTGACGATGAACTGGCGGGAATATACCCTTGTTATCAAAGTTAGGTCTAGTAGCTAATGTTATCTTTGTAGATGGAAATGCAGGTTTACTGATACTTAAGCTGATCTTGTTTTGTACTAATGGAGATGTACTGGCGACATGGATAATATTCTGACACCATGTCACGTTATACACAGTCGGTTTAACAGAACATTCTTGAAACAAAACAAGAGTTAACATCTTTTTTTTCTCGTACTGCTATTGCCAAATACCAGCATAGCTTCCCCTAGTATTGGTCACTGTAAATGTCAAAACTAATACTCAATACATCACAGTTTCCATTGATAACCTATGAGAAGTTTTATTAAAATTCACTTTATTTATGAACTGCATAAGATAAGAATGGGATCCTTTATTTGAAGTGACGTTATCATTTGGTAAAATATAATTTAGTTCCAATTTTTCAATGCCTTGTTGAAAGAATTGCAGTAAGAGGGTTATGCTACAGAGATACAAATAACTGATATGCTGCACTTCTTCAACATTTTTACACTCTAGAACCTGAAACAGATATGATTGTATCAAGGCAGATCTTTAGAGAGCTCAGTGTTTCTTAAGTAGATACTCACATCACATAGGTTCTCTGCTGCTGATCTAGTCTATATTTTAAAACCATAAAGTGACTTCTGTTACTGTTTTAGTAATCAATCTGAGTGAAGTTAAACAGCATGTGTACATGCTTTGGCATTTTTATCATAGTTTTGTAATGAATCACATGATTATGGTTTTCTTTAAATTACCACAGAAATGTGACAAGCCAAGTATCTACAAATTCTAAGTCTCCTGAGAAAATGAATGTGTCACATTCACTTAATAACATAATTGACAATTAAGTGAATTGAGTTCCTCCATGCATTTCCACCGTGACAGGTACCTACTGGTATTAATGAACCTATTTTCTGAGTTATTAATTGATACCAAGCAAATGCTGAAAAAGCAGGATAAGTTGTCTAACATAATTTTGGTCATATAATTTAGTCTCACTTCCTTTCTTTAAAGTGAGGACTCCTAAAGCCACCTCCAGAGCAACCCTCAATGCTGATCTGATATCACTTGTAACTGTACATAATGCTTGGTGCTGAATTCTATCGTATTTTGAATGATTTCCTGCATGCTGCCATATTGTGACTCCATAAGGTGTGAATGTATGTAGTGCAGTGTGTTTGCACATAACATAAATTTTGTAAGCATGATTTATTACAGAATTAGAAATTGTATGCGTTGTGTATCATAATTGGGTAAAATCGCAATAACTGTCGCCAAATATTCTGCAGTGAATATGTGTATTTTAGGTTAGGATTAACCCTAACTCTATATGTAAAATACACATATTCACTGCGGAGCATTCTGCGACCGTCCTTGCGATTTTACCCATAATTGTTACCTATAAGATGTGTAAATGGATATTTTTCGTTCATTTTAGTTGAAATTTGTTAAGTTTAATAGTGGGTGTTTTACATTGTGTCGAAGTGATACGCTCACTTGTCCATGTGAATAACCTTAGGGGAAAATGGCGGACAGTTTAAAATTATTCTTCCCATTTACCCATATTTAATCTTGTGACTATGTGCTGCAGAGTCATAGACTATGCATTCATAATCTCTTTTGCCTCGAATGATTTATAAAACATGATTGTCAATTACCTCTGTGACTAATGCAATTTGGTGAAATACACAACAGTTGGTTGTAACACAGAATCAGAATACTCTTCATTTAGAGAAATACGCAATGTTCATACCCAAGGCTGCCACTCAAGTTTTAGAGATAAACCCAGATTTTCTTCTAAAAAAACTCAGAAATATCCAGATTATTTAATGCCTCAAATACACAAGATAGATGATCCTTACACAATCTGTTAGCACAACTTTTGCACAAATAAGTTGTCTGCTTCCAATTTTTTTGTATTTCTTCATGTTTTTTTTATTTGTTATTACCAAAAATTCACAATTATATAAAAATGGTTTTATTATAACACCAATATATGAACTCTTGAAAATGAGATATTTTAACAGTAGCATACTTACAGTAGTTACATTAACAAAATGTTCCTCAAATCAAATATAAAATGTTAGTTGTAACTTGTTACTGTTGAAAACTGTCCCTTATCAGTGACTCGGCATCCATGTCGACAACTTCTCCTTCGTCAAGATCACATGCATGAAATGACAACGTAGAATCTTGATTGTGGAGTTCTAAAATCTTTGCATATCTCTGACGACAATGTCCTTCACGCACATCTTCCAACGATGCTTTTACTAAGATTAAACTTATGACAAACTCCAATCCTTCAGCTCGCTGTCACCTCACAAAGAACCTGCTGATACCATGGCTTTACTTTTTTATGCAGTAACATGTGTGTCGCCATGCTGCTACAACTACCTAGCATGCCTTCATCATCGCTCATTTTATAATCTCATAATAATAACAACAACTACCTAGCGTACCTTCATCATTGCTCATTTTATAATCTCATAATAATAACAACAACAACTACCTAGCATACCTTCATCATTGCTCATTTTATAATCTCATAATAACAACAACAACTACCTAGCATACCTTCATCATTGCTCATTTTATAACCTCATAATAAAAACAACAACTACCTAGCATACCTTCATCATTGCTCATTTTATAATCTCATAATAACAACAACAATTACCTAGCATACCTTCATCATTGCTCATTTTATAACCTCATAATAACAACAACAACTACCTAGCATACCTTCATCATTGCTCATTTTATAATCTCATAATAACAACAACAATTACCTAGCGTACCTTCATCATTGCTCATTTTATAATCTCATAATAACAACAACAACAAACCAGCGTACCTTCATCATTGCTCATTTTATAATCTCATAATAACAACAACAATTACCTAGCATACCTTCATCATTGCTCATTTTATAATCTCATAATAACAACAACAACTACCTAGCATACCTTCATCATCGCTCATTTTATAACCTCATAATAACAACAACAACTACCTAGCATACCTTCATCATTGCTCATTTTATAATCTCATAATAACAAACAAAACCAACAACAACAACAACAATATGCTGTTTGTCTGCTTGAGTCTCACATTTAAAAAGAATATTTTAAAATTTTTTATTTGTAATACTCATTCTGGGGCTCAACGTGAGGTCTATTGAGTAAAATGTGTAAATTATGTGTGATACGGGCCCTGGATATGACACTTTGATCTTAGCCAAAAGGCCTAGAAGCGACTCTTCTTTGACTGAATATTGTAAATGACAGCAATTAACAGAATAACAGGAAAAATATATTTGATGTAAACGAATCAAAACACATCATTGATATGGTTAAAAACAAGAATTAAACTGAAGTGGAATAAAAAATATATAGCACATAATTTTTTACATTTCATTATAATATAAATATAATGTGTCATTCTCAGTGCACAGAATATACATACATTGTAAATGCCAATTGTCAAATATACCCAGATTAATGCAGATTTGGAAAAACAATACCCAGATACCCAGACGGAAGTAAAAGAACCCAGATCTAGTAAAATATACCCATCTGTGACAACACTGTTCATATCCTTATTTTACATATGTATCGTCAGCAGTGTTGCCACCTTTAATTTTGAAAAGAAAATCTAGATTGTACCTTACAAAACAACTAGATACACCTAGATTTTTAATTTTGGGCTACGTCTGGACACCTTAGGCTACCTTAGGCATTTTAGGCTACTTTGGGCTATTTTGGGGATACTTTCGGCGAAAACCGAAAGTTGATCTATGTTAGGGAGACCAAATAATTATTTTTTTTACAAAGAGGACATTTTCTGATTTTTGACTTAAAAAGGACAAAGGAGGACACTTTTAAAGTAACGAGTATACAAAGGAGGACACGTTAATTTCACAAATTTAATACATGTACGTACAGAATCATGATAAAATATATAGAAATACTTCAATGACATTTATTTTTTAAATGTTGTCTTCATAAAATGCATGTTTTAATAATTTTTCCATCAAGCATTATTATTTCATCATCACTAAATATTTAGTCTTTAACATTGTACTTTTCACTTCAACTAAATGTTCATGGAAGTCTGTACATATAACATTCTTGTAATTGTATTGAACTTGTAATATTCCTTTTATACATTCAACAGAGAATTTGTTTCTATCCTTTGTCCACTGACTTTCCATGAAAGAAAAAACAGCTTCTTAATATCAGCATTATTTTTTGGAATAGCAAAGGGGAAAAAAATGAGCAATTTGCAGTAGTTCCAAATGTAAATCTACATTTCTTTATTGTTAAAAGAATTTGGTCCACTTTTCATGTACCAGTAGTTGAATAAAAAAAAAAATTATCATACAGTTTTGATTAAACATAACTGAAGACTGTCAATAGGTCATTTTTATCATCAATTTTCATGTTCTTTCTCATTAAATATTTGATGGGAGGCCATAACATGTTGGAACTTGTAAAAATGTCAAACAGCCAAAACAATTAAATTCCTCTAAAGATTTTTGCATAAAAGACCCCAAAAAAAAAAGATTTTTTTTTTTTTTTTTTTGTTTAAAAGCTGGACAAATAGAATTTTTTTAAAAAGCCCGCCAGATGCTACATTTTCACGTGAAAAGACGGCCAAATCTGGACGTATGGTTACCCTAATCACGGTGGTATTCTTCAACTAATGAATGGAAATTACCAAAAAAACAAAAAAAAGGCAAAAAAAAAACAAAAAAACAGATCAAAACTGTGAAAATAAGGCAAACACCTTCACAAAAAATCTAAACCCTTCCCCCCATAAACACACTTACAAGTGCACATTTAGCAGTAAGTACTATCATAATAGTGTCTGATGACACCCTCATCCTGGCTGTCACCCAGGGCGTACAGCCCCCTCGCACACGCTTAGTACACCACTAGTCAAAAGTATAGTGTTTAAACATTTTTGATGATGTAGTGAAGTCCTTACAACATTTATTTGAAAACAACAGCTAGGCTCTATTTTATACAATAGAGTCAAGTAGGTGCAGCTGCATTTTGTTTCTTGCTTTTATCTTAAATGATGGTGCAAGAGAGAATATGCTCTCAACTACGGCATTACTCACTGGGATTATTACACATGTAAAGGCACATGCGGCGAGCTATTTAAATTCCTTTTGTGGGAGTACACTGATCCAAAACAGTTCACTTTCTGTGGGGAGTCCATCTTTCTTAAATTGTGGTTCCTCTCTAAAATAAACAAAAGTTGTTTTTCTGTACTGCTCTTCTAATGTGATGAAATTGTTTTCTGCAATGTGTATAAAAAAGGTAACTCTGAAAATGGGACCTGTTTCACAAAATTATCACAGGGCTCAGTTTTGACAGGCCTTGAAAAGAATCTCTAGCTGCGGGAAATCTAGGTCTTACTTGCCTGAGAGATTCTTTTCGCACATACGCACATCTTACTGTGACATTTTCTAGTTCTTGATGGACCTCAAGGTCCATGTTCTGCTGTAGGAACCTATTCCATTCTGTTAAGAACCTAACATTAAAATAAACCTCATCATCATTCCTTTTCGTTCCCTGTGGATCATAAGGGCAGAAACAGTTGCTCTCCATTGATTTCTATTCTGGTTTGTCTTTTTCAGCTGTGCCCAAGTCTCTTTGAAACATGCCGTGCCTCTGAGCCATACATCAAGACTGACTTCACATTTGAGATAACGATTCTGATTTTATTCTCTCTGGATATAGATGAGGAGTTCCATATTGGTCAAAGGCTTTATTTATCTTTGAGCAGACATCACCAACTGTTCCTCCTACTTAGTCAATGTTACTTCTCAGAAATGTAAAGATTTCTACTTCTTCAACGACTTGATCATTGATCTTCATCGAGTCCATCTGCATATTATTTATTCTCATTTACTTTGTTTTACTTAAATTTATGTGTAGTCCCATCTTTGCTGCTTCTGTTACTAATTTAATTACTTTCTCCTGCATATCGTGCTGTCTTTGTGATAGAAGGCACAACTAAAATAACTAAAGCTATCAGTGGAAAACGAGGTGCAAACAACATAACGTTAGTAAGAGACAAGCAAGGAAATCTCATCACCACAGCACAGGGGCAGGAAACAAGATGGGCAGAGCACTTCAGAGAAACACTGAATAAGGAACCACCAGAGACTCAGCTGAATGTTCCTGAGGCTGAAAGTGACTTAGACGTAAATACAGACATTCCACGTAAAGAAGAAATCATCACAGCTTTCAAAGGGCTAAAAAATGGAAAAGCGCCTGGTCACGACAATCTAAATGCTGAGCTATTCATGACAGACCCTGAACTAGAAGCAGAACTATTAGAACCACTATTTGCACAAGTCTGGGAAACTGAGACAACACCAACAGAGTGGAGTAAAGGAATAATTGTCAAATTGCCCAAGAAGGCGACCTTGCAGACTGCAACAACTGGAGAGGAATTACCCTCCTCTCAGTTCCCAGCAAAATACTAGGCAGGATAATCATCCAGAGAATTTCAAAAGCAGTTGACCATAAACTGAGGAAAGAACAAGCGGGCTTCAGAAAGAACAGAAGATGTGCAGATCATATATTTACCCTCAGGAACATTATAGAGCAGTGCTCAGAATGGCAGAGACAGCTGTACATTAACTTTGTTGATTTTGAAAGGCTTTCGACAGCATACACAGGGACAGCCTATGGAAAATTCTGAGGGCTTATGGAATTCCCAGCTGCATTGTTTCCATCATAAAAAGCCTCTATTCTAACTTTACGTGCAGTGTTGGATTGAGTAATGTAACTTTTGAGGGTGAAAACAGGAGTACGACAGGGATGCCCCTTGTCAACAACATTATTTTTGACAGTCATAGATTGGGTGATGCGCCGGACAACAGAGGACAGTCCAAGAGGAATAAGATGGACTACATTTTCTACATTGGAAGATCTGGAATATGCAGATGACATCGCACTGCTAGAACATTCACATCAACACATCCAGGAAAAAACGGATAGACTTAATAAGTATAGCCAGCAGGAGGGCTTGAACATCAACCTAAAGAAGACAGAGGTCATGACACTCAATGTGAGCAACCCTGAGCCCATATCAGTAAGGAATCAACAACTGGAACAGACAGATGCCTTCACATACCTAAGATGCATATTAACCTTTAGCACGCTGCATAAAAATTCAGAAAACTTGCCCAACCACTGCATTCTTTTTCACAACGCCCCATTTTTATAGTGGGTGACTTGTAAATTCTATAGTTTTTTTGTTTTTTGGTCAATTGCTCTAATTTTTAGATTGTATAGAAATGAATGAATGATGAATCTGATGATATAAAATTTGTTTGTGTACATGTTAGATGTGATAGGAAGAGAGGAAAGGAAAGATGAAAAAAACGAAAAAAAATTAAAAAAAAATTTAAAAAAAAAATTTTTTTTAATTTTAAAATTAAAAAAAAAAATTGAAAAAATGACCAACAAACGAAGAGTCCATATCCCTTGCATCTCAATGAAAGTCATTTGACCAATAGAGCAATACAATTCAAATGACGATCTTTTCGTTACACCCATCATCAGTAGCAAAGCAACAAACGCTCTCGTCAGCTGTGACATTCGGCCGAAATTCTAAATCTTTCCGATATTCCTAGTCCTATCCCCTAACATTATACATACTAGCAATGCCATTCTACTTTCGTTTCCATCTCAGCCATCAAACATATTCTGAGAAACGATATCAGCGCTTATAAAGACAAAAATCTCATCCCCACCGCATGGCGTCAGAATCCAATAAAATTAGAGCAAAAATGGCCGCGTGTTGATGCCGATTCATTTCGATTAAAAAAATTTACAAAAAATAAATGCGGATACACCCATCGCTTTTTTAAGATCGGAAACGGAAGCTAGCTCTCTTGCAAATAACATTAGAACTCAACATCCGGGGCTGAAATCACGTGTACACAAGTCCTCATGCTAGAAACGGTGATATCCGTAAGGCGCAACATTGCGCCTCCAGCATGGAGAACATAGGTTACGTTTGTCGCAATGTGGCGCCCGCAGCGTGCTAAAGGTTAACACCAGATGGTGGAGCAAGCAAAGACATCAACAACAGAATGAACAAAGCAAGAACAGCCTTTTTTAGCCTAAACAACATCTGGAAGTCCTCTCAGTACAGCACAAGCACAAAATTAGGATTATATCAGAGCTGTGTGCTTTCTGTGCTTCTCTATGGCGCAGAAAGCTGGAGAGTTACAGAGAAGGAAATGTCAAAATTGTCCTCTTTTCACACAACATGCCTAAGGAAAATTCTCCGAATCTTCTGGTCAAACACCATCAGCAACCAAGAACTACTTATTCGGAGTAACCAGGAAGTTATGCACACCATCATAGCTGGCAGACGCTGCAGTTGGGTTGGCCACGTCCTCAGAAGGGACCCTGATACCATCACAAGAACAGCTTTGCTATGGACCCCCAAGGGAAAGCGAAAGAGAGGCCGACCAAAAACAACTTGGCGGAGAACTGTGAAAGCTGAGATGCAAAGAATGAACCACAGTTGGGGCATTGTATGAAGGATGGCTGCCGACCGAGCAAAGTGGAATCAATTTGTTGCTGCCCTACAAGACGCCACCAGGCGTGATGGCCACTGACTGCTTTGACGGTTGGTGGTTATGGACCAAAGAAGAAGAAGAAGAAGACATCACCAACTGTTCCTCCTCCTTAGTCAATGTTACTGCCCAGAAATGTAAAGCTTTCTACTTCTTCAACGACTTGATCATTGATCTTCATTGAGTCCGTCTGCCTATTATTTATTCTCATTTCCTTTGCTTTATTGAAATTTATGTGTGGTCCCATCTTTGCTGCTTCTGTTACTAATTAAATTGTTTTCTCCTGCATATCGTGCTGTCTTTGTGATAGAAGGCACAAATGATCTGCAAATTCTAGATCCTCAAGTTGTTTTTTAAATGTCCACTGTATTCCAGTTTTCTCACCCTCTATTGCCTGTCTCATAACCCAATCTATGACCATGAGAAAAAGCTTTATGATAGCAAACATCCCTCTCTGACCCCACTGTTTACTGTGAAGGGCTCTGATTGTTTTCTTTTGTGTATTTTGTGCATGAGGCCTCCCGGTAGAAATCTTCGGTGATTTTAATGAATTTCTCTGGGATTCCATAATGTCTAAGGATTGTCCACATCTCAGTATCTTCTATACTGTCGAAAGCTTTTTCGAAGTCTACAAAATACAAGGATGTCTGCCACTCATTTGATTGTTCTATGATAATTGTGAGTGTTCATATCTGGTCAGTACATGATCTTCCTGCACAAAATCCTGCTTGTTCTTCTCTAAGTTTGTCATTGTACCACAATATGTATACACACGCTTCGTTTATGAATGAACGACATGATAACTGGATCTGCCAATGAAAATGCCTTTTCCAGACCTATGAAACAAAGATGGATCTCACTCTTATACTCAAGGGCCTTTTCACTCAGCTGAGTATGAAGATTAGGTCTTGAGTACTTTGGTTTGCTTGGAATCCGCACTGGACCTCATCCAATTGTGGCTCAGCAAGGCATCAGAGTCTCTGCTCTAAGATTATAGAGTAGGTTTTACCAGGGACACTGAGAAGGGATATGCCTCTACGGTTTCCACATTATTGATTGTCACCCTTTTTGAAAATTGGTGTTATGATGGCAATCTCCTAATCCTTTGGTATGGTCTTGTTGCACCATGCTGCCTGTAGGACCCTTAAGAGTAATAGGTCGCCTAGTACTCCCATGTACTTAACCATTTCTGGTGTTATACCATCATGGCCTGCTGCTTTGTCCATCTTGATTTTCTCCAGTGCTGCCTTCAGTTCTTCCATCTTTATGTCATCTTTATCATCATTGGTTTTCTCTTCTGTGCTAGTGGTTATCATTTCTGATGCTTCACCATGCTCACCATCCAAGAGTTCTGAGAAATATTCTTTTCATCTTTCTATTACTTCCTTCGGGGCAGTAAGCAATTTTCTGTGCTTGTTTTTTTTTTAAATTTGAGATGGCATTGTTTTTTCTTCCTCATGTTCTTTGGGGGTCTTACAGAACAATTTCTGGTTTTCTTGCGCATCTTTTTCTAGCTTTTCTCCAAATTCTTCCCAGGACTTCTGTTTTGCTGCTAGCACCTTGTTCTTTGCTTCTGTTCTGAGTGTTACACATTCTCTATAATTCTCCATTTGTCCTGTTGTGTTTTTAGCTTCTAAGTATTGTTTCCATGCTATTTTCTTCTCTCTTATTTTCTCTTTGACTTCTTCTGTCCACCAAGTTGTCCTTTTTCTCTTGTTCCCAAGTCAGACTTCACCACATGCTTCTGCAGCAGCTGTCTTTATGATGTCCTTGAATTTAAGCGAGAGGGTTTCCAAGTCATCAGGTTGTTCTTCTGTGTTTCTCACCGCTGCAGTAATAAGCCCCTGATATCTGCTCTTAATTTCTGGCTCTCTCAGCTTGTAGGTCTTAATGCTCATTTCTCCTGTTCCTTTACTTAGTTTCTTGCATGATGTGGGCAGTTCCGAGGCTGAGCAACTCTTTCAGTTGTTCTTTTGATTGTAAGCAGGCAGTGATCACTTCCAATCTCTGGCTCCCTCCAGACTCTAGCGTCCCAGACATATTGAATGAGCTCCTCCTAACAATGGCATAGTAAATCACTGACTTCTCATTCTTTGTTGGTTCACATCTAGTGTATGCATGTATGCGCTTATGGAGGAACTTTCTGTTTGGAATGATCAGATTCTGCTCACTGCAGAATCTAAGGAGTTGCTTTCCATTGTCATTAAGAGTATCTTCTCCATATTTTCCAATAACTCCACCCCATCTAACATGGTCATTTCCAACTCTGGCATTGAAATCTCCGAGCATGATAATTTCATCTAGGCAGTCATCCACTGTCCTTTGAAGCAGCTCGAAGAATTCTTCCCTGAGTTCAGCTCTCTCATCCTCATTTGGCCCATATACTATGACCAAATTGACTATTCTGAAAAAGATCACTTAAAACTGTTCAAAATCAACTCTTAATGGATGCAGCATATTGTAATATAGATCTTTCTTCTATGAGCATTACCAGTATAACAAACATCCTTAAAAGCCACAATATTATTAAAGCTTCCAAACAATGTTACATATAGTGTACATACCTTAACATCTGTTTCCTGCTTTATTTCTGCAAACAGACTTGTGACATTAGCTTCCACATTTCTTCCAGCCTGAAAGCAATGTTGTTTTCAAATTTCATTAATATGATAATGAATTTCTGGAATAATTTTGACCAAACAAGTCCATTTTAAAAAAGATCACAGTGGATCACTGGTGCTGATATGTATGATTTTTTTTATAAAATGTAAAACTTTTGCCTCGTTTTGGCGAGGCGCGTCCCGTTCAACCTAGTCGGTTATATTAGGGCGCATGTCCATATATAAAAGAGCCTTAGGTCTGGGGTATTATTATATGTATGATTGTATAATTATAAATAGTTGGTCATGTGACATCATACTGTGCCACAGATCATACTAAATACACTTTTGACTCAAATAATTTGAAGATCAATTTTTTTTTTTTTTTTTTAACACTGATTATTTCTTATACAGGTGTGTAATACATAATATGAACATCCGCAAACCAAGACAGACCAAACACAGAAAAGTTTTTTGGCTGACTTTTGGGCTACTTTAAGTTTCCCAAAAAAAAAAAAATTATTATTATATGTAACTGGTATGCAGGGAACCGAACACACACAATGTTCGGTTTATCACATTTCGTCCTCTTGAAGCACAAGCGCAGTATAAGCTGATGCATGTGCTATAATGTGATATAAATTTTAAAACACAACTATTTAGTTGTGTCTAGGTACCACTTTCAGCCATGTGTGAATATTTCTGAGCTTATTTTGTCATTCTGAGTTGTGGATATTTGTGAGCTAATTTCATGACTTAAACTTCACCAGTTTAATTTCATTGTGAAAATGTTGAAAAGAGCTGCAGATACTCCTGTGGGTTACAGTAGGAATAAGAAAAGAAAGCATTTGTCATTATAGATAGCACAGAACGTAGAGTTATTGCAGAAGCTTGATTGTGGTGTCTTTGAGCATCGCCTTACTGAAGAATATGGAGTAGGAACTACCACAGCATATGACATAAAGAAACATAGACAAGCTGCTGAAGTTTTACATGGCCAGTGATGACCAAATATTAATGTCAGACTAGAAAACTTTGCACAGAGGAAAAAATGAAGAAGTTTTAGTAGTTTATGGAATTAAAGAAAAACTGCTTAGACAGAAACCATTGTTAATGAGACAGATGACACTGGGTAAAATCTACAGTAAGGCCATCTGTCTTATTGCCTAATCAGGAGCTGAAAATCCTGTTCTGGTCCATCAACAGATGTTTGACACCAATCTGATGATGGTGACTACAGCATTGAATGTACATGTGCAGGTATTTAACAAAGTTTATGTTAGAAGTTTAAACAAAATATTTTACTGATCAATAAATTGTACTACATAATTTTAAAAGGGTGATTTTTGGGCTACTTGGGTGATTTTTGGGCAACTTTGGGCTAGTTCTGGTGATATTTTGGGTGTATTCCACAAACCAAAACATGGCCCTCCCTGAGCATTTCAGATTCTGGGTGTTGAGAACTTTTTTGGGGTGTGGAGAAGCTTGGAAATATTGCTTATTTTGATATAGAAGTTTTTGCACCTTGAAACATCCTCTCAGCTATGAATACATGTTCACATACCATTGTTATTGATGATTGTTGATGTTTTAACACAGATGAGAAGGACTTATAGTAGTGTTCATAAAAAGTAACTACATTGTGGCTCATGAATCCATGAGTTAAAAACTGTTCAAAACAATCGTGTATTTTTTTTTGACGACATTGGTAAAACAAACAGACAGTCAGTGTGATTTTTCCTTATGAGCGAGCTAGAGGTATTCAGCCCTCTGGAGGTGTGTGTGTGGCCCATGCCATTCTATTCATGTATATGGAATAATTATTGATTTTGTATATCTCAACGTTAGAATTCTATTGGAGTTTGATAAATACATGTAAGCTCAAGGTAGGAGCTGTGTAATTCAACCAGTGATGGATGATTGCAAAATGTTTGTTCTTAAGAGAACAGGTAATTATAAATTAAGTACATTATCTTCATAGAAACCATGGGTTCTTGATGTATGGGAAATGTCTGGTGACAGACCTATTTACTATGAGAGTGTCTTCACCCTTAAACAGAGGCTCAGGTAGCCAAGCCATTATTTACGAGTACATGACAGTCTTACATGTGCTTCTTCTTCTTTGATCCTTAGCCGCCGACCGTCAAAGCAGTCAGTGGCCATCACGCCTAGTGGCATCTTTTAGGGCAACAACAAATTGATTCCACTTTGCTCGGTCAGTGGCCATCCTTCGTACAGTACCCCAACTCTGGTTCATTCTTTGCATCTCAGCCTCCACAGTCCTCCGCCAGGTTGTTTTTGGTCGGCCTCTGTTTTGTTTTCCTTTAGGGGTCCAAAGCTGTTCTTGTGATGGCATCAGAGTCTCTTCTGAGGACATGGCCAACCCAGCTCCAGCATCTGCCAGCTATGATGGTGTGCATGTCCTCTTGCTTGCTCCGAGTAAGCAGATCTTGGCTGGTGATGGTATTCTGCCAAAAGATTCGGAGAATTTTTCTTAGGCATGTAGTGTGAAAAGAGGACAATTTCGACATTTCCTTCTCTGCCCTCTCCAGCATTCCACACCATAGAGAAGAACAGAAAGCACACAGCTCTGATATAATCTTAATTTTGTGCTTGTGCTGTATTGAGAGGACTTCCAGATGTTGTTTAGGCTAAAAAAGGCTGTTCTTGTCTTATTCATTCTGATGTTGATGTCTTTGCCTGCCCCGCCGTCTGGTGTTACTATGCATCCTAGGTATGTGAAGGTGTCTGTCTGTACCAGTTGCTGATTCCTTACTGATATGGGGGCTCAGGGCAGCTCACATTGAGCGTCATGACCTCTGACTTCTTTAAATTGATGTTCAAGCCTACCTGTTGGCTTATTGTATGGGGCATGTCTGGTGACAGACCTATTTACTACGAGAGTGTCTTCACCCATGAGCAGCTCAGGTAGTCAAGCCATTATTTACAAGTAGATGACAGTCTTACATGTGCTATCCACACAAAATTCAATACATATTTTCCTAGCAATCACCAGTAGGATTTCTGAAGTGCCAAATGTTTATATTGGCTAACGTTGATGTATATCTTGTAAACTGTTTTGAAATGTGTCATATGATGAAGTATCATGTGTTATGTGAATAAATTGTAAAAGTTGTCTATGCCACGCATCCGAGAACAATTTATCTAAGTGGTGCTCCAGATGTGTTGTGCAGTCTGTAATATTGTGGGCATTGTCTAGTTTCACAGAATGCCTCCTAACACACCATCAAGTCAAGAGAAGCCATCACAAAACAACAAAAAGCACTACAGACCACTCACTAACACAACACAGGAAGATTCACACCACCTTCTCAACACTAAAGTTTAGTAAAGAACCCCGCTGTTATGATTAAAATTCATAATGATTGTGTCGGTATAATGGTTAGCTCGACAGGGCTCCTTGTTTGTTTACTTTATACAGAGTCATTTATTAATACAGGAAGTGACATCATTCCGATGTGGTTGTTTGGCAGACATGAAACTGAAAATGCAGAAGTGAGGAGATTGTCTGCAAGCCTTCTACCATTGTATGTCATGGCGAGTGGACGCATGTGTTTGAGCTCCTAAATTTAAGTGTCTATTACTGAGTTATTTCATTACTCAAGATCTTATTTCAGGTGTATCTATACTGTTCAAAAAAAGAAACGCATAGCTATCCAAGGGCGCGTTTTTATTAGTTTGTAAGTAAAATTTGGTGCTAGGGTATATAAAAACCAGCCTCAAATGTTCTTTACAGTGTCAAATGCACGTGTTGACCTGAATTGCATTCATTTTTGTAATCGTTACAATGCAGTGGTCAATAGTGTTTATGACGCAATTTTTGACCACAGCTCATGTTGCACAGATGTGAAAGCAACAAAATTTGGGGTGAACACTATTCACTGACTACACAACTGAAACCCTATAAAAGGATAATGCTACACACAAAAAAATCAGTTCATTTTCAAGCAGACATTTATGGCGTCTCTATCGATAAATTTAAGGAACATTGCTATTGGCCGACTGCATGCAGGCGAAAGTCAAAGTCAGGTTGCCAGGCATCTAAACGTGCATCAGAGTATCATCAGTTGACTTTGGCACCAGTTCCAAGCCACTGGATCAGTTGAAGACCGGCATTGCAGTGGATGACCCAGAGTGACAACAGCAGCGGAGGATCGCTTTATTCAGCTTTGTCACCTCAGAGACAGGTTTACAACAGCTTCCTCAACTGTCCAGTTATTGCCTACAGGACGTCATGTGTCTGATCAAACTGTCCAGAATAGACTGCATGACGCAGGACTTTGGGCACAACAACCTCACAGAGGACCTGTCCTTACGTGCTGCCATCACCAAAATAGACTTCTTTGGGCCAACCAGCATTGTCACTGGGCAGGTGACAATCAATGGAGACGTGTCTGGTTTAGTGATGAATCTTTCTTTTTGTTTCAGCGTCATGATAGATGGCGTAGGGTCTACCATAGGCAAAATGAATGTTTTGCTCAAAATTGCGTTGATGAAGCTCTGCCACACGGTGGTGGAGGTGCAATGGTGTGGGGAATGATCAGTTACAATGGAAAGAGTCAATTGATGCACATTGAAGGAGGCTTGAATGAGCAACGATACATCAATGAAATTCTTTGACCCCCATGTCCTTTCACTTTTGGCTGCCTAAAGGTCTGTGTTTCAACAGGACAATGCCAGACCCCATTGTGCACAGTTGACCATGCAGTTCCTGACTGCCAACAACATTCTCACCATTCCCTGGCCATCCCTGTCTCCAGACATGAGTCTGATTGAGCACCTGTGGGATGAGCTGCATAGACGTGTTTGTCGCCAAGACATTGCTCCAGCCAATCATTGTGATCTGTTCCAGGCACTCCAGGAAGAATGGGCAGCCATCCCACAGGCCCACATCATACGTCTGATTGCAACCATGCCCAGGAGATGCCAGTCGCTGATCGATGGAAGAGGAGGTCACACACCAAACTAACGGGAAAGCCTGTACGCCAAAAAAATCTCGTGACCCAGATGCAAAACAACTGTCAATTGATTGGTTGAACCCTAAGGTATTCTTGTGTGCAATTTGAACAATTAACTCATTAAATTAAAAAAGTTATTGAATGTCAAAATTATGGCTATGTGTGTGCCTTCAGTAGCTATGCGTTTCTTCTTTTGAACAGTATAGTTATGTACATTTACATGGAGTATAGCTTCACAATGTCGAGTGTGAATATATATTAAAAATGTTAAAAAGGAAAAGGACAGCATTCCAGACATGAACAGACTGCCTAAAGTTATATCAACAACTGCTTATTATATGCCATTCTATATTGGCCTGAACTGTATGGAATTTGGAGCAGTGTCAGTCTTAATAAAAATGTATACCGTTCATTTCGTCCATTGTGGCTCAAATAATTCTAATTGATGTTGGCTTGTTTTGTTGTCTGATACATCTACTACCCTAGAAGTGATCTTGGCCACAGGAACTATCTGGTCACTAAATATTAATATTCACAATATAAAAGACATGTAACACCCACGACATTAGGAGATACTCTATCCCACTTAATCATTGTCCTCAACACTTGGTTACCAACCTGTATTGTTAAATGTGTTACTCAGCCTTTTATGTACTCTACATTTTAGTTTAGTAAAGATAAACCTTTTTTTTAATGAGTGAGGGTGGTAAACCATAAGTCAGAAGAGTTCAGGACCACCACTGGTGTAAGACAAGGTTGATATCCTGTCACCTAATCTTTTCAAACTCCTTATGAACCATGTCATCAAAACATGTAAGGAAAGGACCAACAAGTATTCAGTGGGGTACTGGAAGATGAGATGGGTCTGTATTTCAGAGCTGGCATTTGCAGATGATGTTGCCCTGATTGCTAAATCAGAGGCACATCTCCAAATCCAACCTGCAAGTCTGGAAGGAAGAGGTCGAGAGAAGAGGGATGGTCATAAGCAGCTCCAAAACAAAAACCATGGTGACATCACAACAGGAAATAAGGCATCAGATTTAGCTAGGAGAACAGATCCTGGAGCAGGTCAACCAGTTTAATTACCTCAAAGCTGTTATAGACTGGAAGTAAGACATCAAAGATGAGTTAGGTAATGAAGAGCAGCAGCTGGGAGATTTTTTCAGGCCATAAACTAAGGATTTTTCAACAAAATTAAGCAAGCAAAAAAGAAGATGGCTGTATAACGCCCCACATATATTCCAGTCTTGACACATGGATGCGAGTCATAGGCAATGACTACAATCCACAAAAAAGCCAGATTCAACACTTAGAAATGAGGTATCTGTGGGAGATAGTAAAGTGACAAGAACAGATATGGTCTGCAACCAGAGGATATGGCAAGGCTTCAAAACCCTGCCACTGCAGACTCAAGTAGAACAGTCTCAACTGTGATTATCTGGCCATGTCTGCAGAATGGAAGACGATTGGCTACCATGACAAGTATGGGAAACTAAAAGCCAGGGATAACCAAGTCCACAGGGAGGACAACATTAAACAATCTCGGAATGACTGAGCACTGGATTGGAACCAGGCCAGAAAGAAGGCAGCTGATAGGATAGTATGGTGCTCCCTCTTCCAAACCTGTACACCTCACGGCAGAAGAGGGATAACTAAGTAAGTAAGTAATGAGTGAGTCACAAAAATTGGTTGTTGCTCTTCACCCTGTTAGTTAATATAAAACGTACCTATGGTGCCACAAAGGTCAAGGACCCTTGTTATAGAGATTTGCTTTTATTTTTTGTAAATAAACAATTTGTCACTTTCCATTTCTGCCTTTTTCCCCACCCTCATTTCCAATATTTCTGTGACCCACAGTTCCTATCTCTCCCTTGGGTCCACATCTGTTTAATACCCTTCATACTAGCAGTTAACAAACCCTAATCTTAAAATAACTTCTCAAATTAAAAAAAAGAAAATGAGAATAAAAATGACAGAACACACTTGACTCACTCTCACTGCCCAGAGATATGAGTAAATCACAGTTAGACAAGATTTTAACTCTTAGACAGCAGCAATGCTAACAGTGTTAGTTCATTTATACACCTGTACTGCAGCAATGATGACAGAAAAGAATTTAAGTTATTAATAATAATTTAGAATTTTTTCATTTTAATCTAGTTCAGGAGTTTGCAACTGGTCAATCATAATTTATCAGTAGATCACATGTGATGACTCGATAGATCTTTAGGAGTTAAAGGAAATAAAAATAACAGAAAGAAAAACAAAAAAGGAATGGCAATTCTAGACCAACTTTATGGACTCTTAATCTCTCAAGCATGATCCAGTTAAAGATTTTCCATGACACTGAAAGTAACATTCATCATCATGCTTCAGCTCTCCAAGAAGCATACACCTTCAACAAACGTTTGCTGTCTTCCTTTCTTGTGCCTTCAGCTCACATCCTACTATGTCTTCCTTATGTCTGTCTCCAGTTCTCTTCTCCATGTGCTCATTGGTCTCCCTCTACCTCTCTCTCCCTGGGGACTATGGAACAAGGACTGCCTGGTATTGCTATCAACAGGTTTTCTCAATGTGTGCTGTGTCCATCTCCAATGTCTTCTTCTCATCTCTTGTACCACTGGTAGTTGTTTGGTTCTTGTCATCCGTTCTGCAAGATGATCTGGTCATACCACTTTAATCATTCTATTATACGCAAGCACCCATTTATGAAAGTCTCGTTTTTTTGGTTGTTGTCCTTGTTTTCTCCAGGTTTCAGAGTCACGCTGTACTGACTTGATATTGAACTGACGATTTTGATATTTTTGCTGGGCTTAACTTTTTTGCTCTCCATATATTTCCCAATGCAATGAAAGCTCCTCTAGCTTTTTGTATTCTTATTTGATATCTCTGTCAGTCTATCCTACTTGGTCTACATTACTGCCAAGGTATATGTATGATCTTGAAGGGGCATTTCTTCAAGTGCAATACTGTTATCATTTGTTGCATTTATTATCATTACCTTTCTTTTCTCCCTGTGTATTTTCAGACCTACTTGCTGTAAACTCCCACTAAGCACTTTCATTGTCTTGCATCTGATTATGGCTATGGGGCAGGATAGCCAGGCCATCTGAGAAATCTACATTATCAAGTTGTTGGATACCATTTCTGTTGACTAAAGTTGTTGGATACCATTTCTGTTGACTAAAGTTGTTGGTTGAGGTCAATGCTTTTAATTCTGTCTTTGTCTCTTCAGAGACTAAGGGGAATTACATGGGGCATACATATTTGACATACCTCATAGTCTGTTTCCTGCTTCATTTCTGTAATTAGACGTGTGACATTAGATTCCATATTTCTTTCAACCTGAAGGCAATGAAATATAGCAGAGGATGGGTAACATTTTAAGACTATGAAGACATACTACATATATTTACACCAATATCTAAGCAGCATTACCTCACAGAAATAATCACTGTCAAGTGGTGGGTCATAATGCAACTGCATTAGCAATAAACAAATATGCTTTTTTAAAATAAATACTTTATCATTTTCCATTACTTCATTCTCTCCTTTCCTTTTTCACTTTCAATATTTCTGTGACCCACAGTTACTATCTTCCCCTATCTCCACACCAGTTTAATGCATTTCACACCACACCTCAAAGTTATCTCCAAACTTAAAAATAAAGGAGATCGCAGGGGATGATGTGGTAGATTTTTACATGATAGAAATTAAAAAAAAAAACGATAGCAAACTAAGGACTTACTCTTTCTCAAAGGCATTTAAAAGTGTGATATTCCCAGTATTAAAGATATCTGCTTTTTTTTTTTTTAATAAACAATTTGTCACTTTCCATTTCTGCCTTTTCCCCCCACCCTCATTTCCAATAGGCCTATTTCTGTGATCCACAGTTCTTATCTCTCCCTTGGGTCCACAACCAAGTCTGTGCTAGCGGTCCTTCTAAAACAAATTCGACGTGGCTTTTAAAGCGTTGGAATTCTTGGTGCAGGTCTTGAGCCTGCCAGTCAATCCAAGGCTGTTCAAAGGTAAACACCGTGGCCATTACTTTACCTGTTTGCGACGATGAACTGGCGGTAATATACCATCGTTATCGAAGTTAGGTCAAGTAGCCTGTGTTATCTTTGTAGATGGAAATGCAGGTTTACTGATACTTAAGCCAATCTTGTTTTGCACTAATGGAGATGTACTGGCGACATGGATAATATTCTGACACCATGTCACGTTATACACTGTCAGTTACAACAGAACATTCATGAAAAAAAAAAAACGAGACGTCAACAGTTAACTTCTTTATTTCTCGCACTGCTATTGCCGAACACCAGCATAGCTTCCCCTAGTATCGGTCATTGTAAATGTCGAAACTAATACTCAATACATCGCAGTTTCCATTGATAACCTGTGAGAAGCTTTATTTAAATTCACTTTATTTATGAACTGCATAAGATAAGAATGGGATCCTTTATTTGAAGTGACGTTATCATTTGGTAAAATATAATTTAGTTCCAATTTTTCAATGCCTTGTTGAAAGAATTGCAGTAAGAGGGTTATGCTGCAGAGATGAAAATAACTTATATGCTGCACTTCTTCGACATTTTTAACACTCTAGAACCTGAAACAGATATGATTGTATCAAGGCAGATCTTTAGAGAGCTCAGTGTTCCTAAAGTAGATCCTCACATCACATAGGTTGCCTGCTGCTGATCTAGTCTATATTTTAAAACCATAAAGTGACTACTGTTACTGTTTTAGCAATCAATCTGAGTGAAGTTAAACAGCATGTGTACATGCTTTGCCATTTTTATCATAGTTTTGTAACGAATCACATGATTATGGTTTTCTTTAAATTACCACAGAAATGTGACAAGCCAAGTATCTACAAATTCTAAGTGTCCTGAGAAAATGAGTGTGTCACATTCACTTAATAACATAATTGACAATTAAGTGAATTGAGTTCCTCCATGCATTTCCAACCTGTCGGGTACCTACTGGTATTAATGAACCTATTTTCTGAGTCGTTAATTGATACCAAGCTAATGCTGAAAAGGCAGGATGAGTTGTCTAACATAATTTTGGTCATATAATTTAGTCTTAGTTCCTTTCTCCAAATTGAGGACTCCTACGGCCACCTCCAGAGCAACCCTAAATGTTGATCTGATTGCCCCTGAACTGTACATAATGCTTGGTCCTGAATTCTATCATATTTTGACCAAATGGAAGAACGATTTCCTGCATGCTTCCATATCATGACTCCGTAAGGTGTGTATGTATGTAGTGCGGTGTGTTTGCACATAACATAAATTTCGTGAGCATGATTTATTACGAAATTAGAAATTGTATGCGTTGTGTATCATAATTGGGTAAAATCGCAATGACTGTTGCCAAATATTCCTCAGTGAATATGTGTATTTTAGGGTTAGGATTAGCCTAACCCTAACCCTAAATGTAAAATACACATATTCACTGTCGAGCGTTCGGCGACTGTCCTTGCGATTTTACCCATAATTGTTACCTATAAGATGTGTTGCTATAACTACCTAGCGTACTTTCATCATCATTCATTTTATAATCTCATTATAACAACCACAACTACCTAGCGTACCTTCATCATCGCTTATTTTATAATCTCATAATAACAAAAAAACAAAAAAAAAACATTATGCTGTTTATCTGCTTGAGTCTAAAATTTAAAAAGAATACTTTGATCTTAGCCAAAAGGCCGAGAAGCGACTCTTCTTTGACTGAGTATTGTAAATGACAGCAATTAACAGAATAACAGGAAATATATATTTGATGTAAACGTATAAAAAACAACGTCATGGATATAGTTAAAAACAAAAATTAAATTGAAGTGGAATAAAAAATATATAGCAAATAAATTTTACATTTCATTATAATATAAATATAATGTGTCATGCTCAGTGCACAGAATATACATACATTGTAAATGCCAATTGTCAAATATACCAAGATTAATGCAGATTTGGAAAAACAATACCCAGATATCCATACGGAAGTCAAAAAACGCAGACCTAGTAAAATATATCCAGCTGTGGCAACACTCTGCCATCAATGGTACCTATACCTTGTAGCGGTATGGCAGCTTGCGTACCCTGACAATCCCCAGAGCTATGCCAGTGGGAGTTTTACTCCTGGTAGGTTCAACCAAGCTGGACTGGTCTGTGTGGGTAGGGGTCAGACAAAAGCTGGTACCCTGGTCCTCCAGGTTGGGGGTTTTAGCATAGGGCTGACACCCCTGTCTATGTTGTTTTAACTTTTCCTGCCCCTGTCCATCTGCTCTCACTTATCCCTAGGATGTGTAACCTATAGTTTCTCATTTCTGCCGTGACCTGTCTTAGTTTACCTGTCTCGTTCATTGTCCTGACATTCCAAAATCCTATTCTTGTATCCTGTTTTGTGGTCAGGACATCCGTTTTCATGTCAGTGGCTTCCTTTCGGCTTTCACCACTGACAGTCATACGAGCCACAGACTCCGAATGTCCATCCCGCAGCAAAGTTTGTTCATTTATTGTTGTTTCCGTAACTTCATTGTTTTTTTTTACATAGATAGGGGTGTCAGCCCTATGCTAAAACCCCCAACCTGGAGGACCAGGGTACCAGCTTTTGTCTGACCCCTACCCACACAGACCAGTCCAGCTTGGTTGAACCTACCAGGAGTAAAACTCCCCACTGGCATAGCTCTGGGGATTGTCAGGGTACGCAAGCTGCCATACCACTACAAGGTATAGGTACCATTGATGGCAGAAGGAATGTTTACGACCGTAAATTTGACAGAATAACCTGAACGGCTCCTGCACATAAATCCCGTGTGGATGGGAAGGAGCGAAGATCCTGACCGGGTTGGAAGGAAAGTCCACTGACCCCCCAACCCTCGCAATGACATGTCATTGGTCAAAAGAGCTGGAAAGCTCGAGTGTCGCTGGTTAGAGGGAAAAAAAATTAAATATGTATCGTCAGCAGTGTTGCTACCTTTAATTTTGGAAAGAAAATCTAGTTTGTACCTTACAAAACAACTAGATACACCTATATCTTTAATTTTGGGCTACGTTTGGACGCCTTAGGCTACCTTAGGCGTTTTAGGCTACTTTGGGCTATTTTGGGGAAACTATCGGCGAAAACCGAAAGTTGATCTACGTTAGGGTGACCAAATAATATTTTTTTTTTTTTTTTTTACAAAGAGGACACTTTCTGATTTTTGACTTAAAAAGGACAAAGGAGGACACTTTTAAAGTAACGAGTATACAAAGGAGGACTCGTTAATTTCACTAATTTTCTTCTTCTTCTTCCTCGTTCGTCCTGAAAAGGACGTTGCTTGCGTATTGTCTGTTTACAGCGTAGCTGCGATATCTACGCCTTTCGGCTGGTACATCCGACTTCAGCACGGCATTTTTGGGGACCGGGTTTGCCTTCCCTCTTCGATCCCTACTCTCTCAGCCAGACTGCAGTGATGCAGCCTGTTTCCAGGACCACCACGTGGAGGTGGAATAGGGTCTTGGTCAGCTCTGGTTTGCTGACCCTGACGCCAGCAGTGAAGCTATGGGTCGCTGACTGCATTCTCTATTGCTGCGTCTTCGGGTCCCATTTCAATATATATATTTTATCATGATTCTGTACATACATGTATTTCACTAATTTAATACATATATGTACAGAATCGTGATTTTATATATATATATATATATACTGAGCGACTTTAATTACGCATCACTATACGAGTGCCTGGTAAAGTATCTTATGGTCATGCAATTGTTACCGAAATTAGTACACAGGTTCACAAGGTCACCGCCCAGAGGCCAGCATAGTCATTTTGCGCCAGCACAGCTGGAGACAAGAGTAGCACGTGAAACACGTAAAACATGATTTAGGTGCCTGGTAAAAATTCTGCACGAAAAACGTTAATTTCTTTTCACCCAGAGCTCAGCCTAGAGCACTACGGACTGGAAAACAGTCAATATTTTAGTCCACAACCACAAACACGTCGTCAAACCATGCCTAGACTGACCGCTGCAGAGAGAGAAAGAGCGATAGGAATGATAACAGGCGGAATGTCCAACAGAGAAGCATCCAGACACTTGAATTGCAACCAGTCCACCATCGTCCGACTGCAACAACGTTTAATGGCCACTGGATCCATCGCAGATCGACACCGTCAAGGTCAACCCAGAGTTGCGACACCTCAACAGGACGCGTATATACGGCAGCTTCATTTGCGGAATCGGTTTTTGGTGGCAGCTGTAACAGCAAGAGATGTTGTTGGGAGACGTGGAACCATATCAGAGCACACCCTGCGACGCCGACTGCAGGTGGCAGGACTCAACGCCAGACGTCCTCGAGTCGGCCCAATCCTCTTCCAGTATCATCCCGAGCTCCAGCTGTACCAGCATAATAACGCACGACCACATACAGCTAGGGCCACCACTGCATTCCTTCAGGCCAATAACATCGCTGTCATACCATGGCCTTCATTGTCCCCAGATATGGCACCCATTGAACACGTCTGGGACGAGATTTGTCGCCAACTCTACCGGCACAGACGACTGCAGACCCTGGATCATTTGCGAAGCGATATAACCGAAGTTTGGGATCGACTCCCCCAGGATTTTCTACGCACACTGGTTAACTCTATGCTGAGACGCTGCCAGGCTTGCCTTGATGCCAACGGTGGCCAAACGCGCTACTGAGCGCGTTACAATGACAACAACGACATTTGTGACTTTTCAATTTGACCCCTACCTTACATTTGTGAGTGTAGTATTTTTAACACTGCATGCACTGCTACGCGGATTGCGGGAATCGGTCGGTCAATGGATACTGTTTCCAGTGATATCAAACATGTTACCGTTATCTTATTCTCAGACATCTTGGTGAGTGATTCATGTAGTGATGCGTAATTAAAGTCGCTCAGTATATATATATATATATATATATATATATATAGATATATATATATATATATATATATATATATATATATATATATATATATATATATATATATATATATATATATATATATATATCTGTGTGTGTGTGTGTGTTACTGCTGTGTTTTTTTTTACTTTATGTTACCGGCACTGCTTATATATGGTGATGTCAGAACTGTCGGGCTTACTGACAGTGGCCGACGTATTTCTTGGTTACGCGAATGTGATGTGGGCCGTTGCTTCGCCATGAAAATGAAAATGAAGACAGGACAATCGTAACGGTAACGACTGGGTCGTAAGGCTGAATAACTTGTGATAAACAGATGTTGGACTCATAGGATGTATGGAGACGATATATTTTTATTAAGTACGAAACGTAGACATCATCGGCAGGAACAGTTCAGAAATATGCGATCATGCGGTCGACATCATACATCATTAAGTAAGCATTGATATGGCCGTTGAATGACTGCACCTGGCCGTTGCATCATCATGGTCAACGGCTTGACAGAATACATGGTTCTGACGAATGGTCCATGTTCATCTTTACGTATACATCTTAATTTCAATAATAATTTACTAGACCTTTATGTAGAATAAGAGATCCTCTCCCGTCATGCGCAACTGCAGCAGGAAGAGCGGGAAGAGGGTGACCACAGCTCAAGGTAGTTACAGTAGTCGATTCGAACAAAGTCGTGCATTGGGGGCATCCAGTTGCTCTCCCAAAGTCAAAGACAGAACATATGACAGCGCTAGAGTTTTTATTATCATCAACCTGTTTACAGGCTCCCTGAGATTCTTGCTGTACAGCGTTTGCCTGCTGATATCTCTTTTTGTGTGTTGAGATCTACCGCGACTATTACTGCTTCTGAAATTATCATTGTATTCTCTATTGTAACTGTTATCCTGGTTTGAATCCCAGTTTCCATAGTTATCATTATCATTTCCACATTGATGAGAACATCTATTAGTTTGGTTTTGAGGTCTCCGCGAAGAATAGTTTTGATAACCTCTATTATTATTACCTCTGCTAAAATGTCTATAATTATTGGGTACAGAATAACGAGGACTGTCAACCCGTCTCCAGTTCTTCGAAGAAGAACCGCTATGTGATTGATTGCCCAGATTCTGAGCATAATTACGGTTACTTTTCCTGTTAAAATTTGGTGAGTACCCTGAAATTTACGAAGGAAGTTTGGGCCATATGGGGCTGCCGAAGTAACTGGCAAACCTTCCTTCACTTTAGAGTTGCTAATGGTTACATGAGGGTGCGCAGTGACATACTGGCAACAATATTCTTCCATTTCTTTTATGTTTTTAGGCTTACGCTCATGAAGGAAAGCAAGAAAAGACTCATTGACAGAAGACATAACTTTGTCTCTAAGTAGTAAGTCCATAAGTGCTTCAAATGTATGTTCTGTCTTAGACAGCTCAACCCAACGTGTAAACGTGAGACGTATTTTTGCAATAAATTCAGAGAATTCTACTCCAGTTTCTGGCAACGTATTTTTGAATTGAAGACGGTAGCCGTCTTCGTTAAGTTGGTATTTCTTTAATAAGACCGCCCTGACAACCTCATAATTGTTCTTGTCAGGCTCATCTACCATGCTTAGCATACTCAGAGCTTCACCTTTAAGTATATTTGACAATTGATCAACATATAGTGATTTATCTATATTATGTGTTTTACATGACCGTTCAAATCTGTCCAGATAGAACGTTATATCGTCACTGGAAGCATTGAAAGCTGGTAGTTTAATCTTGAAAGTACTAGCATTAGACTTATCAGAAGATGACACCTTATTTGGATCATTAGCATTACCCATGTTCATCAACTTTAACTTCTCTAACTCTAAAGCTAAGAGTTTTTCTTCGTGCTCCATTTTTGCTTTTTCTGTTCTCTCTTCAGCCTCTCTTTGTAACTTTCTCTCTTCAGCTTCAGCTTGTTTTTCTAACTTTTTATTTTCAGCCTCTATTTGCATTCTCTTTTCTTCCGACTTTAATGCCTTGGCATATTGAACAGTCACAAATTCTTCCAACTTATCACCAGTCTTGCCAAGGGATTTCCCTTGCTCAATAAAGAACTCAAGTGTAGACATAATGTCTAATAATATGAGTCCAAAACCTGAAATAATAAATTATCTTATTCCAACCTTAACGGTAACAAGTCTTAAATAAAGTACTTGTATAATCACATTACATCATCCCAATATCTGTGGGAGACAAGTCTTTGGCAAAGAACTTGTATAATCAACGGCATAATAATAACACCACCAGTCAATTATTTATCATAAGTGCACTACACAGCTAATAGTGCATGACCAAATATGTCTATCAATAGTGAATGACAACAAAGAGCAATGTAAACAATGAACAAAGATCAAAGACAATACGAAAACATTAGCAGAAGTCAACTAAATATACAGCAAAACTAAGAAAATATCACAAAGAATGTGATGATAACTGCGAAAATCATACAAAACACATGACACCACAGTGTATAAACATAAAGTTGTATAAAACTAAACAATAGAAAGAGGAGGCCTACAAATACAAACAAATCAAAACAAAACTAAAGAACAGTGATACGTGTATAATTGATGTTCTTATCGTAGGTGAAGGTTAATGGTCATCACATTGTTGAAATGCTATTTGCTGGTGTAAGGTGTTATGATTGTCAACTCGTTAACCGACACAGGGTTGTAAGACAGGTCACCTGGTCCATAAAGTAGTGAGGCCCTGGACAGGTGATGTTGACAATGAGTGAAAGTATAAATGTCAATTGCGCGAATGTGTGGAATGTTCTGAAGTTGACATGTTGGTTAGAATACAATCATACACTCGTATGCAAGTCAATGATGTCCTGAACTGCTATTGACGTTTTCATATATTTATTGTGACACATACTCTGACATTACGGTTGACAGTCACTGGAACAAGTTGACACACACATTGTTGTATACGTGAAGAAATACATAGCATCTGGATATAATGGAATGGTCGTAGGCAAGCACATAGTATTCTGATCTGTCTATAGTCTCATTCCTTAGCTGACTAATCGCGTCAGCCAATAAATATTACTTAATAATGGCTCCTATCAGACCCTCTTCTGCCTAAGTCTTACAAGCCTTAAATCCAGCAAATGTTCATGATAACGATCTTAAACCACCAGTAGTGGGGTTTTATTTTCCTTATAGATAACAGATCTCTATCATCATCAGATAATAAGGTTGTCCCTGTTCTCGATAGATGATTTTATTAAACTGGCAATGAGATCCAAGATGGCTTTACTTTTCAGTGAGCCTCGCTCACCCAAGGTGAAAATATGAAGCATAATTAAAGATGCTGTTCATACATAAATGTCCTGATTGGGCTCTGAATATTCTGCAATTAATAATGCTGGTCACCTTAAATAACATAGGACTGCTAGGTAGCATATCATCTTCCTCTGTAGTCAATAATAATCTAGGCACGACGAAACGTCTGCCCATCTAGGCATTGCAGAAGGGTACATAAACTGGCTTCGTTACCTTGTTATGGAAATACACTGGCGAATAGCTCACACCATCTTTTGGCGTTAGGAAAAAACACTCGGGAGGATTACCGACATAACAGTCATATAGAGAATCTATCTCCTTTCCCCAAATAAACCACGGAACGATCCCATCTTTGGACTTCCCTGGTACAGACCAGCCATCGCAGAAAAAACATAACGGAAGACCCTTTTCAAAACACACCCGGTCTGGGCATGCGTTAAAGATAACCTCTGAACTCTATATTCAAGTGGGACAACTATATATTACATTCATACGAAGCAAATACAGAGTATTCGCCCTTTGTCTAGAGTTCTAATCTCAGACTCAAAATATTATTACCAAATATTTCCAAACATAACAAGTATACAAACAAATAAATATCTTCCTATATATATACATCTCTATCTTCATTGTCCCCAGTAATCTGTTGGTAACAGACTACCGCAACCCCCGGGGGAAAAAAAATGAAATTTTTTTTTCATCTGAGAGCAACATACAATAGGCTCACAACGCACGAATAATGCGCAGATGACTAATAAGAGTAATTTATAATGTCAAATTAAGGTAAAGTCATAGATCGACTCGTGAGAATATATCTCAACATCTCAGAGAAAGCATTTCTCTTAAGTATAAATAGTTCCAGGGAGGTGCCACCAACGTATACTACAATGCTGGTAACAACACAATGCATATAACAATTTCATATTTAAGCACTATAAGTACATGATTGACAAAGAAGAAAAATCCTCAAAGAACAGCGGTGAATATATATCAATGAGCGTAGTGATAGTATTGATACAATCACTATATTACAAATTACAATGTGTATCTATCTTGATATAGAGAAAGAACTGTTATAGACTTAGATGTGTTAAGAAATCCATGACCTAACAGTTAGGTGGAATCATGTGGGCATCTAGACAAAATGTCTGCCATCACATTATCTGATCCACCGATAGCTCGTACTGAGAAATGAAAAGGTTGAAGAGCAATTGCATATCGAGTAGACCTCGAGCTCTTCAAATTCTTACTCTGTATAGCTGTAAGAATTTTCTGGTCGGTTTCTACTATGAAATGTGCGCCTAGAAGGAATCTTTGTAGTTTGAGAATTGACCATACCATAGCCAATAGTTCACGGTCTAAAACCGAATAATTCCTTTCTGTAGCATTAAGTTTTCTGGGATATACATTACAGGATGCAGAGTTCCAGAGTACTCTTGCATTAGTGCCGCTCCAATCCCAGTGGATGAAGCGTCACTACAAAGAACAAATGTCTTATCTGTAGAAGTAACACTAAAATAGGTGGTGTTGAAAACAAATTTTTAATCTTATCCAAAGAGGATTGGCATTCCTGTGACCAGTGGACCATATTAGGCGACCCTTTCTTTAGTAGTGTAGAAAGAGGTGCCATGATAGAGGATAGATTCGGAATGAATCTTCCATAAAATTGAATAAGACCTAAGAGACTTCGCACTTGCTTTTTAGTCTTAGGAATAGAGATGTTAAGTATCTTAGTTATATTATGGTCCTCTGTCTTTAGGAAACCATGACCGACTCGATGGTCTAGGAAAGAAATTTCGCTAAAACCAATGCAGGCTTTAGAGGGTTTCGCTGAAAAGACAGATGTCGTCTAGGTACGCAATGACATCTGACCGATAAGATAGGATTCGACGCATCATGCGTACGAATGTAGCTGGTGCGTTCATAAGGCCGAAAGGCATGAAATTCCATTGAAAAAGGCCTCTAGGTGTAGAAAAAGCCGTAATTGGTTTGGCGCGTTCAGATAAAGGAACTTGCCAATATGCTTTAGACAAATCAAGTTTAGTGAAAAAATGTTATTTAGAAAGCCTAGTAAGTAGCTCTTCTAGTAAAGGCATAGGTTCAGCATCAAACTTCGTAACTTGATTCAATTTGCGATAGTCAACGCAAAGACGTATGTTACTGTCTTTTTTCGAACAATAACCATCGGCGAAGAATATGCAGAAGTGGATGGTTCAATTATTTTTAAATCTATCATCTCATCCAACTCCTTCTCAACCTGTGCTTGAAAATGTATAGGGATAGGATAAGGTCTGACTCTAATAGGATTATGGTCAGTTAGAATAATGTCAAGTTCAATGGCATGAGGTTGTCCAGGAATGTCAGTAAGAACATCCTGAAATGTTTGTAACATAACCGAAACTTGTCGCTGTTCTCCTAGAGATAAATCAGGAGAAACAGTAACATTTTTCCATGATTAACTAGAATGAAGTGGAATCATCGGAAGCGGAAGATTAACATCCGAAAAACTTGTTTCCTCATCCTGTATTACGGACAGTGATGAGTAATGACCATGTTGGACTGGAGAATCGTCCGTTGCCTGCAAAATAGGCTGTAAATAATCTGGACGTTCATGGAATTCCGTAAGCATATTGACGTGGAAGGTTTTATGCTTTCCATCAATATCAACAATGTAGTCAACATCGGAAATTTTCGAGATTATATCGTACGGACCTTTCCAAGAAATAAGAAGTCTTTTTTCCCTACAAGGTAGCAAAACAAATGCTTTGTCACCAGGACAAAGTTGTCGTAAGGTTCTTTTCTTATTGGCAAATTGTCTTGCCTTCTGTTTAGCAATGATCCTCAGTTATCTTCCCTAGTAAGTTTTTGAGTGTTCTATTTAGCCGTTCGACCATCCCATTGGACATAGGATGATAGATACTACTCAAAGATCTCTCTATCTGCAGAGTAGACATTACTTGAGACATGGTATCCGATATTAGTTGGGTGCCATGGTCTGATAATATCTCTCCGGGGAATCCCAGACGAGAAAATATAAGCCAAAGAGCATCTGCAATGTCAGCAGTAGTAATGCTCTTCAGAGGAATAGCCTCTGGCCAACGTGTGCACATATCAACACACGTCAAGATAAATTGATGTCCTCTAGCAGATTTGATCTTAAATGGACCAATGATGTCTATCGCCATTTTCTGAAATGGTCGAATAGGGATGTCTGCAGCCTGAATAGGTGCAGCATGGCGTGGACCTTTGGATTTGACCTCTTGACATACTTTACAAGATCGACAATAAATCCGTATGTCCTTGTTCACAAAAGGCCAAAAGAAAGCCGCAAGAACTCTTGACTTAGTACGGGAAAAACCCATATGTCCAGCACACTGAGAGTTGTGTGCGTGTTGCAAAATTTTAACTCTCAAATTCTTGGGCACAAGAATCTGAGAATTACTTGACTTAGCGGAGTCTTGCACCATACGTACAAGTACACCATTCTTCATTGTAATCCAAGATTTACGCTTTGTATCTTTATTCTGATCACCTTTTGTTGCAAGCGTGAAGAATTTCTTTAGAGTCGGATCATCTTCTTGCTGTTTTATAAACGAGTCACGAGAAATTACCAAGGGATCATCTTGGTTATGCACTTCATTATCTTCAGTAGATGAAGTTTGAGGCATATTAAGAGCTTGAGCTCTAGTGACTACAGCATTAGCAGTTTGCATATTTTGTTTTTCCCAAACGGAAATTTGTTGTGGAGTGCATTCTTTGACTCCGTGAATACGACCGATGATAAGATCAGCGATCGGATTCGGCAGAGACATGCGTGTACATCTCCTGTAAAGAAAGGAGTAGCAATCTTAATGATAGCAGTAGAGTATTTCTCTAAGGTGCCGCCAAATGTCACACATTTGACTACTTTTCCGGTGGCTTACTTACTTAGTCGTTCCCCTTCTACCGTGAGGTGTAGAGGTTTGGAAGAGAGAGCGCCAGACCATTCTATCAGCTGTCTTCTTCCTGGCCTGGTTCCATTCTAGTCCTCGGTCCTTTAAAGATTGTCTAATGTTGTCCTCCCAGCGGACTCTGGGTCGTCCTGGAGGTCTGGATCCCTGGCTCTTTGTTTCCCATGCTTGTCGTGGTAGCCGATCTTCTCCCATTCTGCAGACATGGCCAAACCATCTCAGTTGGGACTGTTCTATTTGGGTCTGCAGCGGGTGGGATTTTAGGCCTTGACGTATCGTCTGGTTGCGGACCATGTCTCTTCTTGTTACTTCAACCACTTTCCTCAGATACCTCATTTCTGAGGTTTGGATCTGGCTTTTGTGGGTTGTAGTCATTGCCCACGACTCGCATCCATATGTCAAGACTGGGACATAGGTGGAGCGGTATACAGCCATCTTCGTTTTCTTACCAACCTCTTTCTTGCTGAGGAATCCACGATTTATGGCCTGAAAAAGTCTCCCAGCCGCTGCTTTTCGAGTGGCCAACTCTTCTTTGATGCCTCCCTTTCGGTCTATAATAGCTCCGAGATATTTAAAGTGGTCGACCTGCTCCAGGACCTGTTCTCCCAACTTAATCTGATGTTTTCTTTCTTCTCGTGATATCACCATGGATTTTGTTTTAGAGCTGCTTATGACCATCCCTCTCTTCTCCAGCTATTCCTTCCAGACTTGCAGGTTGGATTGGAGATGTGCCTCTGATTTAGCAATCAGGGCAACATCATCAGCAAATGCCAGCTCCGAAATATAGACCTGTCTCATCTTCCAGTACCCCACTGAATACTTTCTTGTTCTCTCCTTACATGCCTTGATGACATCGTCCATAAGGAGTATGAAGAGGTAAGGTGATAGGATATCACCTTGACTTACACCAGTGGTGGTCCTGAACTCTTCTGACTTATGGTTTGCTGTCCTCACATAATTTCTGCAAGACTTGTAGAAGCTCTGTATAGCATGAATCAGAGGTGCTGGAATATTCTTCCTTGCCAAACAGTCCCAAAGTTTGCTCCAGGGGACCCTGTCAAATGCCTTTTCCAGGTCTATGAAACAAAGATGGATCTCACTCTTATACTCAAGGGTTTTTTCACTCAGCTGTCTGAGTGTGAAGATTAGGTCTTGAGTACTTCGGTTTGCTCGGAATCCGCACTGGACCTCATCCAATTGTGGCTCAGCTAGGCGTCGGAGTCTCTGCTCTAGGATTCTAGCGTAGATTTTACCAGGGACACTGAGAAGGGATATGCCTCTATGGTTTCCACATTGTCGATTGTCACCCTTTTTGAAAATTGGTGTTATGATGGCAATCTCCCAATCCTTTGGTATGGTCTTGTTGCATCATGCTGCCTGTAGGACCTTTAAGAGTAATAGGTCGCCTGATGCTCCCATGTACTTAACCATTTCTGGTGTTATACCATCATGCCCTGCTGCTTTGCCCATCTTGATTTTCTCTAGTGCTGCCCTCAGTTCTTCCATCTTTATGTCATCTTCACCATCATTGGTTTTCTCTTCTGTGCTAGTGGTTATCATTTCTGATGCTTCACCGTGCTCACCATCCAGGAGTTCTGAGAAATATTCTTTCCATCTTTCCATTACTTCCTTCGGGGCAGTAAGCAATTTGCCTTGCTTGTCCTTTATAAATTTGAGAGGGCATTGTTTTTCCTTCCTCATGTTCTTTAGGGTCTTATAGAACAATTTCTGGTTTTCTTGTGCATCTTTTTCTAGCTTTTCTCCAAATTCTTCCCAGGACTTCTGTTTTGCTGCTAGCACTTTGTTCTTTGCTTCTGTTCTGAGTGTCACATATTCTCTATATTTTTCCATTTGTCCTGTTGTGTTTTTAGCTCCTAAGTATTGTTTCCATGCCATTTTCTTCTCTCTTATTTTCTCTTTGACTTCCTCTGTCCACCAAGGTGTCCTCTTTCTCTGGTTCCCAAGTCGGACTTCACCGCATGCTTCTGCAGTAGCTGTCTTTATGATATCCTTGAATTTATTCCAGAGGGTTTCCAAGTCATCAGGTCGTT
This sequence comes from Oreohelix idahoensis, assembly GCA_024509875.1. Lineage (NCBI taxonomy): Eukaryota > Metazoa > Mollusca > Gastropoda > Stylommatophora > Oreohelicidae > Oreohelix > Oreohelix idahoensis. The sequence continues at coordinate 279,332 of JAMPIV010010000.1, forward strand.
CTTCTGTGTTGCTCACTGCTGTAGCAATAAGCCCCTGATATCTGGTCTTAATTTCTGGCTCTCTCAGCTTGTAGGTCCTAATGCTCATTTCTCCTGCTCGTTTACTTGGTTTCTTGCGTGATGTTGGGCAGTTCCTAGGCTGAGCAACTCTTTCAGTTGTTCGTTTGATTGTTAGCAGGTAGTGATCACTTCCAATCTCTGGCCCCCTCCAGACTCTTGCATTTCGGACATATCTGAATGAGCTTCTCCTAACAATGGCATAGTCGATCACTGACTTCTCATTCTTGGTTGGTTCACATCTAGTGTATGCATGTATACGCTTATGGGGGAACTTTGTGTTTGTAATGATCAGATTCTGCTCACTGCAGAATCTAAGGAGTCGCTTTCCATTGTCATTGAGAGTATCTTCTCCATATCTTCCGATAACTCCACCCCATCTAGCATGGTCATTTCCAACTCTGGCATTAAAATCTCCGAGCATGATAACTTCATCTAGGCAGTCATCCACTGTCTTTTGAAGCAGCTCGAAGAATTCTTCCTTGACCTCTGCTCTCTCATCCTCATTTGGCCCATACACTATGACCAGGTTGACTATGGTTTCTCCTTCTTTTAGTTTTACAACCATAATGCGCTCCGAGACAAAGTTCCATCCCTTGATACTATCTTTTTGATTTTGGGCCACAATGCAACCCACGCCCCCTTTTGCTCTTTCAGATATGGGTACATAACTGTAGAGCAACATGTTGCCATCGAGATCCATGACTCCTTGTCCTTTTTTCTTCGTTTCCGTTATAGCCAGGATTTCTAGTTTTGCTTTCCTCATCTCTTCCACCAGCTCCTCTTCCTTCCCATTTATACTTCTTGTGTTCCAAGTTCCATAAGTCGTAGTCCGTAGTCCGTTCCAGTTCGTCGCCTTTAGAATCAGTCCGGTTTTCTCTCTTGTATTTCTCGTAATCATAGTTTAAGACAAACAGGTGATTGGCCTGTTGTGCCTTTGCATGGTAGAGGGGCTGCCTCCTTACGGCCTCCATGCAGGCCGCCCTCCTCCTTTTTCATCCGGGCTTGGGACCGTCATTGGCGGAGTTCTTTTCCGGTGGCACGAGAAGGATCTACAAGTGATTGCCTAACACCAATTGTGGTGCATCCAGAATAAAAAATAACTGAGACTGGATTGTCATTTACTAAACCTTTATGTAAGACAAGAGAACCTCTTCCATCATGCGCGACTGACGCAGGAAGAGCGGGAAGAGGATGGCCGCAACTTAAAGTGGATACCGTAGTTGGTTCAAATAATGTTTTGCATTGGGGGCACTGAGATGCTCTCCCAAAATCAATCGCGGAACATGCCATATTATTAGCGTCATTATTATCTTTAGTCTGTTTATAGGCTTCATGTGACTCTTGCTGTGCAGAGTTTGCGTGATAATGTGATTTATGTTTTTTGTATTGTGATCTACCTCGATTATTATTGCCTCTGTAATCATTATTATTTCCTCTATTGTAACCCCTATTTGGGTTTGAGTCATAGTTCTCATGGTTACCATTATCATATTCATTATAATGAGTATCTCTATAACTATGGTCTTGTTGTCTCCATGATGGATGACTTGGATAGTTCCTATAATGACTTCCTCTGCGGAAATTCCTATAATTATGACCACCTCTGTATCGAGGGCTGTCGGCTCGTCTCCTGTTCTTCGCAGAAGAACCCTGAAATGATTGGTTACCTTGGTTTTGATAACTATTATGGTTACCCTTTTTTATCAAACTTGTTTTGTGGTCCCTGAAATTTGTGTGAGTAATTAGGGTTGTATGGTGTTGCTGAAGCAACTGGCATACATTCCTTAACCTTAGCATTGCTAAAAGCTACGTCCGGATGTGCCGTGACGTATTGGGTACAATATTCTTCCATTTCTTTTAGTGTCTTGGGTTTACGCTCATGTAGGAATTCAAGGAATGGTTTATTTACACCTGACATAATCTTGTCTCTGAGCAACAAGTCCATAAGGGCTTCATATGTCTTTTCTGTTTTGGACAGCTCAGTCAAACGATTAAATGTAAGACGTGTCCTTGCAATGAATATTATGAGCTCGACAAGAGCGTTTAAATCTATCCAGCCAGAATGTTATGTCATCACTGGAAGGATTGAACGCTGGTACCTTGACCTTGTAAGTAAAGGGTTTACCACTATTACCATTTGACTGATTAGCAATACCCATATTTGTCAATTTTAATTTTTCCAACTCAAATGCTAACAGTTTTTCCTCATGTTCCCTTTTTGCTTTTCTCTCCTCGGCTTCAGCTTCTCTGTCTAATCTCTTTTGTTCAGCCTCAGCTTCTAATCTTTTATTTTCAGATTCTGTCTGTAATCTTTTTTCTTAAGCCTCAGCTTCTAATCTCTTTTGTTCAGCCTTAGCTTCTCTTTCTAATCTCTTTTGTTCAGCTTCTTTGTCTAATCTCTTTTGTTCAGCCTCAGCTTCTCTGTCTAATCTCTTTTGTTCAGCCTCAGCTTCTTTATTTTGTTTTTCCATTTCCATTTGGGATCTCCTTTCGTCTACTTGCATCTGCAATTTCTTTTGCTCAAATTCTAATTCCATTCTTTTATCCTCGGCTTTTTGTTTTCTCTCTTCCGCCTTTTGTGCTTTTTCATATTGACTGGTAGCATACTCCTGTAACTTATCACCAGTCTTGCCTAGGGATTTCCCTAACTCAATGAAGTAATCTAAAGTCGACATAATATATACCAATATGTGACTAGATACCTGAAATAGCAATAATGAAATCTATCTCCAAATACAGTAGAACCTCCATAGTTGACCACCTCCCTACATTGACCATCTCCCGAAGTTGACCACATTTTCATAGACCGGACATGCACCACATGTACTCAATGGAAGACGACCTCTATAAGTTGACCACCTCTGTAAGTTGTATCTTGACCACTTGGACTATGACACACAATAGTAATTTACCCTCTATTACTTGACCAGTTTAAAAAAAAACAGTGTCTTTGAATTTTGTCGGCACAGGCTTTCTGACCGCTTTTCGAATGATGCTTGCCAACAAAGAAAATTAACCTAACCTCTTTGATTTTTTCGCAAACATGCAGTATAAAAAGACCAACTTCTAAGCAAAATCTTCATTCTTGCTATGACTGCCCTGCCGGTTGATAGTTATTCAACTACTAAACTGTAAGTTCTCTCTCAGACTGTGTTTTATACACTTTATCGTTGACGAAATTAACCTAACCTTTTTGATGGCCCAAAGGAAAGAACTCAAGGAGCTCACAATGAAGGAAAAGGTTGATCTTCTACATTTTCTGGAAAGCAGCAGCCAAAGAAAGACGGCAGAACATTTTGGGGTTAGCAAGACCACAGTTAGCAACATCCAAAAACGTAAACATGAGTACTTGGAGAGATGTGGTAAGGAAAGCGAAGACCTACAGCGGAAAAGGAGGAAAACTCCCCTAGATAAAGTCAATGAAGCCACATTAAACTGGTTCAAACCAATGAGGGCAGTTAGTGCCCGAATCTCCGGGCCGATGATTCAAGAAGTTGCTAAAAAATTTGCAAGGGAATTCGGGGTGGCAGAAGATTTCCAAGCATCAAGTGGTTGGCTCGAGAAATTTAAACTGCGACACACGATCTCCCAGAAAGTGTTGTGTGGTGAATCCAATGAAGTTCCAGTAGAAGCTGTGGAAGAGTTCATCAAAAAGTTTCCTTCGCCAAAGGCTTCAAAGACGACGACATCTTTAATGCTGACGAGTGCGAACTCTTTTTCAAGGCGATGCCTTCCAGGAGCCTCGCCATGAAGGGTGACAAATGTAAGAGCGGAAATCTTAACAAAGAACGTTTCACAGTTATGCTTTGCGCTAGCTCAACCGGAGAGAAACTACAGCCTTTGGCGATTGGTAAATCGGCAAAGCCACGCGTATTCAAGAATCTGAAGCCCGAAGACCTCCCCGTCACTTGGAGATCAAACAAATCCGCATGGATGACTGGCGCCCTATTTGAGGAGTGGGTAAGGGGCATCGACCGAGAAATAAAGAAGAAGAAATGGTCTATTCTACTGACAGTAGACAACTGTCCTGGCCACCCACAAGTGGAACATCTCACAAACGTGACAATGAAATTTCTGCCTCCAAACACGACCTCAAAAACCCAACCTCTTGACCAAGGCATCATCAAAACATTTAAAATGCACTACCGGGCCCAGCTCCAGCAGTGGGTCATTACTAAAACACAGATCTGTGGAAGCAACTTCATCCGCTGCATCAGTTAACGCTCTGGATGCTGTCCTCTGGATCAGTTCTGCTTGGAATAAAGTTCAGCCGGAAACGATACAGAAGCGTTTCAAGAAATGTGGATTTGTCACAACCCAAGAGCATGATGTTTTAGCCCCATCGGACGGTCCATCGCCATTGGCAGAATTCGATGGAGTAGATTTTGAAGGTTTTGTTGCAATGGATGATGAGGTGGCAACCTGTAATGAACCTGACCCAGAAGGAATTTTCCAAGCGATATTGACCGAAGTACAGACAAGCATAACAGTGCATGAAGCAGCTGGTGAAGTTGAAGAAGAAAGTGACGATGACACAGAAATTGCAGAGACTCCAAAAGAAGAGGCTGTCAGGCATCTGATAATGCAGTTGAAGTCATTTGCTGTGGAAAAAGGCCCAGGTATGTTGAGTGGTGTAGCCAGCGTTGAGAATGCTTTCTCCACTTATGTTTGTAATAAGAATAAGACACAGACCAATATTGACTCCTTTTTTCAGAAAGAATGATTAAACCATGATAAAACAGATGTTGATGATTTGATTTGATGTTGTGATTATGTATGATTTCGTATGATACTGTATTCTCCAATATAAGCTGTTCAAGGAAGTAAAGTATCAGAACAATAGGCCTCGTTCCGTATGTTGACCACCTCTGTATGTTGACCGGTTTGCTACAGTCCCTTGGGTGGTCAACTTATAGAGGTTCTACTGTAAATGGAAACAAGCTCTTAGTAGCTTGAATAACCAGCTCCCTTTATCCCAATCTCTGTGGGAAACAAGCCTTTAAATAAGGTCTTGTATAATCAACTGTGTACCTCTAATAATAGCAATTAATCATCAGTTGATTATTTCTCATAAGTTCACTACACAGCTAGTAGTGTATGATCAAGTATATTTTATAGTATATGTCAACCAACAACATAAACAAAAGACAATCAAGAAAGACAATACGAAAACATTCGCAGAAATCAAATAAGTTAAATAGAAAACTGAAGAAAATAATCACAGAACCTGTGATGATAACCGCGAGGAAATAAACAACACAAATGACGTCACAGTGTATTAATATCAAGTTGTATAGAACTAAAAGACAGGAAAGATGAGATCAACAAATACACACAAATCAAAACAAAACTAAAGAACAGGAAAATATCACAAAAACGACGAAGAAAAAAAACGCGTCTTCACAACTAACAGAAATAGCAACAAATTGTCGCTAGCAAATTTTCAATTAAGAAAATTCGCACCTACTGAACGCTATTATAAAACCTCTATGACGTGGTATCCTTTATAATAGTCACCTTACCCAACCTCCCACAGACATATAAACAAATATCACATATAAACATGTAAACATTTAAACATAAATACATATATATCATATAAATGCAATGTAATGTGTTGCATATAGAATGTGTTGCGGAGAAGGCTCATTTATACAGAATAATGGTATAGTTTCTATCAAAATTAACTACCACTTTAATCAATAATTGATTCTGGCCTTAAATATTACAAAGTTCAACACAATCTAGAGAAGTGCAGGAAAATCCACCGTTTACTGTTCCTAAGAATAACTAGTAGGACTTCTCACTTCAGTTGCACTGTACTTGTCGCAAACACAGTCAAATATACGCTCCAACACTGATGTGTGATGCTGTTTCTTCCAAATAAACACAGTCTGTTCAATGCTGTCTGTACTATGACAAATGTCAACAAGCGCTGACCTAGTTACTGCATACGCTCGATAGGACAGGTCACGCTGACATCGACTGTAGAGTTGTACTGCAAACTTGTACACTGGTGTTCATGTGTGTCGTATGTGGCCACAGGAAACCGTCTGGTATCAGTAGTTGACTTCTGTACAATGTCCACTGTGCAGGTTGACCCAGAAAGCTGGCCTACCACGTTGATAAGAGTATAATTGATGTTCTTATCGTAGGTGCAGGTTAATGGTCATCACATTGTTGAAATGCTATTTGCTGGTGTAAGGTGTTATGATTGTCAACTCGCTAACCGACACAGGGTTGTACGTACAGGTCACCTGGTCCATAAAGTAGTGAGGCCCTGGACAGGTGATGTTGACAATGAGTGAAAGTATAAATGTCAATTGCGCGAATGTGTGGAATGTTCTGAAATTGACATGTTGGTTAGAATACAATCATACACTCGTATGCAAGTCAATGATGTCCTGAACTGCTATTGACGTTTTCATATATTTATTGTGACACATACTCTGACATTACGGTTGACAGTCACTGGAACAAGTTGACACACACATTGTTGTATACGTGAAGAAATACATAGCATCTGGATATAATGGAATGGTCGTAGGCAAGCACATAGTATTCTGATCTGTCTATAGTCTCATTCCTTAGCTGACTAATCGCGTCAGCCAATAAATATTACTTAATAATGGCTCCTATCAGACCCTCTTCTGCCTAAGTCTTACAAGCCTTAAATCCAGCAAATGTTCATGATAACGATCTTAAACCACCAGTAGTGGGGTTTTATTTTCCTTATAGATAACAGATCTCTATCATCATCAGATAATAAGGTTGTCCCTGTTCTCGATAGATGATTTTATTAAACTGGCAATGAGATCCAAGATGGCTTTACTTTTCAGTGAGCCTCGCTCACCCAAGGTGAAAATATGAAGCATAATTAAAGATGCTGTTCATACATAAATGTCCTGATTGGGCTCTGAATATTCTGCAATTAATAATGCTGGTCACCTTAAATAACATAGGACTGCTAGGTAGCATATCATCTTCCTCTGTAGTCAATAATAATCTAGGCACGACGAAACGTCTGCCCATCTAGGCATTGCAGAAGGGTACATAAACTGGCTTCGTTACCTTGTTATGGAAATACACTGGCGAATAGCTCACACCATCTTTTGGCGTTAGGAAAAAACACTGGGGAGGATTACCGACATAACAGTCATATAGAGAAACTATCTCCTTTCCCCAAATAAACCACGGAACGATCCCATCTTCGGACTTCCCTGGTACAGACCAGCCATCGCAGAAAAAACATAACGGAAGACCCTTTTCAAAACACACCCGGTCTGGGCATGCGTTAAAGATAACCTCTGAACTCTATATTCAAGTGGGACAACTATATATTACATTCATACGAAGCAAATACAGAGTATTCGCCCTTTGTCTAGAGTTCTAATCTCAGACTCAAAATATTATTACCAAATATTTCCAAACATAACAAGTATACAAACAAATAAATATCTTCCTATATATATATACATCTCTATCTTCATTGTCCCCAGTAATCTGTTGGTAACAAACATAAAAAATATGACGAAAACAACGGAAGGTACAGTTCGTCACACCTAAACAACAATAGCAACGAATGTCGCTTGCAAATTTCACAAAGGAAATTTGCAGAGTCCCTACAGAAACGCTGTTATAGGACCTCTGTAACGTTGCATACCCTTATAACAGACTCCGCTCAACCGAAACCCGCTGAAATATAAACACATATAAACGACATGTAACATATAAACATGCAGCATATAAAGTTTGTGCAAGAAGGCTTAGTTAAACAATACAATGGCACAGTCCACAAACAAACAGGCCACTTATCTTTAGCAAATCCTATCGTTAAAATCGCAACGACCAGGAAGTAATCAGCATTCTAAAGATTCGATGATCCAACGCTGATCAAACTTCTGAACTTGCATCGCCCAAACTGTAATGACGACAGTACTTGACCTTCTGATGTCAACATAAACAATCGTATCGGTACTTGTCCTTCTAATGTAAGTATAGAAAATCGTATCGGCACTTGTCCTGCTAATTTCGCTATAGACAATCGTATCGGCACTTGTCCTTCTAATGTCACTATTGACACTCGTATCGGCACTTGTCCTTCTAATGTCACTATTGACACTCGTATCGGCACTTGTCCTCCTAATGTCACGATGAACTTGACAATGTGACCATGAAAACCCCAACGAGCTGGCAAACCAGAAATGTTAAAGCAATTAAATGTTAAATGCTGTTTATTTGGGGGTTGTGCTGAAGAAACCATAATAGCCGGTCATATAATGTTAGAACGGGGGTTCTTGTCTGAGCCATCGTAGATGTGTAGACTCACACTAGATGTTGCGTCGTATCAATGTAGGCCACCATAAATAACACAGGTCTTGCTCAGGTATCGAAGGTGTAAGTGCTGCGTAGGTGAGTGAGTGTCAAGTTGACCTGGAGACAATGTTTTGACGGATATAGGTCACCAGGCATAGAGGTGCTGACAGGGGTGTCACACAAAACTCACTCTCAAGTGTGTATACGCTTGATCTCTATAGATTCTTCAAGAGGGGGTGGTTGATGTGATATGTGGATAAGTAATCATCAATGGATGGATGCGAATGCGTGTATAGGTTCTGACAGGCCCCAGTCCATCCATACAACCACATGTAGAAGTCACTAATTGTGGACAACAGCTGACGTTTCATTGATTTATTGACGATACAAGACAATGGACGTTCATCATCATATAAATAGTCAGTACGATACTTGACGACATACAGTATAGCAATGGTGAATAATATAATTGGCATCAATGCATCATAGACTACTGTAGATATATTCAGGTGCTGAAACCTTCATCCTTTTCTAGCTACAGCCAAGATATCTAGATGTAGGAGATTAAATCAACTCTCCCTTTCTGACCCCCAGCAAGACAGACATATCTTCTGGAGTATATCAGGCAATGTCCTCTAAGTTACTTTAGTAGCAAAGGTGTCAAACCTTGACCGACGTGATACCGCCGGAGCAACAGAGTTCAACAAACAGATAGCCCTTGGGGCATGCACCAACCCGATGCATAAAAAGACATGGTGATTCGTGAGCTGAAACTTCTCATGACAGTAGACTCTTTCCCGCCCAGTGGGAAAGTTAGCAAGCAGACTACAAAATGTCAATCATAAAAGCTGGCGACAAATAATAATCATATGAAGAGCAATTACCTTTCTTCAGAAATAAACACCACAACTCACACGCCTCCAGGCGTTTAGAATCACATGGGGGAAATCATTTGTAGATAACCTAACAACACAAGAGGACTTCCATTTCCCCCGTCAAAAATGATCACGGACTCTGAAACGCGTCTCACTCTGATCGAAACCACTGCTAGACTCCTCGAACGGAAGTCTTTCTCAAACCCTCTTAAACTCGACACATGCGCAGTAGCGCTTAACCCCTGAGTTAAACTCAAACGGGACGATGTTGGACACATACCAAGCAAAGATACTGACCAGATCGAGCCTTATATGGTCAGGGAATAAACATCAACTCTGGTTGCAAACATTCCAAGAAAAGCTGACCTATACGAGCCATATAAGGATAACAACCAGACATAGATCTAATAATAGATCGCCAGGTTAAGACACAAAAGCGGGTAACAACCATTGTAAAAATGTAACCTCCGATAACCAAGAGTTATGTACCTTTGATTACAAAAAATTAAAGTGTACAAACAAGACAGGTAAATATATATTGATTCAGAAAAATCTGTGCGTAACAAATATCAACATGTTTTCCTTTATCTCCCTCTACTTCTCTCACCCTTGGCATTTCACAACAATAATACTTCCTTGTAACACTATCAACAGGTTTTCCTTTATCTCAATCTACTTCTCTCCCCCGTGGGCATTTCACAACAATAATACTTCCTGGTAACACTATCAACACGTTTTCCTTTATCTCCCTCTACTTCTCTCACCCTGGGCATTTCACAACAATAATACTTCCTGGTAACACTATCAACACGTTTTCCTTTATCTCCCTCTACTTCTCTCACCCTGGGCATTTCACAACAATAATACTTCCTGGTAACTCGATCAACAGGTTTCCCTTTATCTCCCCCTACTTCTCTCCCCTGGACATTTCACAACAATAATACTTCCGGGTAACACTATCAACAGGTTTTCCTTTATCTCAATCTACTTCTCTCCCCCGTGGGCATTTCACAACAATAATACTTCCTGGTAACACTATCAACAGGTTTTCCATTATTTCCTTCTACTTCTCTCACCCTGGGCATTTCACAGCAATAATACTTCCTGGTAAAACTATCAACAGGTTTCCTCAATGTGTGTCCTATCAACAGCTTTCCTCAATGTGTGTCCTATCAACAGGTTTCCTCAACGTGTGTCCTATCAACAGGTTTCCTCAATGTGTGTCCTATCAACAGGTTTCCTCAATGTGTGTACTATGAACAGGTTTCGTCAATGTGTGTCCTTTCAACAGGTTTCCTCGATGTGTGTCCTATCAACAGGTTTCCTCAATGTGTGTCCTATCAACAGGTTTCCTCAATGTGTGTACTATGAACAGGTTTCCTCAATGTGTGTCCTTTCTATCTCCAGCCTTGTTATACTATCAACAAGTTTCCTCAATGTTTGTCCTATCAACAGGTTTCCTCAATGTGTGTCCTTTCTATCTCCAGCCTTGTAATACTATCAACAAGTTTCCTCAATGTTTGTCCTATCAACAGGTTTCCTCAATGTGTGTACTATGAACAGGTTTCCTCAATGTGTGTCCTATCCATCTCCAGCCTTGTAATACTATCAACAGGTTTCCTCAATAATTGTCCTATCAACAGGTTTCCTCAATGTGTGTACTATGAACAGGTTTCCTCAATGTGTGTTCTATCCATCTCCAGCCTTGTAATACTATCAACAGGTTTCCTCAATGTTTGTCCTATCAACAGGTTTCCCCAATGTGTGTCCTTTCTATCTCCAGCCTTGTAATACTATCAACAAGTTTCCTCAATGTTTGTCCTATCAACAGGTTTCCTCAATGTGTGTACTATGAACAGGTTTCCTCAATGTGTGTCCTATCCATCTCCAGCCTTGTAATACTATCAACAGGTTTCCTCAATGTTTGTCCTATCAACAGGTTTCCTCAATGTGTGTACTATGAACAGCTTTCCTCAATGTGTGTTCTATCCATCTCCAGCCTGGTAATACTATCAACAAGTTTCCTCAATGTGTGTCCTATCCATCTCCAACCTGGTAATACTATCAACAAGTTTCCTCAATGTCTGTCCTATCCATCTCCAGGGTTGTCTTTTAATCTCTTAAATACGTTTAAGGAAAAAGTGATCAGCTTGAAGTTATTGATATCTCCACAGAGTTTGTCTAAGAACGGTACTTGTGACGGCTATATATGCTTTCTCTCTTCCTCATAAGTTAGGCACCTTTGCAGCAGATGTTCAGCAGTCACTTTGTCAGTGTCACAGTTACACTCATCAGTAATTCATATCTTTACCTTGTTGAACAAGTGAGCAGCAGAGCATAAGGGCCACAAGAAAAATTATGCATATTACCAGCTCAGCAAAAGTAAACAAGTGGTAATCTTCAGACTCCGGACAGACCACAACAGGTTGAGATATAATCTATTCAAAAAGCTAAAGATAAGAAAGGATCTGATACCACTAGTTCTCGAACTGTGTACAAAATAAAAACAACTCGTGTTGTCATTCCACAAGATGAATAAGCAGTGAAGCAATGTACGTATTTCATGAGGACAAACGGTGGTTTCGGGAGCTCTTTATGCAGGCAGATCTAAGCCCAACCCAAGAGAGAGCACCAAGAACTTAAATCGCAAAGACCAGAGCAGTTGTCGAACAAGACACGCGCCCCTCAGCAAGCACCTGCACAGAGTGACCACACATCAAACACCATACTACACATATTGCAACAGACAAGAGCAAAATACACTTGAAAACCACCTTATTTCAATCAATCAATACTCTTTAGCTCCGCGAGGAGCTTAGGCCTTCAACAAACACATGCTAAGTCTTACTGTCCTGTGCCATCTGCTTAAGTTCTATCTATGTTTTCCTCATCAGTTGTCCCTCTGTATCCAGAGAATCTCCCTGTGGTTTTTGATCTACTTCTGCTTCTTTCCCTTGGGATTCCAGAACAAGGACTACCTTGTAATGCTATCAACAGGTTTCCTCAATGTGTGTTCTATCCATCGCCAGCGTCTTCTTCTCATCTCTTGTTCCACTGTCACTTGTCTGGTTCTTGCAACGAATTCCACATTTGAGACTTTGTCATACCATTTCAGTCCTTCTATTCTACCCAAGCATCCGTTTATGAAAGCCTGTAGCTTTGTGGTTGTTGTTTTTGTTGTTCTCCATGTCTCAGAGCCATACAATTCTTCACATTTTAGTTGAAGATTCTTATTTTTGTGTTGAATTGATTTCTCTTGTTCTTCATATTTTTCCCAATGCAATGAAAGCTCTGCTTGCTTTTTTTGTATTCTTATTTTGAAATCATTGTCCGTCCCTCCAACTTTCTCTTTATTGCTGCCAAGTTGTGTGTACGATTCTACATCTTTTAGTGGTGTTTCTTCAAGTTCAAGCTTGTTATCATTTCTTGCATTTATTCTCATTAACTTTGTCTTTTCCCTGTGTATTTTCAGACAAACTTGCTGTGACCTCTCATCGAATATTTTCATTTTGTCTTGCATCTGATTATGATTTTGGGACAGAAGAGCTAAGTCATCTGCAAAATCTAGATCATCAAGTTGTTTAGTCAGATTCCACTGGATTCCATTTCTGGGTGTGATGTCAATGTTTTCATAACCCAATCTATTGCTAGAAAGAAAAGAAATGGAAACAAGAGGCATCCCTGTCTCACTCTCGTTCTAATCCCAAACGGTTCGGTAAGTTGTCCTTCATGAAGAACTCTACATGTCATGTCTTCATAAGTCTTCTTTATTAAGAATATTAATATTATTAAGTAAATGCTCTTCATGGGAACTCATAAGTTTCCAAAGTTATTCTCTGTCTACATAGATAGATAGATAGATAGATAGATAGATAGATAGATAGATAGATAGATAGATAGATAGATAGATAGATAGATAGATAGATAGATAGATAGATAGATAGATAGATAGATAGATAGACAGACAGACAGACAGACAGACAGACAGACAGACAGACAGATAGACAGACAGACAGACAGACAGACAGACAGACAGACAGACAGACAGACAGACAGACAGACAGACAGACAGACAGATAGATAGATAGATAGATAGATAGATAGATAGATAGATAGATAGATAGATAGATAGATAGATAGATAGATAGATAGATAGATAGATAGATAGATAGATATATAGATAGATAGATAGATTTTTTTTCCCTTAACCAGCGGCCCTTGGGCTTTCAGCCCTTCGGCCCAATGACATGTCATTGCGAGGCTGGGGAACCTGAGGACTTTCCTTCCAACTCGGTCAGGAGCTTCACTCCTTCCCATCCACAGAGGGTTTATCACAGGAGCCGTTCAGGTTATTCAGTCAAATTTCCGGTCATAAACATTCCTTCAAACGCTGACGCCCGGGTTTGAATCATGAACACCTGGTCGCCAGTACAACGCCGTAGCCATTACACCATCGCGGCTCCCATAGATAGATAGATAGATAGATAGATAGATAGATAGATAGATAGATAGATAGATAGATAGATAGATAGATAGATAGATAGATAGATAGATAGATAGATAGATAGATAGATAGATAGATAGATAGATAGATAGATAGATAGATAGATAGATAGATAGATAGATAGATAGATAGATAGATAGATAGATAGATAGATAGATAGATAGATAGATAGATAGAACTTTATTTTTAAAGGGTTAAGAATTGGGCACGCAGTCCCGTCTTACATTCTACCCTTCTTCTCTGTGTCATCTTACATACCGTATCCTTTCAATCGCACATGTATTTTGGGCATTATTTAAGCATACAACATTATCAAGGTAAAATAATAACATTAAATAAATATGAGACAAACATAAAGGTATGTTTACAGGCACTCATAAGAAATAAAGAAGTAGAATATTTATAATATTTATTTAATTATTTACTGTTTACAGGCCTCGGGTTTCCCTTCCTTATGTGTTATAAAATAATAACATACATTTGTAACATCCTGTCATAATCAAATTTAAGTATGATTAAACAAAACCCAAAAAAGAGAGAGAAAAAAAAATTTATTAAAATAAATTAAAAAATTAATACAAATAAAAAAATATAAATAAAAACATACCAACAAACACAATTTAAACCATTCATACAGTAAATTAGACATAATTTGAAACGTAATCAGATTATGGTGGCATATAATAAGCAGTGGCGTATTCTCTATGTGTGCTGTGCGTGCTGCGCACACCTATGCCCGAAGGAAAATAAAAATTTAATTTATTTCTGTAAAATATTTCTCTTCTAAAGTTCTGCTTTCGGACCGCACGCATCAGGATAACGGATTTTCCCGCATAGAATCTACGAGTATATCTAGTTTCAGTTTCCCAGACGCGTTTTATAGTGCAGTTTTTATTGGTTGGTTACAATCGCCCGAAGTTTCTCGGGTAATTCCGTCACAATGCGTGCGGCACCTTTCGGATTCACGTCTGAAGATTTGTTTGTGTGGTTCAGGGTCATGACCAGATACGTCAATACAATACGAACATGCGTGTGGTGGCCTTGCAGCTCTCGAGTTGTAAAAATCGGCTGTGTCCGTCCAGTGTTTTTTGTGATTAATTTTTGTTAGTTGCCGGGAATGCAGATTATTACAGTGACAGTGAGTTTCAAGTTGTAAGTTAATTAGTATTTCGGATATAATTGACATATACCCCTAATAACTATCGTTGCGTAATTGAATATAGTTGGTTTTTAAATTAAGAGGGGAAGAAGTTAAATAGTAGGCGTACATATTCATTTTAAGTAGCAGCACGCCTAGCTCGCATTACCAGGATACGCCACTGATAATAAGAACTCGTGACATATTGGAAATCTGCTGCTAAATGACCTGGTACTTCTTGTGTTGTCAGCGCGTGCGGAAAATGCTCCCACAGGTGAGCAGCTTTCAGTCCCAAGCAGATACTGCCACAGGGAGTGAATTGTTGACGTCTCCACTATACGAGATCCAGCTTTATGACCTATGCTCCTTAGGGAGGGAAAGGGTATTGACTGATAGATGAGAATCGTGCACATAAACCCTTCTTGCATTTTGCCCTTCCTCTTACTCATCTTTTATTGCTAGTTATCAAGACATTTTCCAACATACTTAAGGTATTAGTTTAATGGCGAAGCAACATTATAAGTAGTATAAAAGCATACATTTACAGTAGCTGATTACAATTAAGAAGTAAGGTGTATTAAAATGAAATCTAGATCATCAGACACTCCATACAGTATATTAGATAATAATTCGAAACAGAATCCATTAGGGCGGTATAGAATCCGCACTCATAATGTATTTGAACAGTCTACGATTGTACAAGTATGAGTAGCGACTGTGCATGTTTTTCAGGTCATGTGGAAGATTGTTCCAAAGATGAGCAGTTAAGTAAGCAAAGCTCTTCTTGTACAAATCTAGCCTAGGCTTGGGTACGTGTAACTGGTTTAAGCGCTGTCTAAGCAGTGTATACATACTTTGAAGGCCAGCACGTGACAACACCTTGACATTTGTCACTTTATCTTTCCACGAAATGCCGAGGACTCGGCGCAGACACCGTAAATGGAAGGTATTGAGCCTTCTTTCTTGCTTAGTATAGGTCGTCCAGGTTGTAATGTTATGATGTATGTATATAATCATTACCTCGTCATCTACACAAGCACACACGTTTCAGAAGGGACTCAGTAAAAGCATGTTCAATTCGTAGCCATGTTTATTTACAGAATCGTACATGTGAAGATTCGCATATTATTACAATGTGTGGTTCGTATTATTAATGTATTATATTACATCCCCCCTTTTTTGAAAAAAAAAATGTGTGCAAACATTTCCAACGAAATGTTTCATGTGAGAAAGGATAAGTATGTATAATGCTCAGTGTGAGTATATATATGTCACTGTCTGTATCGGCTGGGAGGTGTCACTGTACGGCCAGAACGAGTGGTGTAAAGTGCTGGTGGTTCTGCGGAAGTCCCTGGTTTAGCTTGAGTTGGTTGTGATTTCGGCCTTGGCGCTTGTTGGTTTTGTGGGGTACCAAGGTCTGGAGTTACTGCATTGCCTATTGTAAGCGTGGGAATTCTCTTCTCTGTTGTATTCTGTGGGATTTCTCTAATGTCCACTCTGTTTCGCCTCAGGAGGTTGTTGCTGCTGTCTGGTCTTAAGGTATAGCTCCTGGGTTCAGGGTTTCTGGAAATGATTGTTGCTTTTGACCATGTGTCATTGTCGTGGTTGTAGGTAGTCACATGCTGACCAGGATGTAATGGTGGTAGGTCTTTAGCACATTTGTCATAGTTGGATTTCTGAACTTGCTGACGATGCTGAAGTTGATCATATGTGCTGTCTCTATGTTGTGGACGGAAGTGGACCTTAGATGGTAGGAGGTCTTTAATTCTTCTATCAAACATAAGTTCTGCTGGACTGTCGATCTTACTGTCTACCGGTGTTGTTCTCCATCTCAAGAGTGCTAGGTATACATCCTCTGTTCTTGTTTTCTTCATGATTGACTTGATAGTTTGTATCTGTCTCTCAATGAAACCATTAGATTTAGGGTATCTAGGTGATGATGTTGTGTGTTTGATCTTCCAGTCCTTAGTGAAGTTTCTGTATGCTTGACCTGAGAAATGTGGACCGTTGTCTGATCTAATTTCATCTGGGATGCCAAACATGCTGCAATACTTCTTTGTAATGTCTGCAATAACAGCTGATGGTGAGGGTTGTGGAAGTTTCTCAATGATGGGAAATTTGCTGTAGTAATCAGCAATAATAAGATAGTCATTATTGTCGATTGAGAAAATATCAGTTCCTATAATGCTCCAAGGGCTCAATGGTATGTCTGATGGTATGAGAGGTTCTCTGCACTGCCTATTTGCATGTTCTTGGCAAATTGAACAGTTTTTACATAGTGTTTCTATGTCCTTGTTTATCTGTGGCCAGTAAACATCTTTCTTTGCTCTCAGTTGTGTCTTCACAATACCAAGGTGACTATTATGGAGCTGTTTAAGGATGATATCGCGTTGTGTTTCTGGTACAACAATGCGATCTCCTTTAAGGATCAGACCATCTTCGATGCTTAACTCGTCCCTCATCGTGGGAGTAGTATGGACGGATGTGTGTTGGAACTTCCCTGATAGAGCTTGGCCATCCATGGTATATCAGTTCTTTGAGAGAGTTAAGGATAGGATCTCTCATTGTGTCTTCTCTGATGTGTTCAAGCCGATTACCGCTAAACTTACAAATTGTTCTTCAACTATTGTCTTGATTTACTGTCTACCGGTCAAAGATTGTCTAAAATTGTTCTTCTGATCAGCTTGGACATCCCTAGGTAATCTATTTGTCTGAGCTGTAGTGGGATGATGGATCTGGCTTTTGTGGGTTGTTGTGTTTCTGTATAACAATTCGTTTTCTTACCAACCTCCTTTCTTGCTGAGGAAGATTTGTCCTCATCTCTTGATGGATAATAGTCCCGAGATATTTAAAGTGATCTGAATGTTAAAACTTAACCTGAATGTTTTTTTCCTTTGATAATATGGATATTTGTTTTGGGCCTGTATAATCTCTTCTTTGTTGGGGTTTGGATTTCTGCTGCAAATGTAGACCTGTATGTTTTCTGAGAATGACATCATAAGGAGTATGAAAGAGGTAAGGTGATAGGATCACCTTGTCTATACACCAGTGGTGGACCTGTTGTTTGCTGATAATTTCTGCAAGACTTTAAAGCTCTGTATAGCATATCAGAGGTGCTGGAATATTCTTCCTTGCCAAACAGTCCCAAAGTTTGCTCAGGGATACGCTTTTTCTATGAAACAAAGATGGTAACTGTCACTGATTCTGCAGTGTGAAGAAGGTCTTATATGATGGGCAACTGGACCTCATCCAATTGTGGCTCATGCTAGGCGTGAGTCTCCTGAACTGTCTGAAGGGGTTTTCCACATTTCGATTTCTCCTTTTGAAAATTGGTGTTATGGGTGCTGATGTGTAAGAGTAATCTGAGCTCCCAAAATGGGTACAGCTTGATTTCTCTTAGCGTTCTTCCATCTTTATTGATCTTCAATTGGTTCTCTTCTGTTTTTATTATTTCTGAATCATCTCAATGATGAAATATTCTTTCCATCTTTCCCATTACTTCCTTAGTGCAATTTGCCTTCTGAGATGGTACATTGAAATGTTGTCTTGCAAATTACGGTATTTGCTTGTGCTTGGGCTAACTTTGTTCTTTGCTTCGTTTGATGTCACAACTGTTGTTTTTTTACATTGTTTTCCTATGCCATTTTCTTCTCTCTTAGTTTGACTTCAATGTCTTGGTTCCCAAGTCGGACTTCTTGCAGCAGCTGTCTTCATGATATCCTTGAATTTATTCCGGAGGGTTGTCATCAGGTTGTGTTCTCACTGCTGACAATACCAATATGAAATTTTGGCTCTCTGGAGTCTAATGTTTATGTTGGGCAATTCCTAGGCTGAGCAACTCTTTGATTGTTGTCTGATCACTTCCAATTCTGGCCCCCTCCAACTCATGCATCTCTGACTTTAATGATTCTGAACATTCGATCACTGAATTCTTTTTTTTGGCATGTATGCGCTTTTTTGAAATCAGTGCTCACTGCAGAATCTTCGCTTTCCATTGTGTTTAAATGGTCATTTCCAACTCTGGCATTAAAATCTCCGAGCATAATAACTTCATCTAGGCAGTCATCCACTGTCCTTTGAAGCAGCTCGAAGAATTCCTCCTTGACCTCTGCTCTCTCATCCTCATTTGGCCCATACACTATGACCAGGTTGACTATGGTTTCTCCTTCTTTTAGTTTTACAACCATAATGCGCTCCGAGACAAAGTTCCATCCCTTGATACTATCTTTTTGATTTTGGACCACAATGCAACCCACGCCCCCTTTAGCTCTTTCAGATATGGGTACACCACTGTAGAGCAACGTGTTGCCATCGAGATCCATGACTCCTTGTCCTTTTTTCTTCGTTTCCGTTATAGCCAGGATTTCTAGTTTTGCTTTCCTCATCTCTTCCACCAGCTCCTCTTCCTTCCCATTTATACTTCTTGTATTCCAAGTTCCATAAGTCGTAGTCCGTAGTCCGTTCCAGTTCGTCGCCTTTAGAATCAGTCCGGTTTTCTCTCTTGTAGTTCGCGTAATCATGATTTAAAGCAAACAGGTGATTGGCCTGTTGTGCCTTTGCATGGTGGAGGGGCTGCCTCCTTACGGCCTCCATGCAGGCCGCCCTCCTCCTTTTTCATCCGGGCTTGGGACCGGCATTGGCGGAGTTACCGCTAAACTTGACAAAATCAACTTTGATGTTTGGGGTAAGATCTGCTGTCTTGTTGGGGTTTGGTAATCTGCTGAGAGCATCTGCAAGACCTATATCCTCTCCTGGGATATACTGAATATTAAAATCATAACCTTGTGTTTCCAATAACAGAGCTTGTAGTCGTGGTGGTGCTGAAGCTATTGGTTTTTTATGAATCATCTCAAGTGGCTTATGATCTGAGAGAATTGTAAATGGGCGGTTGAAAAGAAATGTGTGGAAGCGTTTGATTCCAAAACGTACAGCTAGCATTTCTCTTTCAATGTTTGCAAGTTTCTTTTCGCCAGAACTTAATGATTTGCTTGCGTCTAGCGACACCTGAAATTTGCAGTCAGCAACTACGGAGGGTCTGGGGCTGGATTTGGCAAAACTTAAATTTGACACTAATAGTCTTATTTCTGATTAGCGTATTTCTTTGGAATGCCTGCGACAACTACTGGGGTAAGTGAATCTGAAAGTGGCCACTGCATGTATGTGAATTGAATGAACAGAGACAGAAACTTATGTCTTTTGTTAACTACAAGTACTTATATGGTTTCTTCTTCTTTTCTTTTTTTTATCTCAATAATCTGATTAGTCACGGGATAGATTATATTAGGAACCTATTCTTTTCCCATGCTGACTATTTCATCACTTATTGGTACACTTTGATCTTTTGGGTTAATTAACCTCTGTTGGGATCGTCCTTTCTTGTCCTTTACCAGAGGGGAGCACCTATTTGATTAATTTTCATTTTGTCTGTAAACCATGATCTCTTGATGCATATGATTTATGTTGTAATTTTCTATTGATAATAAACTTTATGAAATCTTTAATTATTGTGTCTGTCACCCCCTAAGCATTATATGTTATCCATAGTTTGTTTTCACTTTTGTGCATGTTTGTCATAGAATTGTGTGCATATGAATGCAGTGTAACTTGTATTTTCGTACAAGGAGAGAAAGTGCGTATGATTTAAATATCGTCGTCCAGACAGGCTGGATTAGATAAATTATTCTATCCAGAGACTGTCCTTTCTCTTACACGATTACCCTCGTGATAAAAACGATATCTTTACCCTTTACTCTCACATTGTCATCACTACCAACTCTGCTCAGACAGGACTATAAACATCTATTACCTATCCGAAATTCCATCCACGACAGGGGTGAACTCTCATTGGTGTCTGGGACGATAGCGGACATCATGACATTTATGTTGATGAAGACTGAGCAGATTAAATTGGATCACTTGCAGACCTTTGGGAATGGAGTGGGTCAAGTCGGTGTTGTCGAGGAGGGTCGTCTGTGGCAGAAGATTGTTAAAGGCAGACATTGTTGGTTTCCTGCCCATCCGTGATGCTAACAAGAGGAATAACGTGATGCTTCTGATTGTCTGATGATTTTGGGTGGCTGGTGTTTAAAGTTGTGGGTAGTGATGGAAAATGAAGGTCATAATTGGCATTAGAGGAGTAGCTATTTATATTCACAAGGCGTTTGGGTGGATATATGGATGCTGATGTGCGAGTTGTGCCTTTGAGGGTGTTTTCTTGATATTTTATATTTGTCGCCAACATACTGGTCCCTTGACTGGACAATGTAATGTCGCCGCTGTAAAGATGCTTCCTTGAGGCTCCAGATGTGGCAAGGAAGCCCGAGCTGTGATGAATGAAAACATGTTCATTTCTGAGGCAGTGTTTTTTAAGTTTAGCATTGTTAGTTTCAACACATTTGCGGTCATAGGCACGGACAGTCGGGATAATAGAGGAAAAATAAATGTTGGCATTATGGAATAGGGACCGAAATATGAATGTGATCTTATTTAGGTCTGTCTGCGAGAGTTCAATATCATTTATTGAGTCTGACAGACCTAAGTGCACAGTTACTCTAGTTACAGAGAGATCAAGCGAAAACCGTTTAAGGAGGGTCAGTAGGTCGTGAGTTAATGCCCTGTTCTTGAAGCGAACAGACACCGAATCAATATCACCAGTTACTAGTTTTGATTCTTGAAGCTCCTTCATTGTTTGGTCCCCAAAGATGAGATGTTTTCTTCTGTTCGTGTGGGTGCCAACATTAACAGCTGTTGCTTCCCTTGTTCCAGTTGTGCTGTGGCTGCTAGAAGTCTTGTGGTGTGTGCTGGCAGCTGCCGGTCGAAGTGGCGGGTGGCGATTTGAAATTTTGACCGGAATTCTGCAGACACTGGCTGCATGATTTTCTGGAGTGTCCAGGGAATTACGTTTATTAAGGCGTAGTTCTGAATGTAGTATTTGTTGTTGAGCTCGGACGCTATCCGCACGTTTTTGTTTTTCACCCAATTCGTTTGTGTGCTGTTGCGTAGTCTGATGCTGAATGTGAGTTTTGCTGTTTTCGTAGCGACTTTTAAAGAGACGTGTAATCAGCCTGAAGCTGTTCGTAAGATTGTTTAAGACTGCTCAATTCAGCTGTCGGTAGCTCCATCTCAGATGT
Source organism: Oreohelix idahoensis (assembly GCA_024509875.1). NCBI lineage: Eukaryota > Metazoa > Mollusca > Gastropoda > Stylommatophora > Oreohelicidae > Oreohelix > Oreohelix idahoensis. The sequence goes on from JAMPIV010010000.1 coordinate 301,355, forward strand.
TATTTTTGTATACACATCATCATGTGGTGATTGTATAGTTTGCTTGCGTGGTGTCCTTTCTAGACTACTATCAAGCAATCCTATGAATGGATTATGCTCTGTCTCTGTAATGGTAGATCTTGATGTAACGGAAGGCGTTTTTGTAATGATAGATCTTGATGTAGAGGAAGGTGTGTCTTGTACCATCTGTAGTTGTTTGTCATACACCTAAACGAATATCTCGGAGGCAACGGGAAAGGAACAGTAAGTGAGGGCTAATTTCTGGGCATCGGAAGTGATTGGTGATAACAGCTGTTGGCGGTATAGCCATTCGACTGACTCCAGCAGTCGTTGCTGTTTCCCATACATGATTAAAATCTTTCTGGATCCACTATTTAACTGCAGTCTCTGAGTCTTGAGCTACAACTTTGTTCGAAGTATTGTAGAAATGGAGAAAAAACGTGTCCAGTAGAAATGACATCTTCGACACGAGCACCATTTGCGTCAGTGCGAGATTCAATAGAGGCGATTAATTTATAGTAGGCCTTGGACAAGCCACGCAATGCTTCGTACTTGAGCAATGTTTGGAATGTTAATATCACACACTGGTTCTGGTTTTTGTATTGTAGTGTCACTATTGGTGCTGAGGGCGTGTCTGCATTGAAAACCCTTGTCTTCTTTTTCACCGCTTTAGAAGCATTTAAGACATAGTCCTTTTGTTTCTTTCTGCTCGGTCGAGTGATGGTGACCGAGTTTACGTTTGGCATTGTGAATGTTTATTGCTGGTTCTGCGAAGGAAGAAGGTAATTAGCTTTGTTCATGGCTGATAATCATCACTCTGGCGTGACGATTTGGGTCGCGGGATTTCATTTTTATAGTAAATTTTGCAAAAAGGCCCCGCGCTGAAGACCTATAATTGAACACCTCGGTAATTCGGTCATTGTTGGGCGCTCAACTATTCGTGGGTTGTCGGCTACCCATTTACCAATATTACAAGTTTAGATGCAAAACAGCACAGTTTATTATAATAATAGATCCTTTTAGAACAAAGTCTAACATTTCTGTACATATTGACACCACAAAAATAATTTCACGACAAAGCCACAATGATACCGAACACAATGATATTAAAACCCATTACGAATTATAGCAGGAACACACTTTCACCGATACGAAAGTAGAGCTCTATGAAAACACGTCCGCACTCCACGAATATAGACAGCCAGCCAGCCATTGCGGTGCTTACATGATAACAACGTCCAGCATGAGAATGGTGGTTGAGGCAGTTACTGCTGTCTTAAGATGGCTGTTTGAGACTTTATTAACGTTGGTAATTATTGTATCAGGCTCACAATCCAGGCGTGAAAAGATCCAAAATGGATGGCTCCGACATGAATGAAAAACCCCCAAAGTAGCATCAGTTCTTCAAGAACTGATAATACTGATATGGATCTACTGTCCTGGTCATGCGGCAATTAAAGAGCTGACAGATTAGCTTCAAGAGCACGCATAGATGGTGCAATGGACATGGAGAGAAATACTGATGGCAATTCATGTTCGTCTATTAGAGAATAACACTGCAATCAATGAATCATCAAGGCTAAGACTGCTGGAATTTGGCATCAAGCCTAAGACCAGCAGGGATGGACATATGAGAGGACGCATCTGGCGTGCATACAACCAATGCGCAACAGAAACAATTAGCATTCATACCCTTCAACATTTGCTGAGGGAGACGGAGCACATATGGGTTTTCTCGGAGTGCGATGATGTTGATTCTAATTAACATTATCTGCTGTCTATGAGTCTACAACTACAGCTGGTCTTCAATAAGTGCTTGTATTAATTTTTTTAACACTTTGAGACTGTCAGCCCTATTCTTCTTTGATCCATAGCCGTCGACCATCAAAGCAGTCAGTGGCCATCACACCTGGTGGCGACTTGTAGGGAGGGCTGCAACAAATTGATTCCACTTTGTTCGGTCAACAGCCATCCTTTGTACAGTGCCCCAAGTCTAATTCATTCTTTGCATCTCAGCTTCCACAGTTCTCTGCCAAGTTGTTTTTGGTTGACTTCTCTTTCGCTTTCCTTCGTGGGTCCATAGCATAGCTGTTCTTGTAATGGTATCAGGGTCCCTTCTGAGGATGTGGTCAACCCTACTCCAGCATCTGCGAGCTATGATGGTGTACGTGTAACATCCTGGTTACTCCAAATAAGTACATAGTTCTTGGTTGCTGATGGTATTCGGCCAAAAGATTTGGTGAATTTTCCTTATTCAGATTGTGTGGAAGGATGACAGTTTCGACATTTCCTTCTCTGTTACTCTCCAGCATTCCGCGCCATAAAGAAGCACAGAAAGTACACAGCCCTCGTGCAGTCTTAATTTGGTGTTTGTACTGTACTGGGAAGTCTTCCAGATGTTGTTGAGACTAGCGAAGGCTGCTTTCGCTATATTCATTCTGTTGTTAATGTCCTTGCTTGTTCCACCATATGGTGTTACTATGCATCTTAGGTAAGTAAATGTGTCTGTCTGTTCTAACTTCTGGTTCCTTATTGTTATTGGTTCAGGATTGCCGACAGATTGATGTTCAGAAAAAAATGCTGGCTATACTTATTCAGTCTGTCAGTTCTATCTTGGATATATTGATGTGAATGTGCGAGTAGTGCAATGTCATCTGCATATTCCAGGTCTTCCAGTATGGTAAACTTTGTCCATCTAATTCGTCTTTGACTGTCCTCTGTTGTCTAGCGCATCACCCCTGACTGTCAAAAATATGGATGTTGATAAGGGGCATCCCTGTCGTACTCCTGTTTTCACTTCGAAAGTTAGGTTACTCAATCCAACACTGCATGTAAAGTTAGAATAGATGCTTTTTATTATGGAAACAATACAGCTGAGAATTCCATAAGTCCTCAGTATTTTCCATAGGCTGTCCCTGTGTATGCTGTCAAAAGCCTTTTCAAAATCAACAAAGTTTATATATATCTGTCTCTGCCATTCTGAGCACTGCTCTGTAATGTTTCTGAGGGTGAATATATATGATCTGCACATCTTCTGTTCTTTCTAAAACCCGCTTGTTCTTTCCTCAGTTTATGGTCAACTGCTTTTGAAATTCTCTGGGTGATTATTTTGCCTAGTATTTTACTGGGAACTGAGAGGAGAGTAATTCATCTCCAGTTGTTGCAGTAGTCAGCCCTATGTACAACCATATTAAGTCGTTTTTTTAAGTCATGCCTGAGAGAGAGGAATAACGATGAGAAAGAAAATGAAAAGGAAGAAAACAGAAGTGAAGTCCCCCAGGTTAAAGCAACTATATAGCGAACAGTATAGTCAGCTGGACAAGGAAGTTAAACGCCAAACCTGAGCCAACAAAAGGAATTTCCAAGACGATCTTGCAAGACAGGCAGAACAGGTAGCACTGAGAAATGAACAAAGCACAGTATACAAAATAACTAAAATCATCCGTGGAAAACGAGGTGCAAACAATATTACATTAGTAAGAGATAAGCAAGGAAATTTCATCACGACAGCAGGACAGGAAACACGATTGTTAGAGCATTTCAGAGAAACCCTGAATAAGGGATCACCAGAGACCCAATTAAATGTTCCTGAAACTGAAAACGATCTAGATGTTAATACAGACATTCCACGAAAAGAAGAAATCATCACATCAATCAAAGGGTTAAAGAATGGAAAAGCTCCTGGCCATGATAACTTAAATGCAGATCTATTTAAGACAAACCCTGAGCTAGCAGCAGAACTATTAGAACCACTATTTGCACAAGTCTGGAAAACAGGGACAACACCAACGGAGTGGAACAAAGGAAAAATTGTCAAACTGCCCAAGAAGGGAGATCTTGCAGACTGCAATAATTGGAGAGGAATCACTCTTTTCTCAGTTCCCAGCAAAATACTAGGCAGGATAATTATACAAAGAATTTCAAAAGCAGTAGACCACAAACTGAGGCAAGAACAAGCAGGATTTAGAAAAAACAGAAGATGTGTTGATCATATATTTACCATCAGGAACATTATAGAGCAGTGCTCAGAATGGCAAAGACAGCTGTATATTAATTTCGTCGATTTTGAAAAGGCTTTTGACAGTATACATAGGGACAGTTTATGGAAAATACTGAGGGCTTATGGAATTCCAAGCTGCACAGTGTCAATTATAAAAAGCCTCTTTGCCAACTTTACGTGTAGCATTGGGCAGAGCAACCTAACCTTTGAGGTGAATACAGGAGTACGACAGGGATGCCCTTATCAACCACTCTATTTTTAACAGCCATAGACTGGGTGATGCGACAGACAACAGAGGGCGTCCAAGAGGAATAAGATGGACTACATTTTCTATATTGGAAGATCTGGAATATGCAGATGACATTGCACTGCTACTACATTCACATCAACACATTCAGGAAAAAACGAATAGACTTAATAAGTATAGCCAGCAGGTGGGTCTGAACATCAAACTAAGGAAGTCAGAGGTCATGACGCTCAATGTGAGCAACCCTGAGCCCATATCAGTAAGGAATCAGCAACTGGAACAGACATACACCTTCACATACCTAGGATGCATAGTAACACCAGACGGTGGAGCAAGCAAAGACATCAACAACAGAATAAACAAAGCAAGAACAGCCTTTTTTAATCTAAACATCTGAAAGTCCTCTCAGTACAACACAAGCACAAAATTAAGATTATATCAGAGCTGTGTGCTTTCTGTAATTCTCTATGGTGTAGAATGCTGGAGAGTTACAGAGAAGGAAATGTCGAAATTGTCCTCTTTTCACACAACATACCTAAGAAAAATTAACTGAATCTTTTGGCCGAATACCATCATCAACCAAGATCTGCTTACTCGGAGCAAGCAAGAGGACATGCACACCATAATGCCTGGGAGACGGTGGAACTGGTTTGGCCATGTCCTCAGTAGAGACCCCAATGCCATCACAAGAATAGCTATGCTATGGACCCCTGAAGGAAAACGAAAGAGATGCCGACTGTTAAGTCATATTTTAATTAAAGGGAGTTAAGTGTTAAAGACTGGAATGTACGGGTCGGATTTTTGTACACGCTAGTAAACACGCTCTGCGTGATGAGATAATTTTTTAGTTGAGGGTTGTATGCGGAGTAATGTTTAAACTGTTACCTGACTAGTTGTTACTTTGTTTAAAGATAGGATAAAGAAAATGGTCGAATGTTCTATGAATTAGTTTTGGGGGGAAAGGCGTATGAATTCAGCTCACATTTCAAGCTGTGAGTTCACGCTTGAATGAATTTTTACTGAGCTGTTTTTAGCAGCTGTTATTTCGTGACAGTATGTTTTCTGGCAGAGCTTGGAAATGGACGTTTACCATTTTGCTAGTGTGTTCCAGAATATATTTTTGTGAAAGGAATATTTGATAATTCCAGAATGTACGTTATTGAAGATTGAGAAATATTATATTCATATTGATTCAAAGCCTGGGATATTTTGGCTTACTAATGTACTGAGATATTGCCTAGGATGGATTTTCTTTTCCTGTTACTAGATGATATAGCGAGTTGCTGTGTAAGCGACCAGTGATACGTTTGATGTGCTAGGCCATGGATTATACCGGCCACTATCCTCATCATTTATAAGAATATTGATTGAAAGGATTTATGCTATGAGTTACTACATTCCCATGGATAAATATTGATTGAAAGGATTTATGCTATGAATTACTACGTTCCCATGGATATTTTGTACTTGACGCTCTATGAGCTGCTGTATAGGTTTATGCAACTGATTTTGTCAGATAATTGATACCATGTCCTGGAATCTATGTTTACCTGGATATTTGGTACCTGGAGCTCCATGTTTTGCTATGAAATGTCGTCCTATGATGTCAACATGACAGTGTAGTGAATAAACAGCGTATAACGTTATTGGGAGTTTCAACGTTCCTGACTCCTATGTTTGTTGTGGTGTGTGGCTCCAGTCTGTTCAGGTATGCCAGAACCCTTTAACATTCGCGTATAATGTTATCTACATAGTCACACACCTGTCGACCATACTAACTTCATCCTTGTCAGCCTTTGATGCACCACACCACCCACCAGAAACATTCCATAATCATCAACATTAACAGAACATTATATGTACCACTCAATTTAATCCTCAACACAGTGGTAACACCGACCAAAACACAACTTGGTGGAGGACTGTGGAGGCTGAGATGCAAAGAATGAACCAGAGTTGGGGTACTGGACAAAGGATGGCCACCGACCAAGCAAAGTGGAATCAATTTCTTGTTGCCCTACAAGGCGCCATCAGGAGCGATGGTCACTGACTGCTTTGATGGTTGGTGGCTGAGGATCAAAGAAGAAGAGAGAGCAGTTCCCTTCTCTATGTGCTTTTCGGTGTCCATCTACCTCTCTAACCCTGTGTGTTCCAGAACTAGAACTGCCTAGTGATGCTATCAACAGGCTTCCTCAATGAATATCACCAGGGCTTGAGAGGGCAGCAAAGAAAAGAACACTGCATCCTATCATGCATGTCATAAGAGTTGATTATGGAAGGGTTGGCCACTCCATCATGTAAAAACGTTGAAGAAAAAAAAAATTAAAAAACAACATGGTCAAGTAATGAGAGTAAAAAAAGGTAGGTAAAGTACCCTGTTACACGCCCATTGAGGCATATTGGGAATAATTATGGTGCTAGGACCATATTTTCTTGACCATCGGCACACTAGGGGTGATGTGTTGAGCATCGTGCCAGTTGCATTAACCTTCCCAGAGTTGCACTGGCACACAATTCATGAGGAAGGGTCAACCCCAGAGCCATTTGCGGTCTAAGAAATCTCACCTCAACTGGGGATCGAACCATGGACCACCAAGCTAGGAAGCCAGTGCACTAACTAATGCGATACCGCAGCTCCATAACGACAGTATACAACCTAAATTTCTTAATACACATATTTTCTAAACTGACAGTCACATCCCTGCACTATCTTCTCACTTCCTGTTCCATATCTGTGACTGTCATTGCTGTTCAATTTTTTTTTATCCATACACGCACTCATTTATGAAAGTCTGGTTATCATTCCTGTTGCCCTCCATACTCCAGAGTCACATGATATGACTGAACCTGGATTTCAGACAGAAGACATCAATTTTTATAACCGTCCACATATCCTGCCCGGTGATTTGAGAGTATTGGCCTTTTGATGTCATTATTTGTTCCTCCAATTCTTTGTCTCCACTGCTGCCAAGGCATATATATGATTCCACATGCTGCAGGGATGCAATTTCCAGTGTTACCCTGCTATTCTTAGTTGCATCCATTTTCTGTCCCTATGAATCATAGTATGATGCATATCAGCAGCTATCTAGGCGAGGCTATGTCACAATTTTTTTGGCCAAGCACCGGACACAACAGACTGAAATACCATTTATACCACAAGTACAGAATTGGTACAACAGATCTGTGGCACCAGTTCAATGACAGCTGAACACCTTCAACATCTGCTTCTTCTTTGATCCTTAGCCTCTGACCATCAAAGCAGTCAAAGGCCATCACGCCTAGTGGCGTCTTGTAGGGCAACAACAAAGTGATTCCACTTTGCTCGGCCGGTGGCCATCCTTCGTACAGTGCCCCAACTCTGGTTCATTTTTTGCATCTCAGCCTCCACCTTCAACATACAGCAAAAAAATTGTTTGGAGATGTCAGGAACCCTGAGCTGACTACTGCCTTTATTAGTCATTAATATGGAAATCTGAAGGCAAACAAGGGTGCACTCTTATTTTGCCCCCCCCCCCCCCCCCCCCCCCTCCCCCCCCCCCCCCCCCACCCCCCATATTTCTGGCCACATTTATCTTGCCCCATACGAATTTAGCACACATACTGGCACAGTGTATGTTAACTAAAATGTGGTGAGTAAACAACATACATATTCATTCATTCATAATCCTCCACTCCCAAAGGAGCATAGGCCTTCAACAAACACATGCCAAGTCCTCCTGTCACGTGCCATCATCTCAAGTTCTTTCCACGTTCTCCTTATCCTTTTCACCTCTGTTTCCAGCTCTCTTCTCCATGTGCTTCTTGGTCTACCTCTGCCTCTCTTGCCCTGGGGGTTCCAGAACAAGGACTGCCTTGTAATGCTATCAACATGTTTCCTCAGTGTCTGTCCTATCCATTGCCATCATCTTCTTCTCATCTCTTGTTCCACTGGCACTTGTCTAGTTCTTGTCATCAGTTCCACATTGGTAACCTTGTCATACCATTTTAATCCCTCTATTCTATGCAAGCACCCATTTATGAAAGTCTGTAGTTTTTTGGTTAACATACATATATGGAGATCAAAAGGAATCAAGTCAAACCCAAAAATCAAAATCTTCAAATTAAAATGTCAAGTCAGTCCTATTGTATGGCTCTGAAACATGAACAAGAAAAACAACCACCAAAAGCTACAGACTTTCATAAATTTGTACTTGCGTACAATAGAAGGATTGAAGTGGTATGAGATTAGTAATGTGGAAGTGATAAAAACCAGACAAGTGCCAGTGGAACAAGAGATAAGATGACAATGGAGATGGATAGGACACACACTGAGATGAAATCTGTTGACAGCATTACCAGGCAGTTCTGTATTCCCTAAGGTGAGAGAGGGAGACCTAGAAAACATGAAAAAGAGAAACAACAGACATGAAAAAGAGAAACAACAGACATGAAAAAGAGAAACAACAGACATGAATGATTACTAAACATAAAACAAAAATATCCCCTACAAATATGAAGAAATTATGTAAATACACTTAACACAATTATCAGGCAGTCCACTGCAGCTATCAATTCTCAAAACACATGGCAACATAAGTAATACAGTTTATTACTATACACCAAACCACTGAAATAATTTAGTCAATATGTAAATGTTCACATGTAATAAAAACTAATAGATGACACAAACTTTGGTAATACACAAATGAACAGAATGCAAAATTAAAAAAAAAAAATGAACAGCAACAAAGTATGAAGCATGAACCAGTACATCAGTGTGGCTTAAATGTGGGTGTGCAACCTGACATGCCAGATCTCTTAACACAGCATAATACACAGAGAATGAGTTTTGTGCCAAATATAACATTGACAATGTGAATTCAGTGAATACAGGCATACCTCGCTTTATTGCCCTTCGCAGATATTGCGCTTTTTTTTCCAAATTATTCATGTTTATTTATTAGAGAGTGCCGTCTTCTTTCAATAGATTTTTGGCTCTCCACAAGCAAAAAGATTACAATTCACTGAAGGTTCAGATGATGAGGATTGGCATTTTTTAGCACTAAAGTATTTTTAACTTTACAGTACATTGCTTTTTTTTTAAGACCTACTGCTATTGCGCACTTAATAGACAGTGTAAACATGATTTTAGGCTTTTATATGCACTGGGAAGCCAAAAAACAAATGGGTGTGACCAACTTTATTTCAATATTCGCTTTATTGCGTTGGTCTAGAACTGAACCAGCAATATCTCTGAGGTATGCCTGTGTGTGTGTGTGTGTGTGCGTGCATGCGTGTGTGTATAAAGATATAAACCATCTTCACAAAGTTTATAAGGTTGGTGAAAATTGTTTGCATTATGTCTACAGCTTTATGAACAAGCACTGGAAATGACTTAAACAAGCATTTTTAATTGAAGTGGTCTCACAAGTACTGCACTGATTGACTATTATGTACTGCCACAATGGACTTGTCAAAATGAACCTGAAGATCTCCTAACAAGAACAGTCATAGAACACCTGAATCAGCAGTCCGTCAACAACAAAGTGTCACTGCAGTGGATTCCTGCACACTATGGTATTGCAGGAAATGAGGCAGCTGACAGACTGGCTAAAGCAGGCACTCAGAAGGAACAGTTTCGCCACAGTCTCACTGAAGGAAGCAAAGACATTTATCAAAAAAAAGTACAAAAATGCATGGAGCCAGAGAACACGCAGCAATTACCCACAGGACCCCCATCCTAAAGCTAGACAGAAAACTGCAAACCACCATTTTTAGGCTCTGCACAGGACACTGTAGACTACAAGCCCATCTCCACAAAATTAAAGCTGCCCTAACTGACCAGTGCACATGCCAAAATTGCCCCCAGACTCCAGAACACATTCTACAAATGTGCCCTCTCTTTGGTGACTTGAGAGCTCAAACCTGGCCCCAGGAGACGAAAGTGGAAGAGAAACTGTGGGACTGAAACTCCTGCTGACGACTGGATTCATGGAGGCAACTCATCTCCTTGTTTAGACTGCCGAGCATAGGAAACTGATTGCAGAAGAAGAAGAAGATTGAATGCTGAAGGCCACGGACTCCTTAGATTGTCAGCTGAAGACCAAAGACCCCTTAGAAAAAATGTACATATACATAATTACATTTTTTGCATAAAAATAACACATTTCATTACAAAGAAAAATCAATAAGCTTACATACAGTCATACTGAAATGTAAAAAAGTATATATTTACATATGTGCAAAAATCTATCATAATTTTCAAGAGTAAAATAAAATTAAGAAATTTTAAGGACATGCACAGCCCAACCAAGTGCCCCATGGACCACCAGTTAAGAAACCCCGATATAACCATAATTTACTTTACATTTAGCCATCACTCCAAATTATTTGAGCTGACAGCAGATAAAATGAGATCACAACCAGGGCATATGGTGACTAACCATTACCATAAGTAATTGTATGAATGTACACAGATATCCCATGTACACACCCATCTCATGTACATATTTCTAATAATGAAAGGAGGAAATGAGATCAAAATCAGAACAAGTTTTAAAACAAACAAAATGTAAAGGTAGATCCATAACAGATACTGCTGTAGGGGAGTGGAGTGTTAGAGACTTCATCATACTAGGTCCAGCGTTATGAGTTTAGCTGACCAGTTCCTGTCCTTGCTGCCTTTTCCTTCCCTAAATCAAGAGCACAGTCTGGTGCTCATTTCTAGCTGGGTAGATGAACATGATGACACCAGGTTTAGAACCCTGTACCTTCAGCCAGGAAGAGTTGATTGTAGAGGAAGACAGTGCTGTAAGTGGGAATTAACATCTAGCGATAGGAAAGATTTTCAGAGTGCACTATCAAGACAAGAGACAGAAGATTGAGATCTATTCAATGCTAAGATGGCAGTTGATAGATCAAATTGGATACCTTCAGGGGAAAAAATGCCACACACTTCTGGATATTATGAAATGGATTATTGCTTTCATCTGCTAAAATGTTAAAAAAAAACAAAGAAACAAAAAAAGACATTACTTGAAACAAACATTTTAAAAAAACAAGGGACATAAAACTGCCTGAGAGTACTTTGAAATTCAGCTGTGTGCCTTAATACAGTGTTGTGTCTTTCAGGTCTCAGTTAGTCTAGGAATCAGAAACTAATTTAATATTACAGTTTGTGAAAGGAAATACATCATGGGTTGGCAATGTGCAGACCTACTAGTAGGTACTACAAACTGATTTTTCATATTTGTTAAATTGACAATTCAATGAGATATTTAGAAAGTACATTAAAAAAAATAAAAAAAAGAATTTTAAATAACATCATCAAAATCGGTCTATAAATAAAATAGTTATGAATTTTTATTTTATTTTTCGAATCAGAAATGTTATCGCTCTGGCTGAAAATGACTGCCGCGGATGCTTACATTGAATGAGGTCACCAAACTGACTGAGTTTTTGAGCAATTGTGGCATTAATCATGATTAAAGAGTACCGGTATCTAAATACCCCATTCAATGTGCACGATGCTTTTGAAACTCTGCCAATGATATTAAAATCATCCTCAAATAATTAAACTGCCAAAACAAAAGCTAAATCGAGCAAATGACATTTTTGCTGTCCCAACCTTGAATCTTCTACCTACACTCCCCTTGCTAATCGTAGTAATCCCTTTGGTTTTATTGTAGTTATCACAGTCGTACTTATTTCAGTATAAATTTATTAAATGCTATCAATTTGGGGTGATCTCTCTGGTGGAACAGCAATCGTGACTGGACACAAGCGAAAAATACTTGTATACTTGCTACAGTATACAAATGTGGAAATGAACTTCTGTGATGCTAATTACACCCTCGATGATGCTTGAAATCATCCACACACTACAGGGATTCCCTCTGTGGTGAAACGTGTTGAGAACCCAGCATTGCACTCTAAGCTTTGATTCCCAGACGTGATTCTTTAGCTTTGACCTGATTGACTGCATGTAGGAGGATCTAACTATGGAACCACTGATAAGCAGGGGAACTGAGAAATGGCTCTGTGCAGGATGTGACCATTCCTGGGGAAAGTCTAGAACCAGAGCACAGTATTTTAGGGAAAAACGGATAGACTTAATAAGTATAGCCAGCAGGTGGGCTTGAACATCGGTCTAAAGAAGTCAGAGGTCATGACACTCAATGTGAGCAACCCTGAGCCCATATCAGTAAGGAATCCGCTACTGGAGCAGACGGGCACCTTCGCATGCCTGGGGTGCATGGTGGCACCAGACGGTGGAGCGGGCAAGGACATCAGCGGCAAAGTGAACAAAGCTAGAACAGCCTTTTTTGGTCTAAACGACATCTGGAAGTCCTCTCAGTACAGTACAAATTTAAGATTATAGCAGAGCTGTGTGCTTTCTGTGCTTCTCTATGGTGCGGAATGCTGGAGAGTTACAGAGAACGAAATGTCAGGATTGTCATCTTTTCACACAACATGCCTAGGAAAAATTCACTGAATCTTTTGGCCAAATACCATCACGTACCATGATCTGCTTACTCAGAGCAAACAAGAGGACATGCACACCATCATAGCTGGCAGACGCTGGAGCTGGGTTGGCCATGTCCTCAGAAGAGACCCCAATACCATCACAAGAACAGCTATGCTATGGACCCCTGAAGAAAAAAAAAAGAGAGGCAGACCAAAAAAGCCTTGGCGGAGGACTGTGGAGGCTGAGATGCAAAGAATGAACCAGAGTTGGGGCACTGAACGAAGGATGGCTACTGACCGGGCAAAGTGGAATCAATTTGTTGTTGCCCTACAAGATGCCACCAGGCGTAATGGCCACAGACTGCCTTGACGGTCGGCGGCTAAGGATCAAAGAAGAAGAAGTTGGACAGCCCCCTTGTATGGCAAGGAATGCACAGTTTACTACACACTTCTTACTCCTAGCTTGAGACCACTATGTAACGATCCTTTAAATGCAAGCTAAGCTGGAGAAACTGGAGCTGATGACTTTAACTCAAATGTTTCAGAATGGTAGAAAAGCCACAAGAAAAGCCTAGATCTTCAGTGTTACCAAAGAGTATTGAACTTGCTATTGGCTGCAAAAGAGTGAGAAGCTCAACAGCCCTATTAAACAACAACAAACCTGGTTGAGATTTCAATTTACACAACAAAATACATTTTTCACTACCACTTTGAAAAATTTCCACAGGAAGTGATCAAATAATTTAAACCATCAAGATATTTTGTAAATAGGGGGCTGAAGAATAATGAATGAGTAAACCTGCATTACAAACATCATGCTTACAAATTGTGTAAGGTAAACATCACATAAATTTTCTCTGATGTAAGTCTAGTGTGTAGTTTTAGAATACTGACTTGAGTAAACTCAACACCACAAACATCGCACTTACAAATTGTCTCTCATGTATGTTTTGTAAATTGTTGTGTGTTGTTTTATTATAAAGACTTGAGAAAACCTAACACCACACTCAGAAAAGACCTCTCATGTATGTCTTTCTTTGTGTAATTTTAGAATACAGACTTGAGAAAATGTAATACAACAAACATCAAATTTATACATCTCTCTAATGTGTTTCAACACGTGTCTCTTTATCTGAGTAGCCTGAGAAAACTCATCACACCTATATGGCTTATCCCCTATATGCCTTCTTAGTGTAGTTTAAAAAAAAAATCACACCACAAGCGCCACACTTATAAGGTTTCTCTGCTGCTTTAAATGATTATTTTGACAAAATTCTGCTCCTCAAACATCACAATTATAAGGTTTCTTCTCTGTGTGTCCTTTGTGACTATTTAAAGCGTCACTAATAGAAAATTCTGCTCCACAAATATCACTTATAAGGTATCTCTCCTGTGTGTGTCCTTTTGTGACTCTTTAAAGAACCACTATGAGAAAATTCTGCTCCACAAACATCACATATAAGGTTTCTCTCCTGTGTGTGTCCTTTTGTGACTGTTTAAATCACCACTCTGAAAAAATTCTGCTCCACACACATCACACTTATAAGGTTTCTCTCCTGTGTGTGTCCTTTTGTGACTCTTTAAATGATTATTTTGAGAAAATTCTGCTCCACAAACATCACACTTGTAAGGTTTCTCTCCTGTGTGTGTACTTTTGTGACTCTTTAAATGATTATTTCGAGAGAATTCTGCTCAACAAACATCACACTTATAAGGTTTCTCTCCTGTGTGTATCCTTTTGTGTCTCTTTAAATTTTGATTTAGAGAAAATCCTGCTCCACAAACATCACACTTATAAGGTTTTTCTCCTGTGTGTGTCCTTTTGTGACTCTTTAGATGACAAATCTGAGAAAATTCTGCTCCACAAACATTACACTTATAAGGTTTCTCTCCTCTGTGTGTCCTTTTGTGTCTCTTTAAAGCACTACTTTGAGAAAATTCTGCTCCACAAACATCACACTTATAAGGTTTCTCTCCTGTGTGTGTCCTTTTGTGAATCTTTAAATGTTCATTTTGAGAAAATCCTGCTTCACAAACATTACACTTATAAGGTTTCTCTCCTGTATGTGTCCTTTTGTGACTCTTTAAATTTTCATTTTGAGAAAATCCTGCTCCACAAACCTCACACTTATAAGGTTTCTTTCCTGTGTGTGTCCTTTTGTGATTCTTTAAATGTTCATTTTGAGAAAATCCTGCTCCACAAACATCACACTTATAAGGTCTCTCTCCTGTGTGTGTCCTTTTGTGAATGTTTAAAGCACTTCTATGAGAATATACTGCTCCACAAACATCACACTTGTAAGGTTTTTCTCCTGTGTGTGTCCTTTTGTGACTTTTTAAAGCACTACTTTGAGAAAATTCTGCTCCACAAACATTACACTTATAAGGTTTCTCTCCTGTGTGTGTTCTTGTGTGACTCTTTAGATGACCACTCTGTGAAAATTCTGCTCCACAAACATCACACTTATAAGGTTTCTCTCCTGTGTGTGTTCTTTTGTGACTGTTTAAAGCACCACTATGAGAAAATTCTGCTCCACAACCATCACATTTATAAGGTTTTTCTTCTGTATGTCGACTTTTGTACCATTTTAAATGAAGTTTTTGTCCTGTAAGTTCATCACACATGTAAGATTCTCCTTCTGTATTTGTCACCTTGTGATCACTTTGACAAAATTCTGCTCCACTGACATCATATTTGTAATGTGTCCCACTATTATGCTGCATTATGGGTTTCTTTGGATAATCAGTCCTAGAAAACCTACTAAGACCACCACACTTGTTAGGTAGTTCTTCTTTACGCTGCATTACGTGTGGCTTTAGATAACCAAAATGAGCAGCCCCCATACCAATATGATCATATTTAGAATGCTTCTGTGCTTGTTGTATTCTTTCTTGTTGACATAGACTGGATTCTGTAGCTAATTCTAAAATATCAACATTACTTATATAACACTTTTCTCTCATATGTGAAAGTTCATGTTCATTATGATCACCTTTCTTGCTAACCTGTACTCCACAAACACGACAGCTGAAAAGTTTCTCTTTTGTACTTATTATTATTTCATCTGAATGTACACTGTCACATAATTTAAAATCTCTACTTCCACCATTGAGAGTACAATCATCATAGACTATTGTTGATTTCCTGCTACAGTTTTCATTTTGTAAGTCTGCAGTATAAATCTCATGAGTCAGATTCATGTCTACAGTCATTAACTCAGAGTCTGTGACATTCGGTGATTGTACTTCTTTTAATCTTGATTCAATGTTATTGTCTGTATTTAGTGTTGCAGCTGCCGTACTTACATCAGCTTTCATTTTACTCACAATGTTTTCTGTGAATTCTGGCAACACTTGATTGAATGCAGCATTTTGCATTGGTTCATTGAATGCAGCATTTTGCATTGGTTCACTCTTTATGAAACTATTCAAAATTTTCACATCTGGAATGTCAACACTAGAGTATAGGCGGGGTTGCTGGTTACAGGAATGGTCACCTGTAATTCATTGTATAAAAAATAATAAAAACTTCAGATAATTATGGCATGCACAAACAATTTTAATTCTGTATGTTTTGTGGCATAAGAGCAAGCAAGAGGACATGCACACCATCATAGCTGGCAGACGCTGGAGCTGGGTTGGCCATGTCCTTAGAAGAGACCCCGATGCCATCACAAGAACAGCTATGCTATGGACCCCTGAAGGAAAACGAAAGAGAGGCCGACCAAAAACAACTTGGTGGAGGACTGTGGAGGATGAGATGCAAAGAATGAACCAGAGCTGGGACACTGTACGAAGGATGGCCACCGACCGAGCAAAGTGGAATCAATTTGTTGTTGCCCTACAAGACGCCACTAGGCGTGATGGCCACTGACTGCTTTGACGGTCGGTTGCTAAGGATCAAAGCAGAAAGAAGAAGAATGTTTTGTGGCATCATATTAAGTATGATTTAAAGTTTTGCAACTTAAGGTTATTTAAGAAGTATTTGTTTCTGTCTGATATGTTAACAGTTCATGGTGCATTGCGTACTATGAAACTAATAGTATACATTTATTAATTTTATATGGTGTCGCAAAATATTGCTTTTTAATATGGTCACTAATGGCATATATTTATTGATATTTTTATTTATTGATTACTTCCCTTGGGTGTCAGAAATGAGTAATAACAATTTATGTCCGAATTATTTCCATCCAAACAGCCCTGAAATGATTACAAATATTATATTGTTAATAATTTTATTTATATATATATATATATATATATATATATATATATATATATATATATATATATATATATATATATATATATATATATATATATATATATACGAGGGGCATTCAGAAAGTAATGCAACACATCGTTTTTCTCAGCTAATAATGAAGATAGAAGCATGAAATTTTGCACACTTCAAATATGGCATGTGCCAATTGTGTGCTCCAAATTGCACCACAACCAGCCAAAAATTGTGGCTTCCCTAAACCGTTGAAATGGAGCGTGTTAGCAACTTGCGTTATAAGCAGCGAATTGTGATAGAATTTCTCGTTGCAGAGAAGGAAACCTTTGTGAACATTCACAAGTGTCTATGGGATGTGTATGAAAGTTTTGCAGTCGACAGGAGTACAGTTAGTCATTGGGTTCAGAGAATCAAAGAATCAGGAAGTGGAGATACGGAGCTGCTTGATCGGCCACGCTGTGGACGTCCTGCCACAGCTGTCGTGAAATATTCTAATCCACATATATAAATTATCAGGTAAATATAAAGCCTAATAAATACATATAATAAAGAAAAGAGAAATGATAAAAGAAACAGTGCTGTCACAATGACTGTACTCGAAATCCCCTTTGTTCTATGCTTCGTCTGCAAATTGTAACGTTTCCACGTTAAATATAAGCCACTGCATAAATACAAGCGTTTCCACAACACATTAAAACGGGTATTGCATTTCTAAGAAAAACATTGAGAGGCACACTGCGTAATGACCTAAATTAATCCTAACATTAATTATACTACGTTACGAAAACGAACGAACAGATGGACTCAAATAGAAAGAGAGAGGGGCGAATAAAATCAGGAACGCATGCAAAATTGAACACGCGTCTCGCTATTAATGCCACCCCAACAAGCGTAACGCGATACACACTTACTACTATCACGCGTGTAAGGCCACATGCACTAACTTTTTCGGACGGACAGTGATAAAAACACTAACCTTCCCAGAGTTAGGTTTTTAAATCCTGAAAAACGCTTATTAGAAAAGATAACATTAGATGGGTTTACGTTTGAAAACATTACAGTACCCAGACAGCACATCTTCGAAACAGGAGGTAGAAGAAATTGCATATTTTGAACGCAGCCACTTAGCTCTTTTAAATTTGTATATTTGGGTTCCTTAGGGGTTGCTGACAAAGAATATGTAAAACGTTACGCAAATAGTCTAGGAATTAACAAGTTATAGCCAAAATAAAATGATGGTGCTGTCAGACAACACCCAAAATCAGAATCGCTCAGTGGTAGATTTTTTTAAACCACCATTGTACGGGAAATGGGCCACAAGTTACATTTGAACTGATTGGCTGAAATGATATGTAAGGCTAAACACGATTAGTCGGACTATAAATACTATCCTTGGTTGTTAGGGGAGACGTAGGAAGGTAAAATTTTTTCAAACACCTGTCGAAACGCGGCTCCATTGGCCAGACTCGCTGATATAATCACTTAGGAGCGTTAGTTCGAGACCACTAGTTCAAATAAGCTTGATAAAGCAACAGTGCGTTGAAGCCAGCTCATATTTTTGCTAAATAAAAGCCTGGAACATAAGCAGATGGGAATTTGTGCCAGTATTTGTGCCAGAATTCATTGCTAGTCAACGTATCTGTGTTTATTTCCATGAATTGTGGTAAGCTTGAAACATTCAGTATCTTTTAATGAAAATTGAATGTGAATTGTTAATTTATGCCTGTATATATGTGTAGTTCAGTAGCAAACATGATGTAAAGCCTATAATGCTCCAGCCTGAACAAAAGGTGTCGGAGGAAAGTAAAACTGCATGGAATGGCCAAACAGTACACTGACACCTAGATTATTGATTAGACAGAAATAATGCTGGAAGTGCAGAGGCGTAGTAACCATTAAGGAGGTTAATACTGGTATAAAGTATTTCAGATGAAGCTGACAGTTGGCCTAACGCTCTGCACTCAATGTTTGTGATGTATTGTGCTCAGTGTAGAACTAGAGTATCAATTAGTTATGAAGTAGAAGGTACATCCTTCTTGTTTTCAGGGACCGTGGTCTTGATGTTATTGAGCAGCACCTGGTCAGAGCTTTGCTGAATCCAGAGTCGGACAGCATACTCCTTGGTCCATTTAGCTATCAGTGAGGTGTCTCCAGAGCCCAGGGGAGAAATCGAGCAGAGGAGTCTTTTCCGGCCGCCATCACGCAAGATAAGCTGATGTGGCCAGCTGAGCTCAACATTATGTACCCCCATCTTAAAATGACATTGTAAAAATAACATTAAGAGGGGAATTAAATTGTTTTAATATCAGGAACTGAGAACATCTCCAATACTAGTTCCAATAAAGACAAACTATTGAAGTCATGATGACAAATACCAATAGAGCTTGAACAAAACAAAACCAGTATTACCTCATATTACTACTACACAACTGACACACATAGGATACTTTTAATAATATATGTCACTACAATATTCATATTGATAAATTCTGTACATATAACTTGTAATTAAAATTGATTGTGATTCCTGGTTCCCTTTGTATTTGAATCAGGACACATATTCATTCATGACAGCAATGAATACATATTGTTATTTGAAAAGTTATCAGTGACTCCTTTAAGATATCCTTGTAGAGTGTTTTATGTATGTGAGTGTCACAGTGTTGTCAAGTGTAGTGGAATAAATTAAATTGTTTATCTGTCTGTTGTTGTTTTGACTTACACTTCATCATACACATACCCTAGACATATAACGTAGTCATCACACTATTCCAGAATAATTCTGACTGAGGTATACATATGTGGCAGCAAGTAAGGTTATATATAATACACTACTCTTATTAGATATAGATACCTTCACAGCTGATCTCAGTCAGTACACTAAGTCCCCTATAAATATTTATAACATCCCACTTCACCACATATATTGGGGTCTCGCTCTTGGGATTTTGAATCTTTACCTATTAAAAATATTGGGGGTAATTCACTTCAGGGAATATAAGAATTAAAAGGTATCCTTGGGTGGAATTAAATAAGGTTGAGCTCACGGTGCCTGTGTTGTCCATTAGATATATATTTAGAGATTGAATTGTTAGTTAGACATTGTATAAATTTACCTGATAGACAATGGCGGACCTGGCCAAATTTCGATCTGCTGCTGTTCAGACTGCAAAAGAGTTAGGATTAGATGGGCAAGTTATGGTTGCCTATGTCACTACGGAATGTGACAAATTTATTGAACGCGAAGAAAGAGGTTTGAAGCCGAAAGAAAGTTAGAGGCTGAAAGGGAAATTAAGAAGTTACAATTTGAGGCTGAGGCTGAGACTAAGAGGTTGCAGATTGAGGCTGAGGCTAAGAAATTGGAAGCAGAAGAAAGAAGATTGACTGCAGAAAGGGAAGAGAAGAAATTAGCTGCAGAAAGGGAAGCAGAAGAAAGAAGATTAACTGCAGAAAGGGAAGAGAAGAAATTAGCTGCAGAAAGGGAAGCAGAAGATAAAAGATTACAAAGGGAACATGAGTTACGACTAAGGGAGTTTGAGTTTCAAGGCCATGCTCCTGAAAATGGTGCCAGTCCCTTTGCCTCTGATGCCACTGCTAGCCAAGGAGCCTCAACCTCAGCTATGAATTTTCATTTAGATCATTTTGTTGAGAAAGACGATGATATAGAGAGCTATCTAAATAGGTATGAACTATTAGCTACCACGTATGGGTTAGAGAGAGAAAGGTGGAGCTTAAAGTTATCTCAGGGACTTCGTGGGGCAGCTTATGAAGTTTTTGCAAAAATGAGCAGAGGTGATCAGGAAAATTATGACATGCTAAAGCAGGCTCTTTTGTTAAGATATGAAAAGAATGCAGAATTTTATAGGAAAAAATTTAGGAATGCTAAACTACTGTCAGGTGAAACCTATCACCAGTTCTCTGCACGAATAGAGACATACTTGGAGAAATGGACTTCTCTGGGGAAAACCCAAGATCTTAAGGAAATGGTCCTTATAGAGCAATTAAGAGAGTCCATGGCTCCAGACCTGAGAAAGTTTCTCATGGAACAAGGTGCAGAGAGGCTGGGTGAGTTGCTAAATGTTGCTGAAAGGTATCAAGCAGCTCAAGCAGAGGTAACAGGTAATAAAAAGAAACAAGTGGATAACTTTAGGGCACCACAGAACTTTAATAAATTTGATCCTAGGGATCAAAACAAAGGTAAGCACCAGTTTGATAGGCCACGGTATGAAAATAAAAATAAATTCCCACAATTCGATGAAAGGAAATATGATGAAAGAAAATCTTTCAACCAAGGAAAAAGGTGGTGTAAGAATTGTCAGATGGACAATCATGACACTGACCGTTGCAGAAGGAAACCTGTGTATATGGCAACCCTTCAGGTCAGGTCGACCTCAAGACAGGAGGAGGATATTATGTTAGATACCACTCCAGAAGAGATGAGGAAGGCACAGGCTGGGGATAAAACACTCAAGCCTTGTTTCAGAAAATTGTCAACTTGTCATACAACTCCAGGCAAGGGAGATTTTTACATGAAAAACAAGTTGATGTATAGGAAGACTGGAGCTAGATCCAAAGGTCAGGGACAGCTGGTACTTCCTAAAAGATATAGGGCAGACTTAATAAGGAGCCTACATGTGAAACCAGATGGGGACCATGAGAAGATAGGTACCATCATTCAAAAGGTGGCTCACAATTATTATTGGCCCAAAGCAAGATGGGACATTGAGAATTTTGTAGAAAGGTGTAGCATAGCACATGAGGGAACACCCACAAGTGGGAACATTGATCAGGACCTGGACACGCCACGGGGCAAAATTAGGCCTGATAATAAAAAGAAAAATAGATTTGATAAAGTGGACCAAATGGAATGGGAAGCCCCTTTTCACGGACAAGCTTCACTTAACTGTTTTACAATGGCCACTATGCGGAGAGTGCAAAAAGATGTCTTACCCCAGGATAAGCCGAAAATCCCTCAATCGGACTTAAACAAACTGGAGGAAGAGGATGTAGAGAGGAAATCTCTCATCAAGAATTTTAAGTGGGGAGAAAGCCCCAAAAAAAAATTGGTAGCGGTCGTTTTGTGAATGATAATTCTGGGAGGAAAAATCATCACTATAAAGCTTCGAGTGGAAGAGACCATACCGGTGCATGGACAAATAGGTCCACACAATTAAAGGTCCATATGTAGCTTTGTTAAGAACGTGGACTGATGAAAAGGCAGAGGAAAACATTACATCTTCATACCAATATGTGAATGAGCTGACCACTCGTTTAAAAACTGGCTGGAAACTTGCCAATGAAAATTTGAAACAAGCCAGGAAGAAACATGCTGCCTATTATAACAGGAAGGCGAAAGACAGAAATTTGGCTGTGGGAGAGAAAGTACTGCTTCTTTTGCCCGGGAGTCAGAATAAGTTACAAATTGGATGGCAGGGTCCATATACAGTTCTAGAGAAGGTGTCTAGAACAAATTATAAGATAGATAAGAAGGGGAAAGAAAAAATCTATCATGTGAATCTCCTGAAGAAATATTTGGAAAGAGAACATCAGGAAGAGACACACTTGTTGACCTTGTCCATCGCCATGGAGATGAAAAAGGAACCACTTTCATCATTTGAATATCCATTACACCCCTGTGAGACAGCAGCACAGGTGAAAATCAGTACACATTTAACGAAAACTCAGAAAGAGAGAGTGCAACAGGTTCTAAATAATCATGCAGAGGTGTTAACAGACCGACCAGGGCATACAAACCTATTGGAATATGATATGAAACTGATAGACCCCACACCTGTCTGTATGAAACCATATTCGATTCCGTTTGCTAAGGAGAAAGCTTTGAAGGAAGAGATAGACTATCTGTTGAAGGAAGGAATTATTTCGCACAGTGAATCTTCGTATAGTTCCGGTGTTGTACTCTTAAGGAAGCCCTCTGGAGAACATAGACTCTGTATAGATTACAGGAGACTGAATGCTATTACAGAAGGACAGGTGGATCCATTGCCGGATACAAATCAGCTGTTTGCCAGACTAAATAAAGCTAAATATTTCTCAAAAGTGGATCTGAGTAAAGGATACTATCAGATTCCAGTAAAGCCTGAGGTTAGACCATACCTAGCTTTTAGTACCTCAGAAGGACACTATGAGTTTAATAGATTGCCAATTGGATTGAAGAATGCGCCTAGTGTCTTCTCTAGAATGATGAGAAAATTGTTGGATGTAAACATTTCGGAGGAACGTAATGAATCCCTGAGTTGCCTCTTTGATTGAGGATATTCCGAATGTTTCATACAGGATAATAAGAAGATTATGGGATCCACTACGAAAACTCTGCTATCACCAGGTATATGTTATCTCCTCATAACGTACATTTTGAGGGAAATATAATGTTCTCTGGACATGTCATTGCGCAGACTCAGAGAAGAGAAATGGTGAATACGGGTTGCGAAGCAGCATTAAGACAAGCACTCACACTTGCGGCTGTTCAGTAACATAACCGAAATATATTATTGGTTGTAGAAGTCTGAGGCAGATTTCATGAGTAGTGCCTACTCTGAATGGACCCAACTACATAAAACCATGATAGCACCACAGCAGAGTAAAGTCAAGTTGACTTACATTTATCTATGTGTATATAGAATAAAGGACTGACATGGGATGTCTGTTTTAAGAGGGGAGGTGTCGTGAAATATTCTAATCCACATATATAAATTATCAGGTAAATATAAAGCCTAACAAATACATTTAATAAAAGAAAAGAGAAATGGTAAAAGAAACAGTGATGTCACAATGACTGTACTCGAAATCCCCTTTGTTTTATGCTTCGTCTGCAAATTGTAACGTTTCCACGTTAAATATAAGCCACTGCATAATACAAGCGTTTCCACAACACATTAAAACGGGTATTGCATTTCTAAGAAAAACATTGAGAGGCACACTGCGTAATGACCTAAATTAATCCTAACATTAATTATACTACGTTACCAAAACGAACGAACAGATGGACTCAAATAGAAAGAGAGAGGGGCGAATAAAATCAGGAACGCATGCAAAATTAAACACGCGTCTCGCTATTAATGCCACCCCAACAAGCGTAACGCGATACACAATTACTACTATCACGCGTGTAAGGCCACATGCACTAACTTTTTCGGACGGACAGTGATAAAAACACTAACCTTCCCAGAGTTAGGTTTTTAAATCCTGAAAAACGCTTATTAGAAAAGATAACATTAGATGGGTTTACGTTTGAAAACATTACAGTACCCAGACAGCACATCTTCGAAACAGGAGGTAGAAGAAATTGCATATTTTGAACGCAGCCACTTAGCTCTTTTAAATTTGTATATTTGGGTTCCTTAGGGCTTGCTGACAAAGAATATGTAAAACGTTACGCAAATAGTCTAGGAATTAACAAGTTATAGCCAAAATAAAATGATGGTGCTGTCAGACAACACCCAAAATCAGAATCGCTCAGTGGTAGATTTTTTTAAACCACCATTGTACGGGAAATGGGCCACAAGTTACATTTGAACTGATTGGCTGGAATGATATGTAAGGCTAAACACGATTAGTCGGACTATAAATGCTATCCTTGGTTGTTAGGGGAGACGTAGGAAGGTAAAATTTTTTCAAACACTTGTCGAAACGTGGCTCCATTGGCCAGACTCGCTGATATAATCACTTAGGAGCGTTAGTTCGAGACCACTAGTTCAAATAAGCTTGATAAAGCAACAGTGCGTTGAAGCCAGCTCATATTTTTGCTAAATAAAAGCCTGGAACATAAGCAGATGGGAATTTGTGCCAGTATTTGTGCCAGAATTCATTGCTAGTCAACGTATCTGTGTTTATTTCCATGAATTGTGGTAAGCTTGAAACATTCAGTATCTTTTAATGAAAATTGAATGTGAATTGTTAATTTATGCCTGTATATATGTGTAGTTCAGTAGCAAACATGATGTAAAGCCTATAATGCTCCTGCCTGAACAGAAGGTGTCGGAGGAAAGTAAAACTGCATGGAATGGCCAAACAGTACACTGACACCTAGATTATTGATTAGACAGAAATAATGCTGGAAGTGCAGAGGCGTAGTAACCATTAAGGAGGTTAATACTGGTATAAAGTATTTCAGATGAAGCTGACAGTTGGCCTAACGCTCTGAACTCAATGTTTGTGATGTATTGTGCTCAGTGTAGAACTAGAGTATCAATTAGTTATGAAGTAGAAGGTACATCCTTCTTGTTTTCAGGGACCGTGGTCTTGACGTTATTGAGCAGCACCTGGTCAGAGCTTTGCTGAATCCAGAGTCGGACAGCATACTCCTTGGTCCATTTAGCTATCAGTGAGGTGTCTCCAGAGCCCAGGGGAGAAATCGAGCAGAGGAGTCTTTTCCTGCCGCCATCACGCAAGATAAGCTGATGTGGCCAGCTGAGCTCAACATTATGTACCCCCATCTTAAAATGACATTGTAAAAATAACATTAAGAGGGGAATTAAATTGTTTTAATATCAGGAACTGAGAACATCTCCAATACTAGTTCCAATAAAGACAAACTATTGAAGTCATGATGACAAATACCAACAGAGCTTGAACAAAACAAAACCAGTATTACCTCATATTACTACTACACAACTGACACACATAGGATACTTTTAATAATATATGTCACTACAATATTCATATTGATAAATTCTGTACATATAACTTGTAATTAAAATTGATTGTGATTCCTGGTTCCCTTTGTATTTGAATCAGGACACATATTCATTCATGACAGCAATGAATACATATTGTTATTTGAAAAGTTATCAGTGACTCCTTTAAGATATCCTTGTAGAGTGTTTTATGTATGTGAGTGTCACAGTGTTGTCAAGTGTAGTGGAATAAATTAAATTGTTGATCTGTCTGTTGTTGTTTTGACTTACACTTCATCATACACATACCCTAGACATATAACGTAGTCATCACACTATTCCAGAATAATTCTGACTGAGGTATACATATGTGGCAGCAAGGAAGGTTATATATAATACACTACTCTTATTAGATATATATACCTTCACAGCTGATCTCAGTCAGTACACTAAGTCATCTATAAATATTTATAACATCCCACTTCACCACAACAGCCACCAACGCAGAAATGTTGAAATGCGCTGAGGGCATTATTCTTACTGATAGGCGAATCACTACTCAACAATTGGCCTTACAGCTGTCA
The DNA here is from genome assembly GCA_024509875.1 of Oreohelix idahoensis. Taxonomy (NCBI): domain Eukaryota; kingdom Metazoa; phylum Mollusca; class Gastropoda; order Stylommatophora; family Oreohelicidae; genus Oreohelix; species Oreohelix idahoensis. The sequence goes on from JAMPIV010010000.1 coordinate 327,507, forward strand.
GTCAGCATTGGTAGTGCAAATGCAGTTATAAAAACTCTTGGATTTTCTAAGGTTTGCGCAAAATGGGTTTCTCGAGGTCTCACAAATGACCACTGATTGCAAAGGAAAGCAATTTCTTCTGAATTGTTGGAGCATTTCAATGCTGATAGAGAGAACTTTTTGGCTAAGATCATTACAGGTGACGAAACCTGGGCACATCATTTTGAACCTGAGACAAAAAGACAGTCAATGGAGTGGCATCGTCTGCAATCACCACGAAGAAAGAAATTCAAGACAGTTCCTTCAGCTGGAAAGGCCATGATCACTGTCTTTTGGGACAATGAAGGTGTGATTCTTGTGGACGTTATGCCAAGAGGAGAGACAATCAATTCACAAGCTTACATTAAGACATTGAAAAAACTCAATCAACGTTTTCGCAGAGTTCGGCGGCAAAAGAATCCAGCAGACCTGCTTCTCCTTCACGACAATGCGCGACCTCACAAGTCTGGCAACACGGGAAGCAATCACCAAATTGGGTTGGACTGTATTACCCCATCCACCCTATAGTCCCGATTTGGCACCCTCTGATTTTCATCTATTTAGTCCACTTAAAGATGCACTCCGTGGGACAAGGTTTGAAGATGATGAAGGAGTGATTCATGCAGCGAAGAAATGGCTACATGATCAAGACAAAATCTGGTACGGGCTGGGAATACATGCACTTGTTTCGCGCTGGCATAAAGCCGTACAAGTTGATGGGGATTGTGTTGAATAATACCGATGTTTACATGACATATCCATGTATATTGTGTATAAATTTCATGCTTTTTGAATAAACAGCTCCTGAGAAAAACGATGTGGTGCATTACTTTCTGAACGCCCCTCGTATATATATATATATATATATATATATATATATATATATATATATATATATATATATATATATATACGAGGGTCATTCAAGTCAAACCAGGACTTTTTGTTCTGGAAGTACAGGAAGGAATGCTAGTGTGGTGGTACTACTGACAGTAGTAAGTAACAATTGTGACCTACTCGTATTACTGTTACCGTTTTTACCGTTAGGTGGTGTAAGCGTCACGGGTCAGTCCTTGATAGATAATGAAAATGGCGGACAACAGAGTTAGTGCACGTTGGGTGCCAAGACAGCTTTCCGCTTTTGACCGGCAGAGAACAGTTCAAGTCTGCACTGAGTTGAAGGATCGTTTTGGCAGGGAAGGCCAGAGTTTTCTGAATCACTTCATTACGTGTGATGAAACCTGGGTGCATCATTTCATTCCGGAATCAAAACGAGCATCCATGCAGTGGAAGCATACGGACTCACCACCACCCAAAAAATTTCAGATAAATCTGGCATTATTCACGTGGATTTTCTACCCCGTGGTGCCACAATCAACAGTGAAGAGTGTTGTTCGTCCATCACGGGTGATGAAGACAACTCTGTTCATCCAATTATTTAAGAATATGTTAGGTTAGTCTATGGGTACGAAGGTGACTGAAGAGCCCGATGCGGGCCTGGAAAGATCTTGGACAGTGTGGGCAGGGAATGTTTGCTTCATGTGAAGGTTTTATTTCACGGTCCTTTCTAGCTTGTCTCCGCTGTTCTGCTGCTGCTCTTCTGGATGATTCGCATGCTGCTGCACCTTTACGAAGAGATGTGCGCCAAGCAGTTCGGTCTTGCGCAGCAGCTTCCCATGTGTCTGGGTTTATGTCAAAGGTTTTCAATGACGTCTTTAACGTGTCTTTGAAGCGCTTCTTTTGGCCACCATGGGAGCGTTTACCCTTCTGCATCTCACCATAAAAGAGTATCTTTGGCAGTCGATGGTCTGGCATGCGGACTACATGACCTGCCCAGCGAATTTGTGACTGCATCAGAATAGTATCAATACTAGGGATACCAGCTCTGTCAAGAACGGCGGTATCCGGGATCTTGTCTTGCCATTTGATGTTCATTATCTTCCTGAGACAGACTGTATGGAAGTGGTTTAGCTTCTTTACGTGGCGCCTGTATACAGTCCATGTTTCACATGCATATAGCAGCACTGGAAGCACCGCAGCTCTGTATACCTTCAGCTTTGTCTGTAGACTAATGCCACTTCGATGCCAAACGTTGGTGTATAGTCTGCCAAATGTGCTGCTGGCTTTGGAGATCCTGGTGTTCACCTCATCATCAATGACAATGTTCTGGGATAGTGTGCTACCAAGGTATGTGAATCTGTTCACAACATTCAGTTTCTCACCATTAACCTTGATGACTGGCTCAGTATAAACTGTGCCAGGAGCTGGTTGGTACATGATTTCTGTTTTCTTCGTGTTGATGGTAAGCCCAAAGTTGGCGCAGGCTTCGGAGAATCTATCCACACTATGCTGCAGATCAGCCTCTGAGAAGGAATTGAGGGCACAATCATCAGCAAACAGAAGATCTCTGATGGTGTGTGATTTGACCTTGGTTTTTGCTTGAAGCCTCCTAAGGTTAAACAATTTTCCATCAATACGATAACTAATGTCGATTCCTGTGTCCCCGTCTCTAAAAGCATCAGTCAGCATAGCAGAAAACATGATACTGAACAGAGTCGGTGCAAGTACGCACCCTTGTTTAACTCCATTTGAGACGGGGAAAGGCTCTGATAGCTCACCGTTTTCCTGAACTCTAGCCTGCATTCCATCATGCAGTTGCTGCACTATTGTGATAAATTTCTTTGGGCAGTCGTATTTTGCCATGATCTTCCATAGACCCTCTCTACTGACCGTGTCGAACGCCTTTGTCAAGTCGATGAAAGCTGTGTACAGGTCACAGTGCTGTTCTTGGCATTTTTCTTGTAGCTGTCTTGCAGCGAACACCATATCTGTGGTTCCACGTTCTTTCCGGAATCCACACTGACTTTCAGGTAAAAGACCTTTGTCAAGATGAGCCGTAAGGCGATTCAAAAGGATTCTGGCGAATATCTTCCCAGCGATTGATAAAAGAGAGATGCCTCGATGATTGTTGCAGTCTTGGCGATTACCTTTACGTTTATATAGATGTATAATTGAGGCATCTTTGAGATCGTGTGGGATGGTTTCACTCTGCCACATTTGCTGGAAGATCATATGAAGTTTCTCTATCAGAACTGCACCGCCATCTTTATAAACCTCAACAGGAATTGAATCGGAGCCAGGGGCCTTTCCACTAGACAGTTGACGAATCGCTTTTTTAGTTTCCTCCAGAGTTGGTACATCATCTAATGCTTCATTTATAGGAATTTGGGGCAGGCGGATGATGGCTTCGTCGTTAATAGATGATGGCTGGTTCAAGATATTATTAAAATGTTCAGCCCAGCGTTGGAGAATTTTTTCCTTGTCTGTAATTAGTGTTTTTCCATCTGCATTAAGGAGGGGAAATGATCCTGATGATGTTGGACCATAGACCGCTTTGAGTGCAAGGTAAAAGTTTTTCAAGTCATGGCTGTCAGCAAAGCCTTGGATCTCATCTGCTTTATTACTCAGCCATGAATCCCGCATCTGGCGTAGTTTATGTTGGACGATTCTACGCATGTTGTTGAAAGCGTCTTTCTTGGATGTAGATTTTGGATCATTTAAATATGCTTTATGGAGATGGTGTTTCTCAGCCAACATCTGCTTTATATCATCTGAGTTCTCATCAAACCAGTCATTTTGTTTCTTGATGGAAGGACCCAGGACCTCTGTAGCAGTGTTGTAGATCTGCTCACTTAGGGCTGCCCAATTTGTTTCCACACTTTGGCCGTCTAGCGAGATAGATTTGAGACGGTCTTCTAAGGTGTCAGTAAATGACTGTTTGATTGTTGTCTTCTTTAGTTTGGTGACATCCAGCCTCTTTTGAGTTTTCTTCCCCTGAGGGCGCCTGGCTGGTTGGATACGAACTTTAAGTTTAGATACAATGAGGCGATGATCAGTCCAGCATTCGGCACCACACATGGACTTGGTCACCCGGACATCTTGCCTGTCCTTCTTCCTAACAATTACATAGTCAATTAGGTGCCAATGCTTTGAGCGAGGGTGCATCCAGGAGGTCCTGTTGCGGGTAGGAAGTCGAAAAATGGTGTTGGTGACAAGGAGGTCATGTTCTGCGCAAGTCTGGAGGAGACGAAGTCCATTACTGTTACAGCGACCCACGCCGTACCTACCAATAGTGCCATTCCAGGAGATGTTATCTGAGCCTACTCTTGCATTAAAGTCACCAAGAATGATGAGCTTATCTGCTTTAGGAACTGATGCAATGACTGCATGTAGTTCTTCGTAAAACTTATCCTTGACATCATCCTGGTTTGTCATAGTTGGTGCATACGCGCTAATGATGGTGGCATGTTTTCTTCCATAGAACAGAGGGATCTTGACCGTCATGAGTCAGTCATTTATTCCCTTTGGGGGCCCCGCTAACTTGCTGACAATTGCTGTTTTGATTGCAAATCCAACCCCTGCTTCTCGTCTTTCTTCAGTTCCTCTTCCGCTCCAAAAGAATGTATAACCTGCACCCTTTTCGCAAAGTTGGCCCTCGCCTGCAAGTCGAGTTTCACTCAGTGCTGCTATGTCAATGTTGTACCTGGCCAGTTCTCTCCCAATCAGGGCAGTTCGTCTCTCAGGTCTGTTTGCATTAAAGTCTTTGTCAAGTAAAGTGCGCACATTCCATGCGCCTAGAATGAGGGGGAAAAATCTGTCCTTTCTTTTTCTTATATGTCGACTGCCGAAGTAGGGTACCCACCAAACGCGGTAAGCTGGTTAGGTAATGGTGAAGCAGGCAATGTTTAGGGCACCTTTTCTAGCCCCTTCCTCATGCCATGGAGGTGAGCAGTGCTTTCCTAAAGAGGGCTGCTCAGACACTCAGGGGGCTGCCGAATCCCACTGCTGCTCCGATCAGTGGAAGACGACCATATGGCCTGAGCCGCCTGTGTGTAGGTCTGCGACTACGACTGCCAGCGTACCCACGCCTGCCGCTTCGCCGCTCGCCCATTGCCACAGGACTTGTTGTGAGTGGATGGATGAATGGATGAATGGATGAAAGAGTGACTTGCGCGGTGATTTGGATTAAAGTGAGGAAGAGTTGCGCAATTCGTCGACCTCACTCTCTCGCCTGGGTCCATCTCAATCCAGTGGCAAGACAAGTCAAGACGACTGGAGATGAAGTCAGGTGCAGTGGATGACCAGGGCTTTCTACGTGCCTCGCCGTGCTCCTTACGCTCCACAGCGCGTTGCTGGTAATCGCCGTCATGCCCGTTGAACCAACAGGTGGTTTCTTCCGCGCAGTCTATCGAATCCAGTCTTCGCATGCATGGGTAGGCAGACCCTAACTCACCGAAGGTTTATAACCATTCGGCTACCCTCACCTAGTTTAGCCGGCCTGTCAAAGCCGTTGTCCGGGGGTGGCCGCTGTCGCATGCTGACAGCTACGAGGAGCCACAGGTGAGAGCTGGATGCCAGGTTTGGACCAAAGGTGACTGAGCTGCCCTAAAAAGGGCATGACAGCTCCTTCACCAGAGGTACTACCAATACCTGACTTCCCAACACAAGCATTCTAAGTGATATGCATAACCATCTGCGGAAAAAAAAAAGCCTGGTTTGATAAGAAAAGGCATCCTGTTTCTACAGGATAACGCACGACCACATACCGCTCACCGCACCACGTGCAAATTACAGCAACTCGGGTGGGAGGTATTGCCACATCCCCCTTACAGCCCGGACCTCGCTCCGAGCAACTTCCACCTGTTTGGACCCCTGAAAGAGTTCTTGGGAGGTCAGCATTTTAGCACTGATGACGAAGTGAAGCAGGCTGTCCTACGATGGTTCAGGAGTACTGACATATCTTTCTATGCTAAAGCTTTTCAAGCATTAATTAAACGCTGGGATAAGTGTATAAATGTTGCAGGGGATTATGTCAAATAATAAATGGCAATTTCACTCCAACAAATTTGTTCTTTTAGTTTGTACAAACAAAAGTCCCGGTGTGACTTGAACGTCCCTCGTTTATATGTGTGTATATATATATATATATAATAATAATAATAAATTCTTTAAGCACCAAACACGGCGCATAAGGCAGAAACCAGTGCTCTCCAGGTTGTTCGTTGTGACGCCACTCCTCTTAGCTCTTGCACATTATTTAGGCCCAACGATCTTCCTTCTCTTATTATTGTTCTTCTGAGTGTTTCTTTTGGTCTTCCTTTTTTCCTCTTACCCTCAGGAACCCAAGTGAGCGCCTGTAGTGGTATTCTGTTGTTTTGCATTCGTAGGACATGACCGATATATGACCATTGTCTTTTCCTTATATAGTCGGAGACATGTTTCTGCCCAGAGTCTTCTCTTATTTGTCGATTAGTCTTGAATTCTTTCCAACTGATGTTCATGAGTTTTCTAAACATTTGTTCTCGAATGTATTCAGCTTGTTCTCCAATGATTTTGTTATTTTCCAACTCTCACAGCCGTATGTTAACACTGAGATAACATTTGAATTAAACAGACGAAGCTTGGTATGTATATTCAATGATCGTAATTTCCAAATGTTAGATAATCTATTGAAGGCGCTAGCTGCCAAAGCAATTCTAGTATGGATTTCTCTTGTTGTGTCACCATCCTGAGTCATTTTACTGCCTAAATAATTGAAACTTTCAACTTTCTGTAGTTTTTCCCCGTTCAAGATGATATCAAAGGTCTCGTTAGAAAAGTTCATAGCTTTAGTTTTAGAGGCATTTATTTGGAGACCTATTTTAACCGAGAGATGACACAAATTATTTACTGCTTCTTGGGATTGTCTTGGTGTTGAACTTAAGAATGCTAAATCATCTGCGAAATCCAGGTCCCCCAGGAATTTTCCATTTGTCCATTTTATACCTAATTGTTCATTGTGGGTATAGTTTCTCATAACCCAATCAATAGCTATTCCAAAAAGTAGTGGTGACATAATACAGCCTTGTTTCACCCCTGTTTCTACTGTAAACCATTCTGTATTCCCTTTATTTGTTCTAACACAACATCTTGCATTGTCATATAGCGCTTTGATTATATTCACATATTTTGTTGGAAAACCATAGATTGTAAGTATCTTCCACAATGATGGGCGGTGTAGACTATCAAAGGCTTTTTGAAAATCGACGAAGGTGATAATAAGTGGCGATTGCCTTTCCACTGATTCTTCTATAATTGTTCTTAGTGTGAATATTTGATCAATACATGATCGTTTCGGCCTGAAACCTGCTTGTTCTTCTCTGATCTTTTCGTCAGCATGCAATTTAAGTCTTTCTAACATCATGCAACATAATAATTTTCCAGGTACTGATAGTAGAGATATACCACGCCAGTTATTACAGTCTGATAGATCACCTTTCTTCGGTAACTTTACAATAATACTGTCTTTCCATTGTTGTGGTGGTTGTTCTTCTAGATAGCTAGATTTCAGACAAGATTTTTCAAGCTCTCAATTGTACAATGTTATGCACCAACTAACGACACTCTTGATACCACAAAAGATGACTTCTATGAAGCACTTCTAAGTACCATCAACACAATACCCAAGCATGACATAATAGCAGTCATGGGCGATTTTAACGCCAAAGTAGGTGACAACAACGACGGAGTACAAAGATATCTCGGTACTCATGGCATAGGATGTATGAATCAAAATGGCGAAAGACTTCTAGAACTTTTTGAAATATCAAACCTCGTTGTGGCAGACACCATCTTTCCACATAAGAATATCCACAAGATAACATGGAATTCACCTGATGGCAGAACTAAGAACCAGATAGATCACTTCTGCATAAGCGCAAAATTTCGCTCATCAGTTCAAGACATCAGAGCATACAGAGGTGCAGAGATCGGAAGCGATCATAACCTCTGCATAGCTAAACTGAGAATTAAACTGAAGAAGTTATACCAACCGAATAAAAATAGAAGAATAGATGTACACAGACTGCAATCAAATGATATAAAGGAGGAATATAATGTCAAAATGAACAACTATTTCGATGCTTTAGGCAAAATTGACAACGATATCACCACCAAGACAATCGATACTAAATGGGAACAACTGAGAACAGCAATGACAGAAGCAGCTGTAGCGACCACCGGACACCTAGTACATAAAAAGAAAAAATGGATGAGAGAAGATACTTGGGATAAAATACAAGAAAGGAAAACAGCAAAACTTAAACTACTAGCGGCAAGTACACATAATGCAGTTGAATCTTGCAAACTAACTTATAACTTGTTAAATAAAGAAGTGAAGACAAAAACTCAAAGAGATAAAAGACATTTCATCAATGAACTGGCCGTAGAAGCTGAAAATGCTGCAAGAACTGGTAATAGCAGGTGCCTTTATCAAATTACAAAACAACTATGTCACCAGCCTACTGCTATGGAAACACCTGTTAAAGGTAAATTAGGGAATTCAATACCAACAGAAAAAGAACAAATGAAGAGATGGGCTGAGCACTTCATGGAGGTACTAAACAGACCACCACCAACAGTAACACCTGATTTTAATAATGAAACACCCACAACCACCTTGCCAATAACTTGCGATGAATTCACGCTGGACGAGATCAAACAAGCTGTTAAAAGATTTAAAAATTTTAAAGCTGCTGGAGTTGACGAATTTTCAGGGGAAATGATTAAAGCAGTTAATGATAACAAACTCTTGAGAATTTTAGATATTATAAATGAAGTATGGAGAGAAGAACAACCACCACAACAATGGAAAGACAGTATTATATATATATATCCTTTAGCACGCTGCCGGCGACACATATCGCCGAAGGTAACCTATGTTCTGCCAGCTGGAGGCGATATGTGTCGCCTTGCGGCTGTCATCGGGAAACTGATTTATAATGTGTGTACACATGATCTGAACCCCGGATGCAAAAATTGAATCTTCTGTGAAAAAGATTTTACTTCCTTTTCTGACTCTTAGTTGTAAAGGGTGTGATAGCGTACATTTTCTGTGCAATTTTCAAATCGAAATCAATCGGCATGGATCAAGCTGCCATTTTATCTGAAGTTTTCATGGATTCTGATTCCGATGATGAGTGGTTTGAAGGGTTTACTAGTACTGGTGTTGCGGTCCATGGTCCGAATATAGGTGATGTTGAAGGGGAAGATAGTGATGTGTCAAGTGTTGATGATGATTTTGAAGAAGTGAATGTTGTTAAAGCACCATCTGGCTACAACCACGACTGGCTCCGCAACTTCGACCAAGTTGTGGGACCTGTGGGCGTTGACGATGACATCTCTGAGGTAGATGTTATCCGTTTGTTCATCACAGATGATGTTGTGAACACATTAGTTACAGAAACTAATCGTTATGCCAATCAGGTTGGTGATACAAGAGGGCAAGATATTCGTGCCACATCCCGTGTGGCGTTGTGGACCGATGTCAGTGATGACGAGATGAGGGCATTTCTTGCTTTGCTTCTGTTGATGGGTGTAACGAAAAGATTGTCATTTGATTTGTATTGGTCAAATGACTGTTTCCTTGGCATGCCAGGGTTCAAGAAAGTGATGAGTAGGGACAGGTTTCTGTCTATCTTATCTTTTCTACACCTCGTGGACAATACAACTGCAGCACCACGAGGGCACCCTGACCACAGCAAAGCCTTCAAAATCAAATCGTTTATTGACACTCTTCTCCCTCTATGGCAAAGCCATTATATACCATCCAAAGAGCTTAGTGTTGATGAAAGTATGATAGCTTTCAAAGGTAGGACCAGTCTTATGCAGTACATGCCCAACAAACCCTCTAAGTGGGGTATGAAAGCCTGGGGCCTAGCTGACTCCAAGACAGGCTACCTCTGGAATTGGCAGCTCTACCTTGGGAAGGAAGACAATGTGGACCCTACTAGGGGGGTTGCTCACCGCGTTGTCACCTCCCTTGTTGCTCCCCTGTATGGGCATGGCCATGTTGTGTACATGGACAACTTTTTCTCTTCGCCTGCCCTGTTCACGGAGCTTGGGGATAATCAGACAGGGGCTTGCGGCACACTGCGGACCAACCGCCGAGGGGTCCCCCCACAACTCAAGTTGGCGAAACCCAAAGCTGGTGACCCTCCCATGACTGTTAGAGAAGGCAACATCCTCTATATGTCATGGTTTGACAAGAGGCCAGTGAATCTAATGACAACTGCACACGATGCGCAGACCTTCAGGAAGGAGGTTAGATCCAAACATCACGCTGGCAATGTGCGGATCGTGGACAAGCCATGCGCTATCCAAGCCTATTCCTGTCACATGGGAGGTATTGATCGTGTGGACAAACAGTTGACATACTACATGGTTCTACACAGGAGCAGCAAATGGTGGAAGAAAATATTCTTCTATCTGTTGGAAGTTTGCTTTGTCAATTCGCTTGTCCTGTGGAGGGCCAAGCATCCATCTCGTATCAAGGCGGAAACATTCCGTCTGCGGATTGCTCATGGGCTGCTTGAAGGGTACCAGTCTAGGGTCACAGCCCGCAGAGGAAGGTTATCTGACATTGCACCAGCAAGATTGGTGATGGGGGAACACTACCTGACTCTTAACCCTAAACGCCTGGCTAGCAGCAGGCCTTCCAAGCCAGACTGTGTTGTGTGTTCCAGCAGGGACACGGGCAAGAAGCGCCACCAGACCCAATTCGTGTGCCGTAGGTGTGTAATACCTCTCTGTCCATATCCCTGCTTTGAGCGTTATCACACTCTGCTCAATTTTAAGGCAGATTGCACAAGGCTGCACCAGGAGTGAGGTAAGGCTATTTTTTTGTTGATTTTTTTTTTTTTCACCAGTCTTCTTCTCCTATCACATTAACAAAATGACGTCATCAGTGATGTCATCCATTTATCTCTATACAGACCAAAAATTAGAGCAATTGGCCAAAAAACAAAAAAAATATAGAATTTACAAGTCATCCACTATAAAAAATGGGGTTTTGTGAAAAAGAATGCAGCTGCAGGACACATTTTTTGGAAAAGAATGCAGCGTGCTAAAGGTTAAATATATATATATATATATATATATATATATATATATATATATATATATATATATATATATATATATATATATATATATATATATATATATATATATATATATATATATATATATATATATGTCATGATATACATGATGTGTACAAGCTTGGAATGTTTAAAGTTCACTTTTAGAAGCATGTAGCATGGTTGAAGAATACTCAGGGGCGTACATGTGTGAATTGAGGTTTAAGGGCACATATGAAGAGCGTGCAGAGTGAATGTAGTTAGCATACTTGTCTGACACCCATGTGTTACCGGGGCCAGAAAGGGAAGCAAAGAATAGTAACACTGTTCCCTGCCATGCATGTCATAGACAGTGACTAAGGAGGGTTGGGAATGGGGCTGGCTATCCCATCCTGTAACAAATTTAAACCACAAAAAACTTCAACAAACATGGACAAGTCAATTAAAGAAAATAAAACACAGCCATCCAAGACAGGGGAAGGTCCTCTCACAGGGAGGCGTATGATGCAACACAGAGAAAACTGAAAAGAGTCTATGTTACTGACTAACCATCTTTCTTCTAGGAGAACTTCCAGATTTGGCACCTGGAATGTTCGGACATTAAACGAACAAGGAAAAGTGGCACAAGTAGCAGCAGAAATGAGGGAGTATAAAATCGAGGTTCTGGGATTGTGCGAAACAAAGTGGAAGGGGGTAAACAAGAAAAAACTCATCTCAGGTGAATTGGTGCTCTCAGGACATGAAGGTCACCACAGTGAATGGGTAGCTCTTATGTTATCTAAAGAAGCACAGAAAGCACTCATTGAATGGGAAGACGTTGTACCCAGAATAATAACAGCTACTTTTAAAACAGCTAAAATTAAAATAATTGTAAATGTCTTCCAATGTTATGCACCAACTAATGACAAAGAAGAATCTGTCAAAGAAGCATTTTATACTAGACTACAGGAAATTAAGGAAAAAGTAACAAGCAGAGACATCACAATTTTGATGGGTGACATGAATGCAAAGACAGGTACAATCAACACTGGCTTTGAAGAAGTCATGGGAAAACATGGGCTAGGAATAATGAATGAAAATGGGGAACTATACTCAAACTTCTGTGCTTCAAATCAACTGGCTATAGGAGGAAGCATGTTTCCACATAAGAGAATACACAAGGCAACATGGATATCCCCAGACCATAGAACAGAAAATCAGATTGATCATATATGCATAAACAAGAAGTTTAGATCACCATTGCAAGATGTAAAGATATATAGAGGAGCAGATGTGGCATCAGATCACCACCTTCTGATAGCCAAAGTAAAAATGAAACTCAAGAGATATGCAACAATGCAAAATTATAGACAATTTAATGTAGGACATCTAAGAAATCAAGAAACAAGAGACAAATTTGCGGTCACAATATCCAACAAATTCCAAGTGCTCCAACAGCTGGAAGATGTAGTGAATAGAGAAGACTATTGGCAGCAAATCAAAACTGTGTGGAAAGAGACATGTGAAAAAATACTAGGGAAAAGGGAACGACAACAAACAGCATGGATAACAACAGAAACCATCAATAAGATAAAAGATAGGAAAAACAAGAAAGCAGATTTAAACACAAGCAAAACCAGAAGTTCCAAAGCCAAGGCTCAAGAAGTGTACACAGAAGCAAACAAAGAAGTAAAAAGAAGTATCAAAAGAGACAAGAGGAAGTATATTGAGGAGTTGGCAAGAGAGGCAGAAGAAGCTGTAGCCAAAGGAAATATGAGAGAACTGTATAACAGCACAAAGAAGATAACAGGGAAATACAAGTAAACAAGTTGCCTCATAAAAGACAAGAATGGAAAACTGCTCAGCAATATACAAGAGCAAATGAAGAGGTGGACAGAATATTTTGAGCACCTTCTCAATACACCAGCTCCACAAAATCCCCTAGACATCCAGCCAGCAGAAGAAGAGCTACAAGTTAACAGTGAAAGACCAACGATAGAAGAAATAAAGAAAGCTATAAAGCTTCTAAGAGATGGAAAAGCTTCTGGATCTGATGGCATTCTAGCAGAGGCCATCAAAGCAAATATCGACACGGCTACAGATGCAAAGAATGAACCAGAGTTGGGGCACTGCACGAAGGATGGCCACCGACCGAGCAAGGTGGAATCAATTTGTTGTTGCCCTACAAGACGCCACTATGCGTGATGGCCACTGACTGCTTTGACGGTCAGCGACTAAGGATCAAAGAAGAAGAAGAAGACAGAGATGTTATATAAATTACTTGGTAAAGTCTGGGAAAAGAAAGCAGCAGAATGGAAGGAAGGATATCTGGTTAAGTTGCCTAAGAAGGGAAATTTACAAGAGTGTACAAATTATAGAGGAATAATGTTACTATCAGTGCCAGGAAAAGTATTAAACAGGATTATCCTTGAGAGATTAAAAGAGTCCATAGACAAGAAACTGAGAGATGAACAAGCAGGTTTTCGACAAAACAGATCCTGTACAGACTGGAAAGCCACTTTGAGAATAATAGAACAAAGCCTGGAATGGAATTCACCACTATACATCGGATTTGTGGACTACGAAAAGGCATTTGACAGTGTAGACAGAGAATCGCTTTGGAAATTGATGAGGCATTATGGAGTTCCCCTGAAGATCATTAATTTAATAAAGAAAACATTTGAAGACATAACATGTGGAGTTCTTCATGAAGAACAGCTTACAGAACCGTTTGGGATAAGAACAGGAGTGTGACAGGGATGCCTCTTGTCTCCATTTCTTTTCTAACTAGCAATAGACTGGGTTATGAGAAAATTGCCAACACACAACAGAAATGGAATCCAGTGGACTCTGACTAAGCAGTTGGATGATCAGGATTTTGCTGATGACTTGGCTCTTCTGTCCCATAACTGTAATCAGATGCAGGACACATTGAAAACACTCTATGAGAGGTCACAGCAATTGGGTCTGAAAATACACAGGGAAAAGACAAAAATAATGAGGATAAAAGCAGGTAATGATTACAGGGCTGAACTTGAAGAAACTTACTTACTTACTTACTTAGTCGTTCCCCTTCTACCATGAGGTGTAGAGGTTTGGAAGAGAGAGCGCCAGATGATCCTATCGGCTGTCTTCCTCCTGGCCTGGTTCCATTCTAATCCTCGGTCCTTCAAAGAACTTGAAGAAACACCAATACAAAATGTAGAATCGTACACATATCTTGGCAGCAATATAGACAAAGTTGGAGGGACCCACACTGATATCAAAATAAGAATACAAAAAGCAAGAGGAGCTTTCTTTGCATTGGGAAATTTATGGAGATCAAGAGAAATCGGATCCAACATGAAAATAAGAATCTTCAACTTAAATGTGAAGTCAGTCCTATTCTATGGCTCTGAGACATGGAGAACAACAAAGACAAAAACCAAAAAGCTAGACTGTCATAAATGGGTGCTTGCATAGAATAGAGGGATTAAAATGGTATGACAAGGTTACCAACATGGAACTGAGGACAAAAACTAGACAAGTGCCAGTGGAACAAGAGATGAGAAGAAGATGATGGCAATGGATAGGACACACACTGAGGAAACCTGTTGATAACATTACAAGGCAGTCCTTGTTCTGGAACCCCCAGGGCAAGAAAGGCAGAGGTAGACCAAAACACATGGAGGAGAGATGGAAACAGAGGTGAAAATGATGAGGAGAACAAGGAAATAACTTGAGATGATGGCACGTGACAGGAGGACTTGGCAGGTGTTTGTTGAAAGCCTATGCTCCTTTGGGAGTGGAGGCTTATGATGATGATACTTGTCTGAGAAGTATACTGAGATGTTAGGGGAGTCTGTGGCCATCCGTCATCGAAGACGGTCAACAGTGTTTACTAGAGTATGTGAATAGTGTCTGTTATTTTGATATACTGGATGTGACGCGATGATGTTCCGTGCAATGTGCATCTTCAAGGCCTTCATATATTGTTATTTACCAGCATGTTGTGTTCTTCTCCCGTGCTTGGAAGTGGATGGATTAAGAGGCGCACCGTTTTCCCATTCCAGAAGGAGGTCTATAGTAAGACCATTATTGTTTATAAGCGCGCTGTGGTGTTCCCACACTGTGAAGTTCTGGAGGAACTTGGATGCCTGGTGATTAGACCAGAGAGAGATATATGTGCAAGGAGCGAATGCTGCACTTACATTGAATGCAGACCATAGAGATATATGTGTGAGGGGTGAATGCTGCACTTATGTTGAATGGATGGTGAGCAAGGTAGAGCATCAGAAATGATAACCACTAGCACAGAAGAGGATACAAATGGTGATGAAGATGACATAAAGATGGAAGAACTGAAGGCAGCACTGGAGAAAATCAAGATGGGCAAAGCAGCAGGGCATGATGGTATAACACCAGAAATGGTTAAGTACATGGGAGCATCAGGCGACCTATTACTCCTAAGGGTCCTACAGGCAGCATGGTGCAACAAGGCCATACCAAAGGATTGGGAGATTGCCATTATAACACCGATTTTCAAAAAGGGTGACAATCGACAATGTGGAAACCACAGAGGCATATCCCTTCTCAGTGTCCCTGGTAAAATCTACTCTAGAATCCTAGAGCAGAGACTCCGATGCCTAGCTGAGCCACAATTGGATGAAGCCCAGTGCGGATTCCGAGCAAACCGAAGTACTCAAGACCTAATCTTCACACTCAGGCAGCTGAGTGAAAAGGCCCTTGAGTACAAGAGTGAGATCCATCTTTGTTTCATAGATCTGGAAAAGGCGTTTGACAGGGTCCCCTGGAGCAAACTTTGGTACTGTTTGGCAAGGAAGAACATTCCAGCACCTCTGATTCATGCTATACAGAGCTTCTACAAGTCTTGCAGAAATTATGTGAGGACAGCAAACTATAAGTCAGAAGAGTTCAGGACCACCACTGGTGTAAGACAAGGCGATATCCTGTCACCTTATCTTTTCATACTCCTCATGGACGATGTCATCAAGGCATGTAAGGAGAGAACAAGAAAGTATTCAGTGGGGTACTGGAAGATGAGACAGGTCTGTATTTCAGAGCTAGCATTTGCTGATGATGTTGTCCTGATTGCTAAATCAGAGACACATCTCCAATCCAACCTGCAAGTCTGGAAGGAAGAGCTGGAGAAGAGAGGGATGGTCATAAGCAGCTCTAAAACAAAATCCATGGTGATATCACGAGAAGAAAGAAAACATCAGATTAAGTTGGGAGAACAGGTCCTGGAGCAGGTCGACCACTTTAAATATCTCGGAGCTATTATAGACCGAAAGGGGGGCATCAAAGAAGAGTTGGCCACTCGAAAAGCAGCGGCTGGGAGACGTTATCAGGCCATAAATCGAGGATTCCTCAGCAAGAAAGAGGTTGGTAAGAAAACGAAGATGGCTGTATACCGCTCCACCTATGTCCCAGTCTTGACATATGGATGCGAGTCATGGGCAATGACTACAACCCACAAAAGCCAGATTCAAACCTCAGAAATGAGGTATCTGAGGAAGGTGGTTGAAGTAACAAGAAGAGACATGGTCCGCAACCAGACGATACGTCAAGGCCTAAAATCCCACCCGCTGCAGACCCAAATAGAACAGTCCCAACTAAGATGGTTTGGCCATGTCTGCAGAATGGGAGAAGATCGGCTACCACGACAAGCATGGGAAACAAAGAGCCAGGGATCCAGACCTCCAGGACGACCCAGAGTCCGCTGGGAGGACAATATTAGACAGTCTTTGAAGGACCGAGGACTAGAATGGAACCAGGCCAGGAAAAAGACAGCCGATAGGATAGTCTGGCGCTCTCTCTTCCAAACCTCTACACCTCACGGTAGAAGAGGAACGACTAAGTAAGTAAGTATGTTGAATGCAGTTTTTGACAGTACGTTAGAATGACTGTACCACATATTCTAAAGATGCAAGTATTTTGTACAACTGTTGCTGATGTCCAGGACTATGCTGTTGAGATTATATGTATGGAACTGTGACCCAAACTTCTGTCAAGTTATTCATTTGTGTATGTACTGTCTGGAGGGAGACTGTTCTTCCAAGTTATAATCCAAACATTAGACAGCAAGATGCTTTGCGAAATCTAGCTCATTATACTGGGGAACAAGTTCCATAACAATATATAACTGCAACTATTTCTAAAGCTTTTAAGATTTCCACCTATTCTGCTGTAAATATGGATGTATTACCTGTTACTTTATATCTTTTGCACATATCTCAAGCATCTACACATTGCTGCAGAGGGCCCAAACTAGATGGGCTGGACATGTTGTTCGCATGCCCGAAAAATGCCTCCCAAAGCAGTTGATGTACAGCGAACTCTCTATGGGTAAGCGAACAGTAGGGGGACAAAAGAAACGCTTCAAAGACACACTGAAAGCATCATTGAGCAGCTTCAAAATTGATGTCTCCTCCTGGGAGACTAACGCACATGATCGCTCTGCCTGGCGGACAAACATTACTCAAGGCGCTCGCATTGCAGAACAGAATTTAGCTGATAAGGCAGAAGGCAAGCGTGCTGCAAGAAAAGTCAGAATGCACAGCAACACTATTATCGACTCTAACCATGTGTGCCCCGTATGTGGCATGGCCTGTAGGGCCAAAATAGGACTAATTAGCCACATGAGATCACGGCACTGATGTCTCACAATTCAAGTCTGAAGCTGTCGCCATCTTCGCTTGCGATGGGCAACTGTTATTATTATTATATCTTTTGTAAATTTTAAATTTGTGTATTGCTATTCCTGCTCTAAATTGACCATCTTAATAATATGCAATGCTGGGTCCTCAACAAGTTTCATCACAAGGGGAATCCCAGAAAGTGTGTGGATGATATATAGAGTCAATAAGGATGTAATTAGTCTCACAGACAGAGGTTCACTTCCACATTTGTACGTATATTATAGCATTGTGCATAACTGGTGGTCATATAGGAATGACTCCAGATAGGCCTCCATGCAGGTGGGGGTTCAGATAAAAAGGTATGGACCTGTACTTTCACTATATATCATGCATGGTCATAAATTACTACTGATAAATTATCAAGGAACATTGTGTTCAAATGTACATGTACATAAGGTATGAATTATAGAAACATAAACTGGCAAGCTATTATGCTTATATTTCTACTATTTGTTTTGTACAGTGTGCATGAGTAAAAATTACTACTACATGTCAAGTAAGATTGTATTCACATTGTACATATTGTCGCGTAGTGTTTGAAGGATAAGAATTTATTAGAAGAAATAATAGATATGAAATGTGGAAAATTTGGCTCAAGAATTCCTGTTGGGTTTTCCCACTTCTGAAGGGTGACGAAGAGGGTAAATTCTCCTAACTAGACAAGGTCTGGAAAAGGTTGTAAGGAGATATTTGGTCTCTCGCTACCATAGTCCCCTTCTCCGTTATCAATTATTGTTATCCTTTAAATTATATTATATTTTACGAGCCCCCCTCCCTTATAAAGGAAGATAAACATCAGACAATATTCAACATCTAATAGAAGGAACAAAGCATGGGGTACATTATATACACCCAATTGGTTTATTACAATAAAATGAATAGATGGTGGATGATAGTATTGTCGATGGAATTAGTGTCTGCTGTATGTATTATGTGTCTCACAATCCAAGTGTTTTTCATCATGGATGACAAAATATGGCATTGATATAGGTGAGTTCCCTTTCTATAGAAACTTAGCTTTTCAGCCCCCGGCTGATAGTGAAGCGTGGTTAGTTCTCCGGTCTCCTTATGACATTGCACCAGGTAGGTCTTGAATGGTTCGGATTTGCCTTCTCTGTGCTCGACTCCGTATTCTGCTCTGAGATTGGACTGTCATGCAAGGCTCCACCATAGACTACTCAGATGGACGCTAACCCGCAATTTAGACACGTGGCTTCAGTGCTTTTTTATGCGTGAATTCGCCGATATCGGGATTAGGTCTAGCGGTCGAGGTTTCCTGGGCAAGTGAAAAATAGCTGGATTTGCCGCACTTTTAGCGGGTCATTTCCGCTTGGACACGTGATCCGAAACGTGCATCATGTGACCTTAGCATCATATAGACGCTCCAATCAATAACGTTAAAAGTCACGTGGGGGGGTTCCGAAAGTGGCATAAACTGGTTCTATCTAAGTTTAAGCAGTCTTGTCTTAAATTAAAACAGGTTTCTAGCTACCGAGGTCAGGGGTCAACAATGACGTCATATCTAAAAATAGTATTAGACGCGAGGAGAAAATCACTGAACGCTAGGAGAATATCCGCAAGTGACATTTCTTGTGACTTTACGGGCTTCTCGATCATGCATTGAAGATGATAAAAAATGGCGTCTCGTAATTAATAAAAAAAAAGAAGTGAAGATTGGGCAAGTCGTCACACATATATCTAAAGTAGACATGTCATAGAATATGGACATCCCTGAATTTTATGTGCAGCATTCTTCAAATATGAATTATTGAAAAATGAGTTGAGAAATAATTACTTATGGCTATTTTCTACTACTTATACTAATAGTTATACATAAGCATGAATTACAATTGAGAAATGCAGCTAGTAGTAGTGTTAAAACCATTGTTTGGTAAAGCAGATTTGGTAATATAATTTGTTAAAACATGATAATGACATATATTTTTGGTGATCATATAACGTACCAAAATAATGACAATTCTAATGTATATAATGGTATATCTATGAACACACTACATGTAATGTCATTATCAGCCCTAGTCCTAACATTTCGGTCACATACTCTAACATTTATGCACTATTGTTTTCTAAAGGGGATATGCACATTAAAGATAGGGAAATTCACAACAAACAAGTTTCTATTTACAATTTCAGATGCACAATTATGTTTCAAATACCACCTGCCATCGTTCAATCATAGAAATTGTTGAATGTGTAAATGCTACCTGGGCATGATTATTTCAATGCCATTCTGAGTTCTGACCCAATTTGTTCAGTGTTATTTAACACATCCTGTTTGGGAAATATTAACAGATTCTGTACCTACTTTTGTTTTCTTCTTCGCTGAACAGTGATAGCACCATTGTTTATTCAAGCGTTGAAATTAATAATTTTTTAACCTGATTAAACTATGTTGCTTATAATCATTATGAAATTGATTGCGACTTACTGCTTACAATATACAAGAGTTTAATACTGGCATTCAGTGTTATTTTTTTCCAAACAGGTGTGCGAACTACATGCAATAAACAGCAGACAGAGTAAAGGATCTTTTAGTTGAATCTCATCAGCAACCAAGATCTACTTATTCGGAGTTACCAGGAGGACATGCACACACCATCATAGCTGGCAGATACTGGAGTTGGGTTGGCCATGTCCTCAGAATGGACCCTGATACCATTACAAGAACAGCTAAGCTATGGACCCCCGAAGGAAAGCAAAAGAGAGGCCAACCAAAAACAACTTGGAGAAGAACTGCGGAAGCCGAGATGCAAAGAATGAACCAGAAATGGGGCACTGTACGAAGGATGGCCACCAACTGAACAAAGTGGAATCAATTTGTTGCTGCACTACAAGACACCACCAGGCATGATGGCCACTGACTGCTTTGATGGTCGGCGGCTACGGATTAAAGAAGAAGAAGTGTAGTAAATGAGAGTGAGCAGAAGAGACTAAAAATACTCATATCTGATGACTAAACAATATTCTATCTATCTATTCAAGTATAACAATCTCAATCACAATCTACTGTCACACAAAAAATAAAATTAAAAACACTTTATAAATACAAACATCTGGTGACTAAACAATGTTTTCTCTCATGAAGTATGACCAAGCCTTTCTGTTCTTGTTATGCCAAGCTCATAAAATTGACTTTCCTAACTTAACGAGGCATGCTGCACAGATCACATTAAGGGGAGATAATGTTTAGTTACTCCTTAACAAGTTTTCGGAAAATAAATAAATAAATCACCTCTACCACTAATTAAAGGATAATTTGATGCTGTTTAACTATTATAAAACAATGAAAATCTACACATGGATGGTACTTTGCGTGAAATCATTTTGTACAAAATTCTTTTAGTCCAATGAATAAAGATGAATGCACATTCAGTAGTTTAAATTTCCCTCTTTTCTATTACAAAGTCAGTGGATATTTCCACCACAGGAAAGTAGTTGACCTTAAATGCTACAAGATTTATAACCTTAGGGTCAACCAAAAGCACTCAGAACTATCTTCTTCTTTGATCCATAGCCACTAGCCGTCAAAGCATTCAGTGGCCATCATGCCTTGTGGCGTCTTGTAGGGCAGGAACAAATTGATTCCACTTTGCTCGGTCGGCAGCCATCCTTCGTACAGTGCCCCAACTGTGGTTCATTCTTTGCATCTCAGCTTCCACAGTTCTCCGCCAAGTTGTTTTTGGTCGGCCTCTCTTTCGCTTTCCCTTGGGGGTCCATAGCATAGCTGTTCTTGTGATGGTATCAGGGTCCCTTCTGAGGATGTGGCCAACCCAACTCCAGCGTCTGCCAGCTATGATGGTGTGCATGTCCTCCTGGTTACTCCAAATAAGTAGTTCTTGGTTGCTGATGGTGTTTGGCCAAAAGATTCGGAGAATTTTCCTTAGGCAGATTGTGTGGAAGGAGGACAGTTTCAACATTTCCTTCTCTGTTACTCTCCAACATTCCGCACCATAGAGAAGCACAGAAAGTACACAGCTCTCATACAGTCTTAATTTGGTGTTTGTGCTGTACTGGGAAGACTTCCAAATGTTGTTGAGAACAGCAATGGCTGTTCTCGCTTTATTTATTCTGTTGTTAATGTCCTTGCTTGTTCCGCCGTCAGGTGTTACTATGCTTCCTAGGTAAGTAAATGTGTCTGTCTGTTCTAACTTCTGGTTCCTTACTGTTACTGGCTCAGGATTGCCCACATTTAGTGTCATGACCTCAGTCTTCTTCAGATTGATGTTCAGACCAACCTGCTGGCCATACTTATTCAGTCTATCGGTTTTGTCTTAAATGTGTTGATGTGAATGTGCGAGTAGTGCAATGTCATCTGCATATTCCAGGTCTTCCAGTGTAGAAAACATTGTCCATCTAATTCCTCTTGGACTGTCCTCTGTTGTCTGGCGCATCACCCAATCTATGACTGTCAAAAATAATATTGTTGATAAGGGGCATCCCTGTCATACTCCTGTTTTCACTTCGAAAGTTATATTACTCGATCCAACACTGCACGTAAAGTTAGAATAGAGGCTTTTTATGATGGAAACAATGCGGCTGGGAATTCCATAAGCCCTCAGAATTTTCCTTAGGCTTTCCCTGTGTATGCTGTCGAAAGCCTATAATAGCAACTTTTCTTAGGATGCAAACAGACATGATATAAACAATTTTAGCAGTTTATAAAATTGTATAGAACCACTCAATTAATTAATGTGTCTAATAATGAAAATAATTTAATATAATATTCAGCTCTTATAAATATAACACTGATCTTTGACTTAAGTTAAGCTAATATTCCCACAAATACATTTTGCTGACATTAATTTTGGGATGAAGAAAATTTTCAGAAGTTGTGAATGCTTTCATGAGTATTTATTTTTCAGGATTCCTTCATGGGTGTCATGGGCTAGATTTTTCTCTCATTAAACCTAACTTAATTACTTTATAAAGGAATGTTCAATAAATTACCGTACCTGTGCGCCTGACTTCACAATAGATCTTATTTCACCTGCACAGAGCTATTGAGTTTACGGCCATTCAAAAATAGCTTGTTATTATCAATTTCCCTCATCTGTGCAAAATGCTAGCTGGCTTGAATAGAACAGATAGTTGCTGGGCAGCTAACATTAATGGGATGTAATTGATATGGCGGCTACTTTGCAGTAGTAATGATTATAATTAGTTTTCATGTTTTCATGCTTCTCACTGCAGATAAAATACTTCTATGGCACGCACCTCAAACAGCCTCTGACAACCAAGTCCAGCTCCCGGCCTTCACATGTGGCTCAATTTGAGCCCGGCGGAACTGTTTCCACTGACGGGAGAAAGGGCAAAGGCGAGCGACTGGCGCCTTAAAACCAGCAGCTTCGGGCAGATAGGGCTCGTGATCCTTGGTTGGTAGCTTATCTAAGAGAAGGAACTCTGAATTCAAACCACCGCTGCCTTGCGGGAATATCCATTTGTGGAATTGGCTTCGGGAGTAAACCCTGAGGATAAATCCGGAGTCGGAGTCCCTAAGGCAGTCTAATGTCGATTCAACATTATTCTGGCAACTCCTGCGACATGGCTGGTACCAAACTGTATCAGCTACTGCCGTTCCTTTGGATCTACTGGCTATGTGGAGAGGGGGAACATGCTGCATGGGCAACAGCTTGATCTCCATATAACTGTGCCCAAGCTCGCGCCCTGGAGAGGACACTCCAGCTTCACCCTATAGGTGTAAGCAAAACACAGGAAGTAGCAGTTACCGGTTATAAGCATTTTGCCCAATTGGCGTAGGGCATGGCGCCAGGGGCTACTTCCGACAGTGGGAGAGGTTCTAGGATCTCACTGGACAGCTACCGCCCGCTTCAAGCTGGGCAGCCCCCAGTCAATAAGGTGTTGTCCCGCCACTGTCTGCTTTCCCCATTGGGTGCATGGGGATTAGGGTCAAACCCGAACTGTGGAAAGAAAATTTTGCACCAAGCAATTATCGAAAAAATAGAAATAAGCAAACTCTCAGATTGGGATGCTGGAACGTCCAGACTATGTTGACCGGACTATCTGAAAACCTACAGGATGTAAACGATGTAAGGAAGACAGCCATAATTAATGATGAGCTTAAACGACTTCAGGTGGATATAGCTACACTTCAGGAAACGCGCCTAGCGGGCTCTGGAACGGTGAGCGAGAAGGACTACACATTTTATTGGCAAGGGAAAGATCTTAATAAAGCTAGAGAACACGGAGTAGGTTTTGCGGTCAAAAAATCGCTAACTAAAATGGTTGAACCAGGTGAGAATGGATCAGAATGCCTGTTAACGCTCCGCCTGCAAACTAGCACAGGTCCCATCACCCTTGTCAGTGTGTATGCTCCTACTCTGTACTCTACCTCAGAAGCTAAAGATGAGTTCTACGAGAATCTAGCAGCAGTTATCAAAAGCATACCTAGGCAAGAACAGCTTGTTCTCCTTGGTGACTTTAATGCCACAGTGGGTGCCGATAATGTTTCATGGCCTTCATGTCTGGGCAGGTTTGGTATTGGCAAGATGAATGAAAATGGACAACGGCTCTTAGAGTTGTGCGTCCACCATGACCTCTGCATGACCAACACTTCTTTTAGACAAAACCCCAGCATAAGGTGTCATGGAGACAACCACGATCCAAGCACTGGCGCCAACTTGACCTGATTCTCGTCAGAAGGCCACTCCTCAGGTCTGTGCTCTCCATGCACTCGTACATAGTGCAGACTGTGATACAGATCACTCCTTGGTTTGCTGCAAAATCAGAGCACAACCAAGAAAACTCTATCGTGTCAGACATGAAGGGAAACCACGCATTGATACCAGCAAGATGTCAGACCCTTTCATGATTGCTCAATTCACTGCGACCTTCAAGAAAGTGCTCAGTAGCCCTCAGCATGGTGATACTATTACAAAGAACTGGGAGCATCTACAGAACACCATTCAAAGTACTGCACTTGCCACCTTTGGTAAGAAAACAGCAAAGTCAAATGACTGGTTTGATGCTTCATCAGATGTGATGGCACCTGTCATTGAAGCTAAGCGCAGTGCTATGAATGAATACAAATGTTCACCGAGTGCCAGAACCCTACAGATCCTGAGGGCTACGAGAAGCAAAGTTCAACAAACTGCTCGATGCTGTGCAAATGACTATTGGCTCCAGCTCAGTGAGAGCATCCAGATCGCAGCGCAAACAGGCAACATTAGACAAATGTATGACGGTATAAAGAAAGCACTTGGCCTCCATAAAAGTAAGACGGCACCGCTAAAAACCATCAGCGGAGAGAAGCTAACCGATAAGGGTAAGCAGATGGAGAGGTGGGTCGAGCACTACTCTGAGCTTTACGCTAGAGACAATACCGTTACGCCTGCAGCCCTTGATGCTGTCAATAGTCTGCCAACTATGGAGGAGCTGGATGCCGAACCAACATTAGAGGAACTCAGCAAGGCCATTGATAGCTTGGCCTCTGGCAAAGCACCAGGCAGTGATGGGATTCCTCCTGATTTAATCAAATGCTGTAAGAGCACGCTATTACATCCCCTGCATAGGATGCTGTGCCAGTGCTGGGAAGAGACAACTATTCCTCAAGACATGCGAGATGCCAAGATTGTAACACTGTATAAAACTAAAGGAGACAGAAGTGATTGCAATAACTACAGAGGCATCTCTCTTCTTAGTATTGTTGGTAAGGTTTTTGCCAAAGTCATCTTAATGCGACTACACAAGTTAGCTGAGCGCATATATCCAGAGGCACAGTGTGGATTCCGAGCTGGCAGATCAAAAACAGACATGATCTTCTCTCTCCGCCAGCTTCAGGAAAAATCAAGAGAGCAGAAAAGACCATTATATATCGCCTTTATAGACCTCACAAAAGCATTCGACCTGGTTAGTAGGGATGGACTCTTTAAAATCCTCCTGAAAATAGGCTGCCCTTCTAAAATGCTGGAAATGATAAAGTCATTCCATGACGACATGAAGGGAACAGTCCAATATGCTGGAAGCACGTCACAGCCCTTTGATATACGAAGTGGCATTAAACAAGGCTGTGTTCTGGCTCCGACCCTCTTCGGAATCTTCTTTGCCTTACTCTTGAAACATGCATTCAGAGATGCAACTGAAGGAATATGCCTTCACACTAGGTCAGATGGCCGTCTGTTTAATCTTTCAAGGCTGAAGGCAAAAACAAAAATCAGAAGGGTCACTATAAGAGACTTGTTGTTTGCTGATGATGCTGCAGTCGTCACTCAAAGCCAACAGGAGCTTCAGAGCTTGATGAATCGCTTCACTAAAGCATGCAAGGACTTTGGCCTCACAATAAGTCTAAAGAAAACGAATGTGCTGAGTTAGGATGTGGGTGCTGCACCAGTTATCACTATTGATAACTATGAATTGGCAGTGGTGCACCACTTCACATACCTAGGGTCTACAATCAATGACAAACTCTCAATGGATACAGAAATCGACAGCCGCATTGGCAAAGCTGCAGCTACCTTTGCCCACCTCACATCGCGTGTTTGGGGAAACTCTAAACTCACAATGAAGACCAAAGCTGCAGTATATAATGCCTGCGTCACCAGCACACTCCTATATGGCAGCAAGACCTGGACGACCTATGCTAAGCAAGAGAGAAGGCTCAATACCTTCCATTTGCAGTGTCTACGCCGCATCCTCGGCATCTCGTGGAAAGATAAAGTGACAAATGTCGAGGTGTTGTCACGTGCTGGCCTTCAAAGTATGTATACGCTGCTTAGACAGCGCAGACTTCGCTGGCTTGGCCATTTTTGCCGCATGGAAGATGGTCGCATACCAAAAGATATCTTCTACGGACAATTAGCAGATGGCAAGAGAACAGTTGGGCGACCATAGCTGAGGTTCAAAGATGTGTGCAAGAGAGATATGAGGGCACTGGACATGGATCCTGCAACATGGGAGGATGAAGCTGCCGATCGCACTAAGTGGCGATGCTATTTATGGCGCCACCTCAGATTGGGCGAAGAGAGGCTCACACAACAAGCAGAGGAGGGGAGAAAACGTCGAAAGGAGCACCAGGAAAATAAGCAGCTGAGGGCTGTCACCTCAGGGGCGCATTCCCATAGTCAGTTATGACTGAAGGGGCTATTATTATTATTATTATTATTATTATTATTATGCTTTTAACCCATGGTAAAGAAAATGTATATCCCTAAGGCTCTTTCAAGGTAAGAGTGTTCAGGATTTCATTAATTTAAGATGAGAAATTGTTTATGAAAGATGGTGTGAAGTCCCATACATCTGTCAGCTGAAAATGATTTTTTGTATTTAACCCCAGAGCTCACTAGGCCCAGACACTGCAATAAAACACTTTGGTCATGAGAGAACCCATTTTGTAGAGCTGGCAGCGGTAGTTGCAAAGGCTTACCTTTGCCAAAATCTTGTATTGTTTAGAAACAAAGTACAACCAAGTGGTTCTTTAGGATAGTCTACATGAAGAGCTTCCATTTTCATCAATGACAAGAAACTTGGATCAGAGAAAGAAAGCTTTGGAACCCTGAGATAGTTCTACTCACACCACACAACCTTTTCCCACACCTGGATAAATCAATAGTGACTGTGATTGCAGTCAGGTATCTAGCCACTGTAGGTAAAACCACCATGAACCAACAACTTCATAAAAGTCCTAATGATAACAAATCAATAACTTTGTAGGACCACTGAACTTAAATCAATTACTTAAAAGTCCTAACAATGAACTTTCAGTAACTGTGTAGACAAGATTGAACTGTATACATACGACATTTTGTTTTCATCAGTAAAGGTTCATTGTAATTTTGTTTTTCTGAAATCAAGATTGATGTTACTGACTTTTCTTTGTCTAATTTTCTTTGCCTTTGTGATGTCTAATACATGTTTGTATTTCTTCTTCTTCTTCCTCATTCGTCTTGAAAAGGACGTTGGTTGCGTTGTGTCTGTTTACGCCGGAGCTGTGATATCTGCACCTTTCGGTCGACACATCTGACTTCAGCACAGAATTTTTTTTGGACCGGGTTTGTCTTCCCTCTGCGATCCCTACTCTCTCAGCCAGACTGCAGTGAT
This sequence comes from Oreohelix idahoensis, assembly GCA_024509875.1. Taxonomy (NCBI): domain Eukaryota; kingdom Metazoa; phylum Mollusca; class Gastropoda; order Stylommatophora; family Oreohelicidae; genus Oreohelix; species Oreohelix idahoensis. The sequence goes on from JAMPIV010010000.1 coordinate 355,237, forward strand.
GTAGCCTGTTTCCAGGACCACCACATGGAGGTGGAGTAGGGTCTTGGTCAGCTCTGGTTCGCTGACCCTGACGCAAGCAGTCAAGCTATGGGTCGCTGACTGCATTCTCTGTTGCTGCATCTTTGGGTCCCATGTTTGTATTTAATCAATGGGGGTTCTTTCCAATAATTAAGTACCATAAGAAACAGTGGCCTGGATACCTATTAGCTCTTAGACTACTCAGAGGATTCTTAACCTGCTAAGAGGCAGTTAATTTCCAGTATCCCTATAAATATGCCAGTGATTCTCACTCTGTTCTTTTCTTCCTGTAAAACTTATATTTAACATTTTCTGCAGTTTTTACTGGAGCCAACCTTCAGTGAGATCATCTTGTGCAGTTTTGGTACTTATTCTATCAGTCCATCTTCCATTGTAACCAGCCACTGTGGGTAAAAATCTATGTAGTTTTGGGGGTTCTATAAGAAGACAAAAGATGAGGTCAACTGCTTCAAAAATGGCACAGCTTAAGTTGTGACTAAGGGCTTGCAATCTCATCAGGTAAAACAGTCCACGTGAGAATTCATCTTGTTGGCTTCACGCAGGTGTGTCAGTGTCTGTCCCTAGTCGTGGTGTGCTGCGAAACGAACGGAATAATTTATCTTCTCTTTGGTTACTTTCACAATTGCCTTCACGGCTGGCGGAGTTGTGGATTTTAAAGTTGCTACCAAAGTGAAAAGGGTTCATTTTTGACACAAGACAACAGGAGGCTGAGACACTTGGGAGTCATGACCCAAGTGGGCCCCACTCCGCTTAGAGTGTCCCTTAGAGTGTAAAGGAGTATAGGGCTGAAACACTTCTTCGATGGGGGGACTCCTTCTGATGATCAGATTGCATCCTGTTGTATGTATAGCTCTGTATAGAGTTTCCTATCATCACCACAAATGCTAAAATAGCCCCATGCTTCTAAAGAAGTATAGAAGGTACAATCCTTCATTCGTGAGGAAATAAATGTATGAAACACTCTGTTACTGATAGTTGTAAAACAGGTTCTGCACTTAGCTACCCCTTTCCATAGCCCATGTCTCCAGACAACAGCTAGACTGGTAGCATGTGCATACTGTCTTATTGAATGAGCTACTTGTCACAGCGTTATTTCACAGTGCATTTAATGTCTTGTGTTCGTCGAAAAAGCTAGATGGGAGAGGCCGAGGTTAGCTGAACTGGAGGGTCACGTGACTACTGGAAGTTGGGGAAAAAGGTGCAAAATTAGTCAGTGAGAAGTGAGTCTCTTGTCCAGGAAGGACGTTTTTCCCTTATGCCAGCGAGATTGCTGTGTGGTCTATATTGAAAGACTGTAAACTGAGTGCAATGCATGCCATGTTTTCAGACCTTGGGGATAATTACGTTGTTAAGTCTAGAGCAGTGAAAGGCCTAGACCGTAGTGTGAAAGGCTGTAGTTTGATAAGATGTCGATGATTCTGAGCATGTCATTGTCATAGTTTTGCCGCTCAGATGAGAGATATTTATAGCAGCCATTTGTGGTATAATTTGTACCTTCGCGTGTGGAGGTGACAGTTTAAGCCGCTAAGGCAGGTCTACAGTGGTTTTCTCATTATTGTATTCAATGCGTTACTATGGCCATGTGAAGCCTTATTGTGTGTGTATATTTATTAAAGGGAAGTACCTGTTAAAGGTGTTCATTACTTTTGTCAGCCATTGTTGTGTGGTCATACCCTTAGGAGGGCAGGCCTATAGTTGTTATTATAAACCCACATAGCAGCGGTGTAATCCGTGGAGTATTCTCCATGATAAGTGGTTCCTGACACTATTCCCACTTTAACTGCAGGTCATGCTAGATTACAGAGAAGTGTATTAAATATGTCAGTATCAATATTTTGTAGGTGGTAGTTTAAGCTATAAGATCTCTTAATGCTTGATTTCACCATGACTACTTTTTAAACCCTCCTCCAATAAATTAGCTATAAAAGAAAACAGTGTTACAGAATGATCCAGAAGGAGATAGATCCACGGGGTGACAAACATCTTAAAGTAACAATAAAAACAGCACACGAACCTACATTATATACACCAGCATTCAGCCTCAATTGAGATGCTTCACTGCTTTAAAAAAAAAGCTTATTTACATGCGTACTTTCATTTCTCCATATACCTGACTGTTTTACTTTATGCTCCTCTAATCTCTTCCTGCTGATGCCTGCAACTGTCTGGGAATTAATGTCTGAATCTTTAGAGAAGCCATTCCAATAACACTCCTGGATGACATGCAAACAAAATCATAGGTTATGAAACGGTTTTTACAATCACTACCAGTCAATACTGTTATCACAAGGCTCAATTTTGAGACTAACAACAAATTGAAGTGTTTGAAGTATGTTTGTGTACACAACAAAGACTTCAATAAAAACTTGGAAATAAATTCTCAGTATCCACAAAGTTGATGTATAAATGTGCCTGATATTGATGATTCTGAGTCTGACTACCTGATCTGCATATGATTTTGCTGTTCAAAATGTGTTTGTTCTTCCATGAGTTTGTTTATTTAAAGCTTCTTTTACATGGTCTAGCATCACTGAGGTCAGAACTTTGTTTAGCCATTGCCAAGGTTTGTCTTCACAGTTGAAGTAAATAATCAAATTGAATTTCTTAAGTCATTGAAATGTAACAAGCTGGCAAGGAAGTGAAACAAAGAAAAGCAGCACTGGAAAAATGGTGCTATGTTAAGGACATAAGAGAGGTAGTGAAAAAAAATGGAGAAGGGAAATGGAAACAGACATGAAATTGATGCAAAGACAAGGAAAAACAACTGAACAGATGGCATAAGACAGGAAGGCTTGATCTGAATTTGTTGAAAGCCTCTCACTCATTTCTTTTTCTAATTCAATTATAACTAAATATAGCTTGACATTTTTGAGGCCCTGTTTAATTTCTTCAGTAAGAATTAAACTTTTTTTTTCTAGTACTAGCACATGGCCACTACTACAGTCTGCTCCTGGCCCAGTTTCCACAGACAACAACCATTTTTTAAATTTCCTGTATACCAGTATGCAGCTGATTTCTTCTTCTTCTTCTTGCAATCTCATCTTTGATGTTTACACCATCAGATGAGTTCTCATGATGAATTCAACCTTTGTCTGGAGTTCCTCTTTAGCTCCATACAGCTTTGAGTTTAGTGTTGAGTCATTGGGCCAGTATATCTTTCTTAACTGGTCATACAGAGGACAATCCTGTAGAACATGCTCAGCAGTTTGTTCGTTTAATCCACATGTGCACAGTAGTGAAGCAGTCAATCCTAGCTTGTACATGTGTTTATTCAGTTTGTTATGCCATGTCCTGAGGTGAAAAATAAAGATCTGTCCTAGCCGGTCAAGAGTGTGGTAGTCATCGTTGGGTTGATTCTGTTCTCGTCTGATAGCCTGGATAGCTCTCTTTTTCTCAAAGTATGTGATTTTGTTATCTTCTTGTTCACATTCTCCTCCCTTTTTGGTAAACTTATCTGCCTTTTCATTTCCACATACACCACAATGGGATGGTACCCACTGACGTATGGTTCACTTTTTGGGAGCCACCTTCCTTAGTTCATTTTTCAGATGCGAGATTTTACCACCCTTGGAGAGCTTGCAGTACAGACAGTGCATCTGTGAGGATGACTACCTGATGGCAGTCAAAGTTGGTGTTATAAATCATTTTTGCAGCTTGCTCTAGAGCTTGAATTCTAGAGCTGTATAGTTGGAACAGAATTTACCAGTGGGAATATGACTAGTCTCATAGTGGTTGTCAGGATATGAGATGAAGATATCGGGGTCTCCATTCTTAATGGCGTTTGTTGCTGATCCATCTGTGTAGGCACATATCCATGATTGTTAAGGCTTTCTTGGATCATGCTCAATGTTGCTGTTCATTTTTGCAGATCATTATACTCATATTAAAAAAAAAAACCATATTGAAGTTGGATGTATCGGCCGAAAGGCGCAAATATCGCAGCTTTGCTGTAAATGGACAGAAAGCAACCAACATCCTTTTCAGGACCAATAAAGAAGAAGAAGATATCCAGTTGTGAGACCACTGATTGATGTATTAATTTGGAGGTACTGCTGGCCTGTTCCCATGGTACAGGGTATACGGTGAGCTTCAGTGGTGTTGTCTTCATGGATAGGTCTTCTTGATGCTGTCTTTTAAGTCTTTTTCCCTGATGGACAAAGCTGCTACATTTTAGACATACCATTGCCAGATCATCTAGTCTTGCCTTCATTGGCTTCATTGGCATACTGTTGTACTTTTCCATCTGGATCATGCTTTATGTGTCTCTTCTATAGGACAATGTCTGTAATCTAGTAGCTTTCTGCATCTCTGATATCAGCGTAGTTTTCATGGCTCGGTAGCTGATTTGATTATAAGCATTGTTTTTTAATGGGTTTTCACTTAACCAAATGTGCCTTGTGTTGTAAGCAGTGCATGATCATTGAAGAAATTGGGTTGCTCCAACAGAGGTTTCCATCAAATTATTGTTGCGCAGGCTTTATTAAAGAAGTAAAAAGCATTGTGAAGGATAATGTCGGAGCTAGCCAAAGTTGGCCAAGTCAGTAGAAGGACAAGATGTCTATTTTATGTGTACTTTATTAATAATGTTCAAGACTGTGAAATCCCAATGCAGGCTGGCCTCTCATTTATCAGTAGGATAATTAGTCAAATTTCAGGCTGTAACAATGTAACTGCTGTTTATGAAACCAGGCACAATAATGGAAATATGTGCAGTACAAGTGACTAGGGTCATGAAAGAAGATACTGGGTATATGATGTCAGAAGTAATGCCTGAAAAGCTCTGAAAATATTTTCTGTTGGATTTATTATGTCAAATTAAACCTTGGATTGTCTTGGCTTGATCTATTCCCTCAATCTATGTTGTGTGAATCTGTATGTCAGCCGGTGTTAACAGAATCATAAAATATAAGCTGTCAGGGTTACACAACACCTTGCATATAGTTAGAAACCTCATGTTTCCTGTTATCATATGGTGTGTTCTTGCATACTACATGTTTGCCACCTCTTTAACTTTTTTCTTTGCCTTGTTACTACTTCCATTTTTTTTTATATTACCAACTTTCCCACGGGCTTCAAAGGCAAAGCTGTCTCATGAGATCTGCACTGGGCATAGCCACACCACATTCATTATAGAATGTGCACGTAATTTTCTTTATTACCAACTCGTGGTGTGTATAGTTGTATGAAATTAGTACCAATCAGCCATTTAAATTAACTAATATGATATTGCTCAAAATCTCTTTTAAGTTCTTGCTCTTTCAGCAACTAAAATTTAACTGATCCTTCTTTCTTGTTTATTTCATTCAGAAAAAATTATTATGTGGTTTCTTCTTCTTTTTTGATCCTTAGCTGCTGACCGTCAAAGCAGTCAGTGGCCATCATGCCTGGTGGCATCTTGTAGGGCAACAACAAATTGAATCCACTTTGCTCGGTTGGTGGCCATCCTTCGTACAGTGCCCTAACTCTGGTTCATTCTTTGCATCTGAGCCTCCATAGTCCTCCACCAAGTTGTTTTTGGTCGGCCTCTCTTTCGTTTTCCTTCAGGGGTCCATAGCATAGATGTTCTTGTGATGGCATCTGGGTCTCTTCTGAGGACATGGCCAACCCAGCTCCAGCGTCTGCCAGCTATGATGGTGTGCATGTCCACTTGCTTGCTCAGGATCTTGGTTGGTGATGGTATTCGGCCAAAAGATTCCATGAAATTTTCTTAGGCATGTTGTGTGAAAAGATGACAATTTTGACGTTTCTGTAACTCTCCAGCATTCCACAACATAGAGAAGCACAGAAAGCACACAGGTTTGATATAATCTTAATTTTGTCCTTGTGCTGTACTGAGAGGACTTCCAGATGTTGTTTAGACTAAAAAAGTCTGTTCTTGCTTTGTTCATTCTGTTGTTGATGTCTTTGCTTGCTCCGCCGTCTGGTGTTAGTATGCATCCTAGGTATGTGAAGGTGTCTGTCTGTTCCAGTTGCTGATTCCTTACTGATATGGGCTCAGGGTTGCTCACGTTGAACGTCATGACCAACTCCGCCTAGGCCAGTCCCAAGCCTGGCTAAAAAAGGAGGAGGGCAGCCTGCATGGAGGTCATAAGGAGGCAGCCCCTCCACCATGCAAAGGCACAACAGGCCAATCACCTGTTTGCTTTAAATCATGATTATGTGAACCACAAGAGAGAAAACCAGACTGATTCTAAAGGCGACAAACTGGAACGGACTACGGACTATGACTTGTCAGTGGCCATCATGCCTGGTGGTGTCTTGTGGGGCAGCAACAAATTGTTCTATAAGACACTAAAGAACATGAGGAAGGAAAAACAATGCCCTCTCAAATTTTTACAGGACAAGCAAGGCAAATTGCTTACTGCCCCAAAGGAAGTAATGGAAAGATGGAAAGAATATTTCTCAGAACTTCTAGTTTTTGAGCAAGGTCAAACATCAGAAATGATAACCATTAGCATAGAAGAGAAAACCAATGATAGTGAAGATGACATAAAGATGGAAGAACTGAAAGCTGAACTGGAAAAAATCAAGATGGGCAAAGCAGGAGGGCATGATGATATAACACCAGAAATGGCTAAGTACATGGGAGCATCAGGTGACCTATTACTCTTAAGGTTCCTACAGGCAGCGTGGTGCAATAAGACCATACCAAAGGATTGGGAGATTGCCATCATAACACCGATTTTCAGAAAGGGTGCCAATCGACAATGTGGAAACCACAGAGGCATATCCCTTCTCAATGTCCCTGGTAAAATCTACTCTAGAATCCTAGAGCAGAGACCCCGATGCCCAGCTGAGCCACAATTGGATGAAATCCAGCGCAGATTCCAAGCAAACGAAAGTACTCAAGATCTAATCTTCACACTCAGACAGCTGAGTGAAAAGGCCCTTGAGTATAAGAGTGAGATCCATCTTTGTTTCATAGATCTGGAAAAGGCGTGTGACAGGGTCCCCTGGAGCAAACTCTGGGACTGTTTGGCAAGGAAGAACATTCCAGCACCTCTGATTCATGCTTTACAAAGCTTCTACAAGTCTTGCAGAAATTATGTGAGGACAGCAAACCATAAGTCAAAAGAGTTCAGGACCACCACTGGTGTAAGACAAGGTGATATCCTGTCACCTTATCTTTTCATACTTCTCATGCATGATGTCATCAAGGCATGTAAGGAGAGAACAAGAAAGTATTCAGCGGGGTACTGGAAGATGAGACAGGTCTGTACTTCAGAGCTGGCATTTGCTGATAATGTTGCCCTGATTGCTAAATCAGAGGCACATCTCCAATCCAACCTGCAAGTCTGGAAGGAAGAGCTGGAGAAGAGAGGGATGGTCATAAGCAGCTCTAAAACAAAGTCCTTGATGATATCACGAGAAGAAAGAAGACATCAGATTTAGCTGGGAGAACAGGTCCTGGAGCAGGTCGACCACTTTAAATACCTCGGAGCTACAGTTGACATTCAAAAATCCGGCAACCTCCGGACCTGAGGAGTGCCGGATTGTTGAAAATGCCGGATTTTTTATGGTTATATATGCTACATATATTTAACAGAAAATGAATACCTGTACAGTCCTTTAAAGAAAGAAAATTAAAAACTAAATGATCTGGTATCGACAACACACGATGTTTACGTTTTACACCACTTCTTTTATTTGCTGAATCCATAATGGGGCTATACAGCAGCAAATAAATGATACAATGAGAAGGAATGAGCAGGAATGCCTGTTAACACGTGCAAGCAAGACCCAACAGCTGCATCAAAACATAAACGGTTCCAGAAAACAGTGTCGCGCCAACGCGGTAAATTAAAAAATGCGCTCCGAAATCCATGCCGGAAATCTGAAGGAACCGGATTATCGATGGCCGGATTTTTGAATGTCAACTGTATTATAGACCGAAAGGGAGGCATCAAAGAAGCGTTGGCCACTCAAAAAGCAGCAGCTGGGAGACTTTTTAAGGCCATAAATTGAGGATTAGTCAGCAAGAGAGAGGTTGGTAAGAAAATGAAGATGGCTGTATACTGCTCTACCTATGTCCCAGTCTTGACATATGGATGCGAGTCATGGGCATTGACTACAACCCACAAAAAGCCAGATTACAACCTCAGAAATGAGGTATCTGAGGAAGGTGGTTAAAGTAACAAGAAGAGACATGGTCCGCAAACAGACGATATGTCAAGACCTAAATTCCCACCCCCTGCAGACCCAAGCAGAACAATCCCAACTAAGATGGCTTGGCCATGTCTGCAGAATGGAAGAAAATCAGCTACATTCAAGCATGGGAAACAAAGAGCCAGGGATCCAGACCCCCTGGATGACCCAGAGTCTGCTGGGAGGACTACATTAGACAATCTTTGAAGGACCGAGGACTAGAATGGAACCAGGCCAGGTGGAAGACAGCTGATAGGATAGTCATGAACTTTTGTTAACTATATATAATTAAGCTAGAATTTCAGATTAACAAATACCTAGTATACTACTTACTTAGTCGTTCCCCTTCTACCATGAGGTGTAGAGGTTTGGAAGAGAGAGCGCTAGACTATCCTATCGGCTGTCTTCCATCTGGACTGGTTCCATTCTAGTTCTCGGTCATTCAAAGATTGTCTAATGTTGTCCTCCCAGCGGACTATGGGTCATCCTGGGGTCTGGATCCCTGGTTCTTTGTTTCCCATGCTTGTCGAGGTAGCCGATCTTCTCCCATTCTGCAGACATGGCCAAACCATCTTAGTTGGGACTGTTCTACTTGGGTCTGCAGAGGGTGGCATTTTAGGCCTTGACATATCGTCTGGTTGCATACCATGTCTCTTCTTGTTACTTCAACCATCTTCCTCAGGTACCTCATTTCTGAGGTTTGGATCTGGCTTTTGTGGGTTGTATTCATGCGCCCATGTACATAACCATTTCTGGTGTTATACCATCATGGCCTGCTGCTTTGCCCATCTTGATTTTCTCCAGTGCTGCCTTCAGTTCTTCCATCTTTATGTCATCTTCACCATCATTGGTTTTCTCTTCTGTGCTAGTGGTTATCATTTCTGATGCTTCACCATGCTTACCATCCAGGAGTTCTGAGAAATATTCTTTCCATCATTCCATTACTTCCTTCGGGGCAGTAAGCAATTTTCCTTGCTTGTTTTTTTTATAAATTTGAGATGGCATTGTTTTTCCTTCCTCATGTTCTTTGGGGTCTTACAGAACAATTTCTGGATTTTTTGCTGCTTGCATCTTGTTCTTGGCTTCTGTTCTGAGTGTCACATATTCTCTATTTGCCCTGCTGCATTTTTAGCTCCTAAGTATTGCTTCCATGCCATTTTTTTCTCTCTTATTTTCTCTTTGATTTCCTCTGTCCACCAAGGTGTCCTCTTTCTTGTTCCCAAGTCAGACTTTACCACATGCTTCTGCACAGTCGATCACTGACTTCTCATTCTTTTTTGGTTCACATCTAGTGTATGCATGTATGCACTTATGGAGGAACTTTGTTTGTAATGATCAGATTCTGCTCCTGCAGAATCTAAGGAGTCGCTTTCCATTGTCATTGAGAGTATCTTCTCCATATCTTCCGATAACTCCACCCCATCTAGCATGGTCATTTCCAACTCTGGCATTGAAATCTCCGAGCATGATAATTTCATCTAGGCAGTCATCCACTGTCCTTTGAAGCAGCTTGAAGAATTCTTCTTTGACCTCTGCTCTCTCATTCTCATTTGGTCCATACACTATGACCAGGTTGACTATGGTTTCTCCTTCTTTTAGTTTTACAACCATAATGTGCTCTGAGACAAAGTTCCATCCCTTGATACTATCTTTCTGGTTTTTGGCCACAATGCAACCTACGACCCCTTTAGCTCTTTCAGATGTGCGTACACCACTGTAGAGCAGCGTGTTGCCATCGAGATCCATGACTCCTTGTCCCTGTTTCTTTGTTTCGGTAATAGCCAGGATTTCTAGTTTTGCTTTCCTCATTTCTTCCACCAGCTCCTCTTCTTTTCCATTTATACTTCTTGTGTTCCAAGTTCCATAAGTCGTAGTTCGTAGTCTGTTCCAGTTCGTCACATTTAGAATCAGTTTGGTTTTCTCTCTTGTAGTTCTCGAAATCAAAAGTTTAAAGCAAACAGGTGATTAGCCTGTTGTACCTTTGCATGGTGGAGTGGCTGCCTCCTTACGGCCTCCATACAGGCTGCCCTCCTCCTTTTTCAGCCGCACTTGGGATCAGCCTAGGCGGAGTTATATCTAGTATAGATTACCATAAATTCTGAAAAAGATCACTTAAAACTGTCCAAAATCAACTCTTTATGGGTGCAGCAGATTGCAATATAGATCTGTCTTCTCTGAGCATTAACAGTATAACATACATCCTTAAAAGCCACAATATTATTAAAGCTTCCAAACAATGTTACAAATAGCGTACATACCTTAACATCTGTTTCCTGCTTTATTTCTGCAAACAGACTTGTGACATTAGCTTCCACATTTCTTCCAGCCTGAAAGCAATGTTGTTTTCAAATCTCATTTATATGATAATGAATTTCTGGAATAATTTTGACCAAACAAGTCCATTTTTAAAAAGATCACAGTGGATCACTGGTGCTGATATGGATGATTGTATAATTATAAATAGTTGGTCAGTGACACACTGTGCCAAAGATCATACTAAATACACTTTTGACTCAAATAATTTGAAGATCAATTTTTTTTTTTTTTTTTTAACCCTGATTATTTTTTATACAGGTGTGTAACCCATAATCCAAAAATCCGCAAACCAAGATAGACCAAAAACTGAAAAGTTTTTTGGCTGACTTTTGGGTTACTTTAAATTTAAAAAAAAAAAAAAATTATTATTATTTTTAACTCAGAAAAGGACAGAAAAGCTGACGGAACAAATTCGGATGTGTCGGTCGGGGGACCGCAAGAAGCGCTGCCCCGGCCGGCTGGCCACTCCCCTTTTTCGGGGTACCTAACTTGGATAACTGTGGCAATTCTAGAGCTTCATCGTGGGCAAGTTCCGTATCCTACTAGTGACAGGCGGTTGCTACTGGTGTCAGACTGTATCGGCTAGACCATTCCTCTGATGTCCAGGCCAGGTCTTGCTGCATGGGCAACAGCTTGATCTACAATTGCCCAACCTCGTGCCACCGAAAGTTATTTCGGGAGGTATGCTCCTTTGGTCAGAAATGACTGGTAGGGAAAATAGCATAGTGTATGCAGGGAACCGAACACACGCAATGCTCGGTTTATCACATTTCGTCCTCTTGAAGCGCAAGTGCAATATAAGCTGATACATATGCTATAATGTAATATAAATTTTCAAACACAGCTATTTAGTTGTGTCTAGGTACCACTTTCAGCCATGTGTGAATATTTCTGAGCTTATTTTGCCATTTTGAGTGTGGATATTTGTGAGCTAATTTCGTGACTTAAACTTCACCAGTTTAATTTCATTGTGAAAATGTTGAAAAGAGCTGCACGTTCTCCTGTGGGTAACAGTAGCAATAAGAAAAGAAAGCATTTGTCATTATGGATAGCACAGAAGGTAGAGTTATTGCAGAAGCTTGATCGTGGTGTCTCTGAACGTCGCCTTACTGAAGAATATGGAATAGGAACTACCACAGCATATGACATAAAGAAACACAGACAAGCTGCTGAAGTTTTACATGGACAGTGATGACCAAATACTAATGTCAGACCAGAAAACTTTGCACAGAGGAAAAAATGAAGAAGTTTTGGCAGTTTATGGAATTAAAGAAAAACTGCTTAGACAGAAACCATTGTTAATGAGACAGATGACACTGGGTAAAATCTACAATATCTGTCTTATTGCCTATTCATGAGCTGAAAATCCTGTTCTGGTCCATCAACAGAAGTCTGACACCAATCTGATGATGGTGATTACAGCATTGAATGTACATGTGCAGGTATTTAACAAAGTTTATGTTTGAAGTTTAATTTTTAAAAAAATTTTCTGATCACTGAATTGTACTACATAGTTTAAGTAGGGCGATTTTGGGCTACTTAAGGTCATATTTGGGCAACTTTGGGCTACTTCTGGTGATATTTTGGGCATATTCCAAAAACCAAAACAAGTAGATGACAGTCTTACATGTGCTATCCACGCAAAATTCATTACATATTTTGCTAGAAATCACCAGTAGGATTTCTGAAGTGCCAAATGTTTATATTGGCTAACATTGATGTATATCTTGTAAACTGTTTTGTAATGTGTCGTATGATGAAGTATCATGTGTTATGTGAATAAATTGCAAAAGTTGTCTATGCCAGGCATCCGAGAACATTTTATCTAAGTGGTGCTCCAGATGTGTTGTGCAGTTTGTAATATTGTGGGCATTGTCTAGTTTCACCAGAACGCCTCCTAACACACCATCAAGTCAAGAGAAGCCATCACCAAACAACAATAAGCACCACAGACCACTCACTAACACAACAGAGGAAGATTCACCCCACCTTCTCAGCATTAAAGTTTAGTAAAGAACCCTGCTGTTATAATTAACATTCATAGCGATTGTGTCGGTATAATGGTTAGATCAACAGGGCTCCTTGTTTGTTTATTTTATACAGAGTCATTTATTAATACAGGAAGTGATGTCATGCCATTATGGTTTTTTGGCAAACGTGAAACTGAAAATGCAGAAGTGAGGAGATTGTCTGCAAGCCTTCTACCATTGTGTGTCATGGCGAGTGGACGCATGAGTTTGAGCCCCTAAATTTAAGTGTCTATTACTGAGTTATTTCATTACTAATACATCAAGATCTTCTGTCAGGTGATCTAGTTATCTACATTTACAAGGAGTATAGCTTCTCAATGTCAAGTGTGAATATATATTAAAAATGGTAAAAATGAAAAGGACAGCATTCCAGACATGAACAGACTGCCTAAAGTTATATCAACAACTGCTTATTATATACCATTGTATATTGGCCTCAACTGTATGGAATTTGGAGCAGTGTCACAGTCTTAATAAAAATGTATACCGTCCACTTCGTCCATTGTGGCTAAAATAATTCTAATTGATGTTGGCTTGTTTCAGTGTCTGATACATCTACTACCCTAGAAGTGATCTTGGCCACAGGAACTATCCTGTCACTAAATATTAACATTCACAATATAAAAGACATGTAACACCTGCGACATTAGTGGAGATACTCTATCCCACTTAATCACTGTCCGCAACACTGGGTTACTAACCTGTATTGTTAAATGTGTTACTTAGACTTTTTTGTACTCTACATTTTAGTTTTGTAAAAATAAATCTTTTTTTAATGAGTGAGGGTGGTAAACCATAAGTCAGAAGAGTTCAGGACCACCACTGGTGTAAGACAAGGTGATATCCTGTCACCTCACCTTTTCAAACTCCTCATGAACCATGTCATCAAAACATGTAAGGAAAGGACCAACAAGTATTCAGCAGGGTACTGGAAGATGAGACGGGTCTGTATTTCAGAGCTAGCAACACAGTGTTACCCTGATTGCTAAATCAGAGGCACATCTTCAATCCAACCTGCAAGTCTGGATGAAAGAGCTGGAGAAGAGAGGGATGGTCATAAGCAGCTCTAAAACAAAGTCCTTGATGATATCACGAGAAGAAAGAAGACATCAGATTTAGCTGGGAGAACAGGTCCTGGAGCAGGTCGACCACTTTAAATACCTCGGAGCTATTATAGACCGAAAGGGAGGCATCAAAGAAGCCTTGGCCACTCGAAAAGCAGCAGCTGGGAGACTTTTTCAGGCCATAAATTGAAGATTCCTCAGCAAGAGAGAGGTTGGTAAGAAAATGAAGATGGCTGTATACCGCTCTACCTATGTCTCAGTCTTGACATATGGATGTGAATCATGGTCAATTACTACAACCCACAAAAAAATCCAGATTCCATTCTTAGAAATGAGGTATCTGAGGGAGATGGTAAAGTGACAAGAAGAGATTTGGTCTGCAACCAGAGGATATGGCAAGGCTTCAAAAACCTGCCACTGCAGACTCAAGTAGAACAGTCTCAACTGCGATTATCTGGTCACGTCTGCAGAATGGAAGAAGATTGGCTACTATGACAAGTATGGAAAACTAAAAGCCAGGGATGACCAAGTCCACAGAGAGGACAACATTAAACAATCTTGGAATGACTGAGGACTGGATTGGAAACAGGCCAGAAGGAAGACAGCTGATAGGATAGTACGGCGCTCTCTCTTCCAAACCTGTACACCTCACGGCAGAAGAGGGATGACTAAGTAAGTAAGTAATGAGTGAGTGAGTAACAAAAATTGGTTGTTGCTCTTCACCCTGTTAGTTAATATAAAATGTACCTATGGTGCCATAAAGGTCAATGACCCTTGTTGTAGAGATTTTCTTTTTTTTTCGTCAATAAACAATTTGTCACTTTCCATTTCTGGCTTTTTCCCCCCACCCTCATTTCCAATATTTCTGTGACCCACAGTTCCTATCTCTCCCTTGGGTCCACATTTGTTTAATACCTTTCACACTAGCAGTTAACAAACCCTAATCTTAAAATAACTTCTCAAATTAAAAAAAAGAAAATGAGAATAAAAATGACAGAACACACTTGACTCACTCTCACTGCCCAGAGATATGAGTAAATCACAGTTAGACAAGATTTTAACTCTTAGACAGGAGCAATGCTAACAGTGTTAGTTCGTTTATACACCTGTACTGCAGGAATGATGACAGAAAAGAATTTAAGTTATTAATAATAATTTAGAATTTTTTTTATTTTAATCTAGTTCAGGAGTTTGCAACTGGTCAATCATAATTTATCAGTAGATCACATGTGATGACTAAGTAGATCTTTAAGTGATAAAGGAAATAAAAATAACAGAAAGAAAAACAAAAAAGGAATGACAATTCTAGACCAACCCTATGGAGCTGACAGACTAGCATCAAGAGCACCCATAGTGGGGACATTAGATATGGATAAGGGAGATATACTGAGAGCAATTAATGATTGCCTGTTGGAGAATGACACTGCAACAGATGAATCATCAAGGTTAAGACTGTTGGAATTTGGCATCAAACGTAAAGCTATTAGAGATGGACGTATGAGAAGATGCATTTGTTGTGTTTACAACCAGCGAGCTACATGGAACAGTTAGCATTCACATTCAACATATACTAATGTAAAGTGAGCACCTATGGGTTTGCCCAGAATGCAATGATGTCAGTTCTTTATAACAATAACAATGTTTTGTGGGAATTACATTGATTTGTGTATGGTAAGAATCTCTGTAAACCTTTGACTGAAAAGAGTCTAACCTGAATGGCAGTAGGGAGAGGAAATTGTAAGGCACCTCAATGTTAGCTGCTGTCAAGAAGTAACGTTTTAAAGATATATTAAACGTGCAACATGCACCCCCCCCCCCCTCTCCCCTCCTTTTTCCAGTTTTAATGGGAACCTGCTAACTTCCATTATTTGACCAGTAAAATTAAAAAACCAGTAACTTAAATCCTGCTTTTCTCCAACAATTACACTTGGGACTATTGCTTTAATATTCTTTGGTGCCTGATTAAAAAAACAAAAACTTAGTTTCCTACAAGTCACAAACTTTAGTTGTTAAGTAAATACATATAATTAGGCTTAACTAAGACTTCAGTGAACAAATTCCCAGTATAGATCAAGATAAATTATGAAAATGATCACGTAAAATTGTTCAAAATCATTTCTTTACATGTCCAGCATATTGCAAAAACATTCCTTTTTTTCCTCACAAATTTAACACTATACCATGCACACCTTTATAGTCTAAACAACATCTGGAAGTCCTCTCAGTACAAAACAAGCACAAAATTAAGATTATATCAGAGCTGTGTGCTTTCTGTTCTTCTCTATGGTGCGGAATGCTGGAGAGTAACAGAGAAGGAATTCTCCTCTTTTCACACAACCTGCCTAAGAAAAATTCTCTGAATCTTATGACCAAATACCATCACCAACCAAGATCTGCTTACTCAGAGCAAGCAAGAGGACATGCATACCATCATAGCTAGCAGACGCTGAAGTTTGGTTGGCCATGTCCTCAGAAGAGACCCCGATGCCACCACAAAAAAAGCTATGCTATGGACCCCTGAAGGAAAATGAAAAAGTGGCCAACCAAAAACCAGTTGGCAGAGGACCGTGGAGGCTGAGATGCAAAGAATGAACCAGAGTTGGGGCAATGTACAAAAGATGGCCACCGACCGAGCAAAGTGGAATCAATTTGTTGTTGCCTTACAAGACGCCACCAGGCATGATGGCCACTGACTGCTTTGACAGTCAGGAGCTAAGGATCAAAGAAGAAGAATGCACGCTTGAAAGCTTCCAAATGTCAATATTTTCATCCATCTTCTTTTTGCGCTCCTAACAGAGCATACAGCCACCATTACAGCTGGACCACTTGTTAGAAGCCTGCACCAAGCATTCACAAACACTTGCAGCAGTGGAGTCTGTGACAATTTGTTTAACATAATGAGGTAGCCAGCCCCACCCACAACCCCACAAGTCACTTAGTACAACATGCTCAAGAGTGCAGTAGGCCTAATCTTTCTTTGTCTCTTCAGAGACCCAGGGGAATTACATGGGACATAAATATTTGACATACCTCATAGTCTGTTTCCTGCTTCATTTCTGTAATTAGACATGTGACATTAGATTCCATATTTCTTTCAACCTGAAGGCAGTGAAATATAGCAGATGATGGGTATCATTTTAAGACTATGAAGACATACTACATATATTTACACCAATATCTAAGCAGCATTACCTCACAGCAATAATCACTGTCAAATGGTGGGGCCTAATGCAACTGCATTAGCCATAAACAAATATGCTTTTTTAAAATAAATACTTTATCATTTTCCATTACTTCATTCTCTCCTTTCCTTTTTCACTTTCAATATTTCTGTGACCCACAGTTACTATTTTCCCCTATCCCCACATCTGTTTAATGCATTTCACACCAGCAGTGAACATACCCTAATCCTCAAAGTTATCTCCAAACTTAAAAATAAAGGAGATCACAGAGGATGAATTTGGTAGATCTTAACATGATAGAAATTTAAAAAAAAAAGCAAAGTAAGGACTTACTCCTTAAAGGTATTTAAAAGTGTGATATTCCCAGGATTAAAGGTTTAAAATTCACTTTATTTATGAACTGCATCAGATAAGAATCTGCTCCTTTATTTGAAGTGACGTTATTTGGTAAAATATAATTTACTTCCAATTTTTCAATGCTGTGTTGAAAGAATTGTAGTAAGGGGGTTATACTGCAGAGATGCAAGTAACTTATTTGCTGCACTTCAACATTTTTAATACTCTAGAACCTGAAAAAGATATGATTGTATCACGGCAGATCTTTAGAGCTGAGTGTTTCTAAAGTAGATACTCACATTACATAGGTTGCCTGCCGCTGATCTAGTCTACATTTTAAAACCATAAAGTGACTTCTGTTACTGTTTTAGCAATCAATCTGAGTGAAGTTAAACAGCATGTGTACATGCTTTGGCATTTTTATTATAGATTTGTGACAAATTGCATGATTATGGTTTTCTTAAAATTACACAGAGATGTGACAAGCCAAGTATCTACAAATTCTACGTCTCCTGAGAAAATGAATGTGTCACATTTACTTAAAAACATAATCAACAATTAAGAGAATTGATTTGATAGTCATAATCCATTATCAAATGATGGGAGAGATGATGAATGTTACATTTAGCTTTTCTTCTTCTTCTGCGTTCAGTTTGTAGTCATGCTAAATCTGCAGGCCTGTCGCGAGGACAAAGTCCACAGTCTTTACCAGGTCAGCGCAGCAGCCCCATAGCTCCTGCTGGAGCTCAGCACCCTTTAGCCAGGTCGCACATTGCGATTCATCATGGGTTGGACAGTTCTGGAGAATGTGTTCTGGGGTCTGGATTCCAGTTCCACATGTGCATTCATTCGTTTGGGATATCCTGAGGTGATAGAGATGTCCAAGTAATCTGCAGTGACCAGTTCTCAGGCGGCAAATTGTGGTCTCTTGGTATCTGTTTAGATGGTGTATTGGGTCATCTCTGCTGTATATATCCCCTTCCTCCTTCCACTGATTTTTGTACTTGTTGTGGATGATGGTTTTTGCATCACGATTGGGCAATGGGTGGCTGTGTTGTTCCATTTCATTGCCACTTCTTGATAGAGCATCTGCTTTCTCATTACCAGCAATTCCACAATGGGAGGGTAACCACTGAAGGGCAATGGTTGATGACCTTTGAATGATGTTAAGCTCAGATCTGATCTCATTCATCATGTTATCATTTCTGGTGTTTTGTATTGATTCAAGTAAAGATCTGCAGTCAGTGAAGATTACTATCTTAGCTTGTGGCTGCTGTTCGGGTCTGGTGAGGATCTTTAGGGCTTGCAGTAGTGCCATAGCTTCTGCCCTAAAATTGAAGGAGATCTTTCCAGTTGGGAAGGCCTTTCGGATGATCTTTCTATTTAGGAATCTTATAAAAATGCCTCCTCCACTGTTCTTTACTGCCCCCTCAGCAGATCCATCTGTGTATGCGTGTGTCCACTCCTTCGGGTTGTACTTTTCTTCAATCATTTCTTGAGCCAAAGTTTTTAGTTGTTGAGGGGTCTGGTGGCCTTTCTTTTTTATTTCAGGGACTTCTGTGATGATAGATATATTTCCATGGCAGTCGTCTGGCTCCTCGTAATCAATTAACATTTCAATCTCAGTAGATCGGTTTGGGAGGAGGTCTTCATGGCATCGATGCAGATGTTTGGAGATGTTTAAGAAGCTGGTTCTTTTCAGCCTGTTCTCTGTCAAACTATAGAGTTTGGCATGCATTGGATGACTTGGCATTCATAGATGCTTCTCACTCTGAGTGAATACTTTTTCCTCACGTCTGTCATCAAGAGAGCGGATGTTGGTGTATCTCTCCATTGCCTGGATTGGAGAAGTCTTCATCCCTCCAGTGATTAATCTAAGGCCTGAATTTTGCACTTTCCCTAGACGTTCTGTGTTTGTTTTAGATGCCGTGTCCCAGGCTGACATGCCATATTCAAGTACATGTCTGACTATGCCTGTATAGACTTTTTTTTAAGTATGTTGGTATTTGCCCCCCAACTTGTGCCAGCCAGTTTCTTCATAATGGAGAGCTTTCTTATTGCTCTCTGTTCTACTGCTTTTATGTGTGGCTTCCAGGTGAGTCTCTTATCCAACTTGACTTCTAGGTATGTTGGGTTTTCCTCGATTGGAAGCTCACTTCCATTTAGTTGCAGTTTGATCATTTCTCGGCGATTTGACAGAGAGAAGCAAGTTGCCAATGTCTTGGAGAGCTTTATCTGTACTCCCCAATCTGATGCCCATTTACTGATGGTATTTAGCGCTGCTTGCATTCTGAACTTCACAGTAGGCAAATGATCAGCAGCACACCAGGCAGCAAAATCGTCAGCATGAAGAGCCCTGGAGATATGCCCAGACAGTTTCTCTGCAATATCATTTATATAAATATGATAAAAAGTGTGGGGGAGATATTTTCTCCTTGTGGCACACCCTGTTGTAGAGTGACACAATGGCTCAGTTTCCCATCAAGTTTTACTCTTGCTGTGGGGTATCGGAGAAAGTCCCATCATTTTATCAGCTTGTTGTTTGAATGTAAAAAAAAAAAATATGTTTCAGTGTCTTGTATTTAGTGAATAAAGGTGTCCTACTTTTTAAATATATTGTCCTCCCTTTTATGACCAAAAAATGGCATTTGTCCTCCTTTTTGTGTTGAACAATATGGCCACCCTAGGCTAACCCTAACTGTAAAATACATATATTCACTGCGGAGCGATCGGCAATAGTCATTGTGATTTTACCCATAACTGTTAGGCTACTGGTAATTTCCTATTTCTGGTACCATTTTGCTCTGCAGTGAATATGTGTAGTTTGGTGTTGTTTCAAAGCGCTTAGGGTTAGGATTAGAATTAGGGTTTGTGTTAGTGTTAACTCTAATCCCAACTGATACAAAACAACACCTAACTACATATATTCACTGCGGATCAAAAAGGTACGAGAAATAGGAAATTACCCTGTTACATATAAGATGTGTAAATGGATATTTCGCGTACATTTTAGTTGAAATTTGTATATGTTAGCGATGTCTTGTTTAGAGTTACGTTCATCAGAGTACACAATTTGCACAGTATAACCCTATCCCTAATCCCATCAACAATGAACAGTCATTCCGAAGGGAAGTAACTCTAAACAAGAAATCGCTAAAATAGTAATTTGCCAAAGTTTAACAGTGGGTGTTTTACATTGTGTCGAAGTGAAACCTTAGGGAAAAATGGCGGACAGTGGGAAATTGTTCCCATTTACCCGAATTTAATCTTGTGACAATGTGCTGTAGAGTCATAGATTATGCTTCCATAATCTCTTTTTCCTCGAATGAAAGATTTATAGAACATGATTGTCAATTAGGCCTACCTCTTGAGCTAATGCAATTTGGTGAAATACACAACAGTCGGTAGTAACACAGAATCAAAATACTCTTCATTTAGAGAAATACACAACGGTCATTTCCTTATTTTAAATCTGTGTCGTCAGCAGTGTTGCCACCTTGAATTTAAAAAAAAAAAAAAAATCTAGATTTTACCTTACAAAGCAACTAGATATACCTAGATTTTTAATTTTAGGCTACGTCTGGGCGCCTTAAGCTATCTTAGGCGTTTTAGGCAACTTTGGGCTATTTTGGGGCTACTGTGGGCGATCTATTTGTTGTTGCCCTAAAGACGCCGCTAGGCGTGATGGGAAACTACAACAGAGAAAATCAATCTGCTGTTGCCCTTAAGACGCCACAAGGCGTGATGGCCTCTGACTGCTTGGTCGGTCTTTGGCTAAGGACGGAAGAAGAAGAAGTGGGCGTAAACTGATCTCAGTTAGGGTGACCATATTATTACTTTTTTTTTTAAAGAGGACATTTCTGATTTTTTACTTAAAAAGGACAAAGGAGGACACTTTTAAAGACTAACGAGTATACAAAGGAGGACGCGTTATTTTCACTAATTTAATACATGTGTGTACAGAATCATGATAAAATATAGAGATATTTCAACGAATTTTTTTTTTAATGTTAAGTCTTCATAAAATGCATGTTTTAATATATTTTTTTCATCAAGCGTTATTGTTTCATCATCACTAAATATTCAGTCTTTAACATTGTACTTTTCACTCCAACTAAATGTTCATGGAAGTCTGTACATGTAACATTCTTGTAATTGTATTCATTCATTCATAACCCTCCACTCCCAAAGGAGCATAGGCCTTCAACAAACACATGCCAAGTCCTCCTGTCCCGTGCCATCATTTCAAGTTCTTTCCATGTTCTCCTCATCATTTTCACCTCTGTTTCCAACTCTCTTCTCCGTGTACTTCTTGGTCTTCCTCTGCCTCTCTTGCCCTGGGGGTTCCAGAAAAAGGACTGCCTTGTAATGCTATCAACAGGTTTCCTCAGTGTGTGTCCTATCCATCGCCATCGTCTTCTCATCTCTTGTTCCACTGGCACTTGTCTAGTTCTTGTCATCAGTTCCACGTTGGTAACCTTGTCATACCATTTTAATCCCTCTATTCTACGCAAGCACCCATTTATGAAAGTCTGTAGCTTTTTGGTTGTTGTCTTTGTTGTTCTCCATGTCTCCGAGCCATACAATAGGACTGACTTCACATTTGAGTTGAAGATTCTTATTTTCGTGTTGGATCCGATTTCTCTTGATCTCCATATATTTCCCAATGCAATGAAAGCTCCTCTTGCCTTTTGTATTCTTATTTTGATATCGCTGTCTGTCCCTCCAACTTTGTCTATATTACTGCCAAGATATGTGTATGATTCTACATCTTGAATTGGTGTTTCTTCAAGTTCAACCCTGTTATCATTACCTGCATTTATTCTCATTATTTTTGTCTTTTCCCTGTGTATTTTCAGACCCAATTGCTGTGACCTCTCATCGAGTGTTTTCAATTTGTCCTGCATCTGATTACGGTTATGGGACAGAAGAGCCAAGTCATCAGCAAAATCCAGATCATCCAACTGCTTAGTCAGAGTCCACTGGATTCCATTTCTGTTGTGTGTTGTCGATGATCTCATAACCCAATCTATTGCCAGCAAGAAAAGAAATGGAGACAAGAGGCATCCCTGTCGCACTCCTGTTCTTATCCCAAACGGTTCTGTAAGCTGTCCTTCGTGAAGAACTCTGCATGTCATGTCTTCATATGTTTTCTTTATTAAATTAATGATCTTCAGGGGAACTCCATAATGCCTCATCAATTTCCAAAGTGATTCTCTGTCTACACTGTCAAATGCCTTTTCGTAGTCCACAAATCCGATGTATAGTGGTGAATTCCATTCCAGACTTTGTTCAACTATTATTCTCAAAGTGGCTATCTGGTCTGTACATGATCTGTTTTGTCGAAAACCTGCTTGTTCATCTCTCAGTTTCTTGTCTATGGACTCTTTTAATCTCTCAAGGATAATCCTGTTTAATACTTTTCCTGGCACTGATAGTAACATTATTCCTCTATAATTTGTGCACTCTTGTAAATTTCCCTTCTTAGGCAACTTAACCAGATATCCTTCCTTCCATTCTGCTGGTATCTCTTCCTTTTCCCAGACTTTACCAAGTAATTTATATAACATCTCTGTAGCCGTGTCGATATCTGCTTTGATGGCCTCTGCTGGAATGCCATCAGGTCCAGACGCTTTTCCCTCTCTTAGAAGCTTTATGGCTTTCTTTATTTCTTCCTTCGTTGGTCTTTCACCGTTAATTTGTAGCTCTTCTTCTGCTGGCTGGATGTCCGGCGGGTTTTGTGGAGCTGGTCTATTGAGAAGGTCCCCAAAATATTCTGTCCACCTCTTCATTTGCTCTTGTATATTGCTGAGCAGTTTCCCATTCTTGTCTTTTATGAGGCAACTTGTTTGCTTGTATTTCCCTGTTAGCTTCTTTGTGCTGCTATACAGTTCTCTCATATTTCCTTTGGCTGCAGCATCTTCTGCCTCTCTTGCCAACTCCTCAATATACTTCCTCTTGTCTCTTTTGATACTTCTTTTTACTTCTTTGTTTGCTTCTGTGTACACTTCTTGAGCCTTGGCTTTGGAGCTTCTAGTTTTGCTTGTGTTTAACTCTGCTTTCTTGTTTTTTCTGTCTTTTATCTTATTGATGGTTTCTGTTGTTATCCATGCTTTTTGTTGTCTTTCCCTTTTCCCCAGTATTTCTTCACATGTCTCCTTCCATACTGTTTTGACCTGCTGCCAATAGTCTTCTGTATTCTCTACATCTTCCAGCTGTTGGAGCACTTGGAATTTGTTGGATACTGTGACCGCAAATTTGTCTCTTGTTTCTTGATTTCTTAGCTGTCCTACATTAAACTGTTGTCTATAATTTTGCATTGTTGCATATCTCTTGAGTTTCATTTTTACTTTGGCTATCAGAAGATGGTGATCTGATGCCACATCTGCTCCTCTATATACCGTACCTTTACATCCTGCAATGATGATCTAAACTTCTTGTTTATGCATATATGATCAATCTGATTTTCTGTTCTATGGTCTGGTGATATCCATGTTGCCTTGTGTGTAATTGTATTGAACTTGTGATATTCCTTTTATACATTCAACAGTAAATTTGTTTCTGTCCTTTGTCCACTAACTTTCCATTAAAGAAAAAAAATGCCTCTCAGTATAAGCATTATTTTTTGGAACAGCAAAAAAAAAAAAAAAAAAAAAAAAAAATTATAAAAAAATGAGCAATTAGCAGTAGTTCCGAATTTAACTCTACATTTTGTTATGATTAAAATTAATAACATTTATGTCAATATTATAGGCAGCTCGATAGGGCTCCTTTTGTGTATTTTATATGGAGTCGATTATTAATAAAAGAAGTGACGTCATGTCTATAGGGTTGACTAGCAGACGTGTATAAATTAAGAGCAGAAGTTAGGAAATCGTCTGCAAGAAGAGATGCGGCTTGTGTTCTGAATTGAGCGGACGCATATGTTTTGAGCTCCTGTAGTATTTTGTGTTTTTTCTGAATTATTCGATCACCAGGACACCAAGATACTTGGTTGAGGTGTCCCTGGCTTTTTCGAGTAAGGAAATGTGTGATTATTCATAATGATGTCCAAGGGACGATATTAAATGAAACGTGGAACGAGTGAAAATGACCAGCGTTTCACAGAAAACGGACTGGACGAAACTGTAATACTGCATTTGCCGTTGGACCTTCATAAGTATAATTGGAGCTGTTTTGTAGAAATATAATAAGCTTTTTTATGTAATACTTTTGCCTCGTTTTGGCAGTCGGTTATATTAGGGCGCATGTCCAAATATAAAAGACCCCTAGGTCTGAAGTGGTTTGAGTGTTACTGTGTTTGTGTATAACTGTGAGAAATGTGTTGGTCCGCTCAATGCCATTATACTGACTACGTGTTGCTGGACTACCCCTAATTTACTTTGACAACGGAGACTCTCTCTCCGAAACAACAGACAGAACGAAACGTATCACATTTCTTGATTGTTCAAAGAATTTGATAGATTTTTCAGTAGTTGAAAAAAATAATATTATCTCAGAGATTTGATTTGACATAACTGATCAGACCGTCATTTGATCAAAGCATTTTTGTCATGAATTGTCATGTTCTTACTCATTAAATATTTGATGGAGGCCATAACATGTTGTAACTTGTAAAAATATAATCCAGCCAAAATAATTAAATTCCTCTAAAGATTATCGCATAAAAGACCAAAAAAGAAAGACAATAGATTTTTTTCTTCTTTTTTTTTCTAATTTTGCTTAAAAGCTGGACAAATAGAATTTTTTTTAAAAACCCGCCCCACGCTACGTGTTCATGTGACATGCCGGTCAATTCCGGACTTTTGGTCACCATAATCAAGATGGCGTTCTTCAACTAAAGAAGGAAAATGACAGCCCGACACGACCAAAAATACAAACAAACTCAGATCTAGGCAGAGTTGTCAGATGAAAACTGTGAAAAAAGTCAAACACCTTCACAAAAAAGCTAAACACTTTCGAAAAAAGAGAAAAAAACCAAGCTATTTAAAAAGAATATCCATACTCGCAAAACATAGTGCCAGATTGAAGTAATCAGTGATGTCGCAGCTGGAACCTTTGCCATTTGCTTTGCAAGAAGCAGAGGTATCAATTTAGCACCACGCCGGATCCTATTTCTTGCACCCCTTCCTCCCATACACACTTACAAGTGCACGTTTAGCAGTAATCACTATCATAAAAATGTCCGATGACACCCTCATCCTGACTGTCACCCAGGGCGTACCAACCCTCGTACACCCTTAGTACGCCACTAGTCAGAAGTACCGGGAATAGTGTTTTAACATTTTGACGATACAGTGAAGTCCTTACAACAGGTATTCGAAAACAACAGCTAAGCTCTATTTTTTACAATAGCGTCAAGCAGGTGCCGCTGCCTTTTGTTTCTTGCTTTTATCTTAAATGATGGTACAAGAGAGAATATGCTCTCATCTATGGTATTACTCACTCAACTCACTGGGATTATCACATACGTAAAGGCACTTGCGTCGAGCTACTTAAATTCCTTATGTGGGAGTACACCCATACAAAACAGTTCACGTTCTGTGGGGAGTCCATCTTTCTTAAATTGTAGCTCTTCTCTAAAATAAAGAAAAGTTGTTTTTCTGTACTGCTCTTTCTAATGGGATGAAATTGTTTTCTGCAATGTGTATAAAAGTTAACTCTCAATAATGGGGGCCTTGTTCAAAATTATCACAGGGCTCAGTTTTGACAGGCCTTGAAAAGTATCTCTAGCTGAGGGAAATCGACGTCTAACACGCCGGAGAGATGCTGTTTGCACAGACGCACATCTCACCTTGACATTTATTAGTTCTTGATAAACCTCAACGTCCATGTTCTGCTGTAGGAACCTATTCCATTCTGTTAAGAACTTAACACCAAAATCAACATTTCATCATCATTCCTTTTCGTTCCCTGTGGAAC
This sequence comes from Oreohelix idahoensis, assembly GCA_024509875.1. Lineage (NCBI taxonomy): Eukaryota > Metazoa > Mollusca > Gastropoda > Stylommatophora > Oreohelicidae > Oreohelix > Oreohelix idahoensis. Next base: position 381,271 of record JAMPIV010010000.1, read on the forward strand.
ATAGTGCAGAAACAGTTGCTCTCCATCGATTTATATTCTGGTCTGTGTTTTTCAGCTGTGCTGTTCCCAAGTCATTCCAATTTCCTTAGCCTCCTCTTTAACAGTTATTCTCCAAGTTCTATATGGCCTCCCCATCCTTCTTTTCCTCTGTGGGTTCCAGTCAAGGGCAACTCTGACTATGCTTGATTTTTCTCTTCTGAGTGTATATCCTATCCATCCCCACTTTGTTAACTTAATTTATGTTTGTATTGGCTGTTGGGCATCTTTTTCTTAGCTCTATATTTTTTATTATGTCTGGCCATCTTATACGGAGGATCCGTCGGAGACATCTATCTACAAATGTCTGTAGCTTGGAGGTGATACTCTTTGAGACATGCCATGTCTCTGAGCCATACAACAAGACTTACTTCATATTTGAGTTAAAGGTTATAATTTTATTCTCTCTGGATATAGCTGAGGAGTTTCATATTGGTAGAAGAGCATTAAATTTTAATTTAAAAGCGTATCTGGCTTTATTTATCTTTGAGCAGACGTCACCAACTGTTATCACTCCTTAGTCAATGTTAATCCCCAGAAATGTAAAGCTTTCTACATCTTCTTCAACGACTTGATCATTGATCTTGATCGAGTCCATCTGCCTATTATTTATTCTCACTTCCTTTATTTTATTTAAATTTATGTGCAGTCCCATCTTTGCTGCTTCTGTTACTAATCTATTTTTTTCCCTGCATATCTTGCTGTCTATGTGATAGAAGGCACAAATGATCTGCAAAGTCTAGATCCTCCAGCTGTTTGTTAAATGTCCACTGAATTCCAGTTTTCTCTCCCTCTGTTGTCTGCCTCATAACCCGTCTATGACCATGAGAACAATTGTTGATGATAGCAGACATCCTTGTCTGAACCCACTGTGCACTGTGAAGGGCTCTGATAATTAAACTTTGCTTATTACTGTGCATGCGGCCTCCCGGTAGAAATCTAGGATGAATTTAATGAATTTCTCTGGGATTCCATGTCTCAGGATTTTCCACATCACAGTACGGTCTATACTGTCGAAAGCGTTTCGAAGTCCACAAAATTGTTACACAAGGGGTCTGCCACTCATTTGATTGTTCTATGATGATTATGGGTGTTGCTATCTGGTCTCTACATATCTTCCTGCACGAAATCCTGCTTGTTCTTCTCTAAGTTTATCATTGTAGCAAAATATGTATACGCATGCTTCGTTTATGAATGAACGACAGGATAACTGGATAAGCCAATGAAAACGCAGGAGCTTGCAGCAGCTGATCAATAGAGTCATTGCGATTTAATATGGCGAGTTGAACGTCAAGAATGGAAGAATAAGTAAAAACAATAAAAGAGCACGACTGGGAAGGTCGAAGCCAAGTGAAGCTAACTATAAACGAAGAATGAAAGACAACATGGAAGAACAGTAGAAAAGGCAGACTTACTTGCTTACTTAGTCGTTCCACTTCTACCATGAGGTGTAGAGGTTTGGAAGAGAGAGCGCCAGACTATCCTATCGGCTGTTTTACCTTCCGGCCTGGTTCCACTCTAGTCCTCGGTCCTTCAAAGATTGTCTAATGTTGTCCTCTCAGCAGACTCTGGGTCGTCTTGGGGGTCTGGATCCCTGGATCTTTGTTTCCCATGCCGATCTTCTCCTATTCTGCAGACATGGCCAAACCATCTTAGTTGGGACTGTTCTACTTGGGTCTGCAGAGGGTGGCATTTTAGGCCTTGACATAATGTCTGGTTGCGGACCATGTCTCTTCTTGCTACTTCAACCACCTTCCTCAGATACCTCATTTCTGAGGTTTGGATCTGGCTTTTGTGGGTTCTGGTCATTGCCCAGGACTCGCATCCATATGCCAAGACTGGGACATAGGTGGAGCGGTACACAGCCATCTTCGTTTTCTTACCAACCTTTCTCTTGCTGAGGAATCCTCAATTTATGGCCTGAAAAAGTCTCTCAGCTGCTGCTTTTCGAGTGGCCAACTCTTCTCTGATGCCTCCCTTTTGGTCTATAATAGCTCCGAGGTATTTAAAGTGGTCGACCTGCTCCAGGACCTCTCCCAGCTTAATCTGATGTACTCTTTCTTCTCATGATATCAACGTGGATTTAGTTTTAGAGATACTTATAACTATCCCTCTCTTCTCCAGCTCTTCCTTCCAGACTTGCAGGTTGGATTGGAGATGTGCCTCTGATTTAGCAATCAGGACATCATCAGCAAATGCCAGCTCTGAAATACAGACATGTCTTATCCTCCAGTATCCCACTGACTACTTTCTTGTTCTCTCCTTACATGCCTTGATGACATCGTTAATGAGGAGTATGAAAAGACAAGGTGACAGGATATTAGTTTATTACCTTGTCTTACACCAGTGGTAGTCCTGAACTCTCCTGACTTATAGTTTGCTGTCTTCACATAATTTCTGCAAGACTTGTAGAAGCTCTGTATAGCATGAATCAGAGGTGCTGGAATGTTGTTCCTTGCCAAACAGTCCCAAAGTTTGCTTCAGGGGGACCCCGTCAAAGGCCTTTTCCAGATCTATGAAACAAAGATGGATCTCACTCTTATACTCAAGGGCCTTTTCACTCAGCTGTCTGAGTGTGAAGATTAGGTCTTGAGTACTTCGGTTTGCTCGGAATCCGCACTGGACCTCATCAAATTGATGCTCAGCTAGGCGTCGGAGTCTCTGCTCTAGGATTCTAGAGCAGATTTTACCAGCGACACTGTTAAGGTCTGTCTGTTTTAAGTTAGGGATGTGAATTTTTTATGCTATGGTCAAAGGGAATTTACTGGTAGTATACTTTTTGGGATAGGTCAGATTTAGTTGTTACCTCCCTTGTCTTGCCATTGTCCATTTAAGATTTTATAGAAATGGTTTTCCGGAACGTTCTGGATTGTTCCCGTGTGAGATCAACTCACGGGGCGCGATAATCCGCACATGCGTGATTGTTTTGGCGGGTCCCAGAGACTGTATTTTCGTGACAGTCGACCTGGGCGTGCTGAGCTGAGAAGATGTTCAGCGATTTCTCTCTGACGGTGTGAACGGGGAATAGAGTCCTCTGTGTGATAAAAATGTTTGAGATTTTTCCCCATGTTATAATTCTGACATATTTCTGAGAGCCAAGGATGGCGAGTGTTTTGTGCTTTATTCTTGGATGGCAGTCAAGGTAAAATACCCTTTAAACTATGTTATGTAGCCAAGTACTTTGTATTATGATGCTACCAGCCCAAGATGGTTGGCTGATATTGAGATGACTTTCTCCTGGTGCGGAGGAGAGTTTATGAGAACAGTGATAATATTATATTTGGAAGCCTGGCACTTTTTGCGGCTATATTTTGCCAATGATGTACATGCCGTGTTCTGTCAGAGGAAACACAGAGAATATTATGTATTTGAAGCCCGGCACTTTTTGCGGCTATATTTTGCCAATGATGTACATGCCGTGTTCTGTCAGAGGAAACACAGAGAATATTATGTATTTGAAGCCCGGCACTTTTTGCGGCTATATTTTGCCAATGATGTACATGCCGTGTTCTGTCAAAGGAAATACAAAGAATATTATGTATTTGAAGCCCGGCACTGATGCCAGAGTCTTTATTGTATTGGATACAGTGAACTTATATTATCTACATGATGTTGATGTACCTGAACCTTGTCCTAATGACAGTACGTTTGTTTGATGTCGATGTGATGTGATCGTAATAAATCGTTGAAACCGTGCAAGTCGTTTTCAACCTTCCTGACTTCTGCATGTGGTATGAAGGGGTGTGTATACTGTGACTAGTTGATCAAGAACCTACACCCATTCGCGTATGTTGCCTAATCTATACACACACACCATGTCGGTGTATCGAAATCTGTGAAAACAATCGCTAAATTTAGTAAGATTTTACTCCTATGATAATAAATAAACCCGCCCGTGGCTGTTTGCTTATCTGCTTCCCCAACGCCAGTAGAGCGCTGTATTTTATATCGTAGTAACGCGTAGACAAGAATCCGCCGTTAAATATTGCACGCTTTCCTAGTTTTGTCCTTGAGACTAACAATTAACGATCTGCCAGAACTGTGACACCAAACCACCGTCTGAATTAACGTAATATTTTAACTTTAACGCCACTAATTGTAGCAATCCGGACAATTTCCCGATCTGCGGCACGAAACTGCGGCAAGTATTCACGCCAAGATTAACGCCGCCTTGCATAACCCCTCTTCGCTCAACACGCGGTTCTAATACTGTATCCACACTGTTGGACACGGAAGAATATATATATACACACACAGTGTATTTCAGGCTAAAAAATTAACTATAAGGTAACGTAAGGAAAACGCGTGGTAGAATTTGTGTGACGTACTACAAACAGCGCTGCTTCGTCTGAATGAGAACGGCAGTTAAGAAAAAGAAAAAAAAATTACGATGTAACGTGGAAATTTTTTTTTTTTAAATATATAGTAAGAGAGAGGGGGAATAGAGCATTTGTGGTCGTGTCACTAGTTCGTTGTTTACAGAAATTTGAATTTGAACCAAAAGCAAAGCATACAAGGTTAGATAGTATTTTAGTAGGAAAACGATATAATGAATAAACTTAAAAAAATGTAACCACTGTGTGACAGACAGCAAACAGGATCACAAATTACTTGTCATAATTATAACTAGTAGTAAATAAAGGAAATATTGACAGAAGACTGATGGACAAACAGACTAGGTCTACTTCTTTCTCAACTTGATAGATAGTGGGGGAAGGGTAGGGTAGTCCAAGATTTGAAAATTTGAGTTCAGTTTGAAAATAAGACGCTAGAAGCCAAACAGGTCTTGATTGGCTGGAGACAAATATACTATGAGGGAGATAAAAATCATTTGGGAAAGGCGTTCGTCGCCACTTTAGAAAATTGTTTCTACAATAAAGTTGTGTTAAAAGCAAGATCATAGTGCGGTCTTTGCTTTGCTGATCTGCACCAGCAAGCGATCTGGATTTGACCATATATATCGAAATTAACCTTATTAGTAGGAAATTTTCATTTGATGCGGTAAGAAATAAAACCTTTGTATCATTATTATGATTATTAAGATGTATGTATTATTGAATATGTATGAAAATTATGTGGGGAAAAGATTATCCAGAGTGAAGCCAACATCAAACTTTGTGTTGTTTCACAGAGTTGTTAGGAAATATAGTAACAGGTTGTAGAAAAGCCCAACAGGTTTTCTGACACTTTGGGAGAAAATAAAATTAAATAGTAATGGGGAAAGTGTTGTACAGTATTGTGACATAAGACCAGGAAAACCACTGGCCGTCTTCTTCAGCAAGTCACCGTCTTTGTACATGACTTGATATTATTAACTTAAAATGTTTCCTTTGTCAAGGAAAGTGTCAAACTGTAGTTTGAAGTTTATTTGACCATGAATGGGGTAACAAACCAATTGAGAACGTTAACTAATTGTGTAGTTACCATGCTGAATCTGAATATAATTGAAAATGTTTAATTAGGGAAGAGAGAGTATATCAGAGGGTGATGTAGGACGCATTTATATTGTTTCAGGGTTTCATCGATGACTCGAAGTGAGCCCAGGTCAACTGAGATCTGTATATTTCTGCAACTAAAGAAGTGAGGCAGTATCAACTGTGTGCCTACTTGTTATTTCAAGTTCAGAAGCCTGACTTGTTATTGGAAGCTGGTGGTGTGACTATACTTCATCCTGCACATCCGAAGCCACAAAGTTAAGCCAGTGTCTGCAGGCATTTGATAGATCAAACCAAAATTACTCTCATTTCCCAAGTGTTTAATAAATTATTCAGATTGTGATGAACTCAGACGTTCTTCCTAACAGTACCCATTCATAGGAGCTATAGTACAGTGACATTGTCCCAGATTGACACATGTAATTAAATTTGTGAATAATAATATATATAGAGATAAATTGAATCATTTTGATGTAAATATTTTGATTGATCATTTTGAATTTCAATTCCAGTATACACAAAATTGTGATACTGGAACAATAAATTGTAAAAAAAAATAATTCACATTTTAAACTTAACTCTGGGTGTTGTTAATTACTTTTCCTATAGACTTAGGTGTATTTGTTGTCATATTATTACATCACATTTTACATTACCCTAGACACTAGCCAGATAACATACATACACCATTATTTTACTTAGGAGAAAATACGTGTCGCAGGTTGAGGTCGTATGATAGGAAACTCTTTACAGAGCGATACAACAGGAAGCAATCTGATCATCAGAAGCAGTCCCCCCATCCGACAAGTGTTTTGGCCCAATTACTCCTTTACACTCTAAGGGGGGTGGGCCCACTTGGGTCATGACTCCCAAGCGTCTCAGTTTCCTGTTGTCTTGTATCGAAAATGAACCCATTTCACTTATGGTAGCAACTTTTAAATCCACAACGCCAGCCGTGGAGGCAATTGTGAAAGTAACAAAGAGAAGACAAATTATTCCGTTCGTTCCGCCGCCCTTCACAACTAAGGACACACACTGAGACATTAGCGCGCAGCCGACGAGCTGCGCGCCGCAAGCCACTGAAATTTTGTACCTGACACTCTCCCTATAAAATACATCGCCTGTTGCCCCAGGGTCGCATCTCTTTCACTAGTACACCAAAAAAAACTCAGCGTTGTGGACTTAGAAAAATTGGTGTTTTCTGTACCGCAGCATTTATTGTCACGATGTCCATCGCCCATTGCGGTTGTTCCACAGCCAGCCTGATGCCTTTTCGGCAGTTTCACTAAGCCTCTTCAGTGCCCTTGTTCTAGACTGTCCCTTCAGCCCCAACAGTTTCAATAAATCATACACTGATGCAGCCACAAGCCCTCTTGCGCCCACTTCAACCGCCATGACCCTTGCACTGAATCCATCGTGTCTCAGATCCGCGGCCAGATCACTATACTTGGCCGCTTTGAATGAATGTTGCTCGTCTAATCTGGATTCAAATGGCACGGTCAGTTCAATCAGTATGACCTGAAGCATTGCTGCAGAATGAAGCACTATATCCGGCCGTCTCCGTGATTTTCTGATACACTCTGGATATGCCCCCCGTCCAGGTAAGTCTACCGCCATCTCCCAGTCGTTTGCACAGTCAAGAAGAGATGGTAAACTGCTACCAGGTTTACTCGGTTTGGGGTGTGCTGACTTTCCTGCCCTCAGAAAGTATGTGTTTGCGGTGTCTGGCAGGACATTGCTATTCGCTTTCATTCTTGCCTGATCTATTGTCGCAGCAAGCTCATTTAGCACTTTGTTATGGCGCCAAGTGTATCGCCCTTGCCCTAATGCCACCTTACACGCTGAGAGCACGTGTTCAAGTGTCTGCCTCCCCTGGCACAGGGGGCACTGCTCATCATCTGACTTTCCCCATTTCACAACGTTGGTGGTCGACGGCAGCAGGTCATACATTGATCTAACCACGAAGCTGAGCCTAAGAGGTGCTATATGCTATATATCATTCCATGTCAAGGACCTCTGCAGAGCTCCTTCCCATGTGGTCCATTGGCCTTGTTGGACCTGCTGCACTGCTTTTTGCAACCTCTTATCATTCTCAGCTCCTCTTATCTCCTGAACTACCATGTCTCTGTGCTCCCTGCTTGATGCCTTGGACCACCAGCGGATGTCACCATGCCCAAATCCCCGTCTATTCGTTTGTGTGTATCCGATTACCTCTCTCAGTTTAAGTGACTCTTCAGCAGCATCAACAGCTTCTTCCACTCTCCACTTCCTTCCCGTTTTCAGTGTGGGATGATAACATACATACACCATTATTTTACTTAGGAGAAAATACGTCGCAGGTTGAGGTCGTAGGGTGGTAGCAGCAAGGTGCTCTGATAATACAAACCTAATATTTATTAGACTCAGGGGCCTTCACAGCTTGACCTCACATCTGCATAAATTCACATTTTAGCTATTTAACATCAAAACCCACCACAGTCGGCCATTTCTAACCTTCACTTCATGCCACGAGAAGAATATATGTCACAATAACAATTGCAACAGTTCCTGTGCTGATTGATCAACGCTCCTTGACTTTCATCACTACTAACGACCACTTGCAACAGTGCACTACACATGTATGCTTTCAACAGTGATGTCCAACACCATACATCTTTGTTACAGACACTGAGAAGGGATATGCCTCTATGGTTTCCACATTTTCGATTGTCACACTTTTTGAAAATTGGTGTTATGATGGCCATCTCTCAATTCTTTGGTATGGCCTTGTTGCACCACGTTGCATGTAGGACCCTTAAGAGTAATAGGTCGCCTGATGCTCCCGTGTACTTAACCATTTCTAGTGTTATACCATCATGCTTTGCCCATCTCGATTTTCTCCAGTACTGCCTTCAGTTCTTCCATATTTATGTCATCTTCCCCACTATTGGTTTTCTCTTCTGTTCTAGTGGTTATCATTTCTGATGCTTGACATTGCTCACCATCAAGGAGTTCTGAGAAATATTCTTTCCATTATTTCCTTCGGGGCAGTATGCAATTTGCCTTGCTTGTCCTTTATAAATTTATGAGGGCATTGTTTTTCCTTCCTCGTGTTCTTTGGGGTCTTATAGAACAATTTCTGGTTTTCTTGAGCATCTTTTTCTAGCTTTTCTCCAAATTCTTCCCAGGACTTCTGTTTTGCTGCTAGCACTTTGTTCTTTGCTTCTGTTCTTAGTATCACATATTCTCTATATTTCTCTATTTGTCCTGCTGTGTTTTTAGCTCCTAAGTATTGTGTCCATGCCATTTTCTTCTCTCTTATTTTCTCTTTGACTTCTTCTGTCCACTAAGGTGTCCTCTTTCTCTTGTTCCCAAGTTGGACTTCACTACATGCAGCAGCTGTTTTTATGATGTTCTTGAATTTAAGCCAGAGGGTTTCAAAGTCATCAGGTTGTTCTTCTGTGTTTCTCACCACTGTAGCAAAAAGCCCCTGATATCTGGTGTTAATTTCTTTCTCTTTCAGCTTGTAGGTTTTAATGCTCATTTCTCCCGTTTGTTTACTTGGTTTCTTGCGTGATGCTGGGCAGTTCCTAGGCTGAGCAACTCTTTCCGTTGTTCTTTTGATTGTAAGCAGGTAGCGATCACTTCCAGTCTCTGGTCCCCTCCAGACTCTAGCATCCCGGACATATTTGAATGAGCTCCTCCTAACAATGGCATAGTCGATCACTGACTTCTCATTCTTTGTTGGTTCACATCTAGTGTATGCATGTATGCGCTTATTGGGGAACTTTGTTTTTGTAATGATCAGATTCTGCTCACTGCAGAATCCAAGGAGTCGCCCTCCATTGTCACCGAGAGTATTTTCTCCATATCTTTGGATTACTCAACACCATCTAGCATGGTCATTTACAACTGTGGCATTGAAATCTCCGAGCATGACAATTTCATCTAGGCAGTCATCCACTGTCTTTTGAAGCAGCTCGAATTATTCTTCCTTGACTTCTGCTTTCTCATCCTCATTTGGCCCATACACCATGACCAGATTGACCAAGGTTTCTCCCTCTTTTAGTTGTACATCCATAATGCGCTCCGAGACAAATTTCCATCCCTTCATACTATCTTTTTGGTTTTTGGAGAAAAGGCAGACACGCGTTGAAATTGCTGAAAGAACCAACAAGGACGTGCCAGGTTATAGAAGAATTAAAGATACCATCGAACAAAAAACTGTAACGTCTCCGTCTCGGTGCAGCATACTTTATGATAGAGGAACCACACTGCCAAGAATGTCAGGAAGAGAATGACATAGACCACTACCTGATCCACTGAAAATAGTACGAACAAAAAGGCTTGAATTAAAAATTTACTATAGAAATCACAATATAAACAAGACAGGTGATAAGGTTCTAAGTATAGATGCCCCAGGAGATGCCCAATCAATACTTAATTGATATATACATAAAATAAAGGAAAATATATAAGATTAGTACTTCAGAAAAGACATTCAAACAAATAGAAATTAAAGCAAAAAAAAAAAAAAAAAAAAGTTACTAACTACTCATAGGACAAGGAAAGACAACGAGGTACAGTAGACATTCAAAAATCCGGCAACCTCCGGACCTGAGGAGTGCCGGATTTTTGAAAATGCCGGATTTTTTATGGTTATATATTCTGTATATCTTCTTCTTCTTCTTCTTCTTCCATCCTTAGCCATCAACCGGCAAAGCAGTATGTGGCCAGTACGCCTAGTGGCGTCTTAGGGCAACAACAAATTGATCAACCTGTCGCTGTTTCCACCACGCCTAGTGGCGTCTTTGTGGAACAAAAACAGACCAAACAATCTATCATTGTTTCCGTAATCAGATTGGTTGGCAAGCAGGTGATCAGCCCACTGTGCTTATTCTGTATATATTTAACAGAAAATGACTACCTGTACACTTTATCTGCGATCGACAATGCACGATGTTTACGTTTTACACCACTTCTTTTATTTGCTGAATCCATAATGGGGCTAAACAGCAGCAAATAAATGATAAAATTTAGAAGGAATGAGCAGGAATGCCTGTTAACACGTGCAAGCAAGACCCAAACAGCTGCATCAAAACATAAACTGCTCCAGAAAACAGTGGCGCGCCAACGCGGTAAATTTAAAAATGCGCTCCGAAATCCATGCCGGAAATCTGAAGGAACCGGATTATCGATGGCCGGATTTTTGAATGTCAACTGTATAAAAAAAAAAACGACAACTCAAAAAGAACAAATACTAATACAAACTAAAACCATGTGTAAAGGACAATAGTTATCTATAAACAATACAAAAGAGAAAATAAAGTGGACAAATACAAATTTAAATAGCAACTGCAAAAGACAATAGTTATTTAAACTGAATACAAAATTAGTAAATAAAATGACACTAAATACCCCAATTATAACCTCTTTTCAGGTTGAACAGGATAGACCAAGATGGAACGAAAAGAAGCAATAACGGTCAGCTGTTAAGTGCCCGCTCTCCACCCATCACCTCTTCAAAACAACAACAATGGCGCGCTGAATCTGTTAGAAGTTTAAGTTAGAACTAGGTGGATTGTAAGATAGTGCATCATTGCGGAGTGATAAAAATTAGTTCGTTAGTTGAAGGATAAATCCAGAAATATACTAATTCCAGTCTAATCTGTGCTTAACATCTATCCAAGAGGGTTCATATGAGTCAACACAAACCTGAGATCTTGAGTGGAGATCACTAAGTGTTGCCTGGAACCTCACAGGAGCCTATACAGTGTCATATGTAATTCAGCCTTAGCCCGCCTCAGTGTTGGATGGACTGTTGCAAAAATCCTCAGCAGACAGTGTTGTGTGTCATTCTAACAAGAACAGACCTTACTCTAAAAATAAGTGCAAACTGCTACCAGCTCATGCAGCATATCATCATCATCTCAGCCCGTAACCCGTCATGGGTCGTAGGGGTGCCATGGTGGAAGCATCAGCAGACAGGGTCCTCCACTGCTCTCTATCCTCAGCAATGCGTACAAGTGTGGAAAAACCGTGTCCTGCCCATTCTTTGATGTTATCAGCCCAGGATTTTCTCTGCCTTCCTCTTCTCCGTTTACCTTCGACTGTTCCCTGAAGGATCGTTTTCGAAAGGGAGTCATGACGAGTTACATGCCCAAACCAGGCAAGCTTTCGCCGTTTCACTATTGACAAAAGTGGTTCTTGGTGGCCTGCATAGGTGTTTATCTTCTCTCTAACATAGACATTTGTTTTGTGCTCTTTATAGCAAATGCGCAAAATTCTTCTATAACATTTATGCTCGAAAGCCTGAATCCTTCGCTCCGTATCTGCAGTGAGTGTCCAGCCCTCACACCCATACAAGAGAATAGATAATACAAGTGATTTGTATAATTTGATCTTCACAGGAAAACTGATGTTACTTTTCCAGATCACATTCAACCTTGTCATGGCAGCTGAGGCCATCTCAAGTCTTGTCTTGATTTCTTTACTTGATCTTCCATCACTACATATAGTGGACCCGAGATATTTAAAGGTGTTAACTTCTTCTAACGTTTGCCCATTTAACGTAATGTTGGTCGGAACATGTTTCTTATGGCTATTCACCAATATCTTGCTTTTTTCTATATTAATTTCCATCCCATACGTTCTTGTTACTTTCTCCAGTCTAGAGGTAAGGTCTTGAAGTTCTGATTCTGATCCAGCTATCAGATCAATATCATCAGCAAAACGTAGGTTGCACAGAGGTCGGCCTCCAATCGATATGGTTGATTTATAATCGTAGAGAGCCTCCTGCATAATATGTTCTAGATATATATTAAAGAGCACTGGTGACAGGATACATCCCTGGCGAACTCCTACAGTTGTTTTGAAAAATTCTCCAATGTCGTTGCTTGCAAAAACAGCACTGCTTGCGTCCTTGTATAGTGCTTCAATGATATCTATGATGTTGGTATCAAAATTGAATTTTCTCATTACTTGCCATAAGCCTTCATGCCAGACTCGATCGAAGGCTTTTGTGAAATCGATGAAGTTATGGTATAAATCGTGTTGATGTTGGAGATGTTTTTCGATAAGTAATCTAATATTGAAGATTTGTTCTGAGGTACTTCTTTTTGGTCTAAAGCCAGCCTGTTCCTCTGACAAGATTTCTTCTGATTTCTGTTTTATTCTGTTCAAAAGTACCGGGTATCCTTAACATCACCTTACTCGGATGATTAATAAGGCTAATGGTTCTGTAGTTCTTGCACATTTTTAAATTTCCTTTCTTTGGAAGCGGTATTACTAATGACTGCGTCCATTCTTTTGGCCATTTTTTTTTGTACTCCATATCTTCTGGCAAATTGTTGTCATGATTTTTACTATATCTGGTCCTCCATATTTCATATGCAGCATATGTGATCAGTTAAAAGTCGATGATGATAATAACAGACTTTTAAAGCATAGCCAGAGACTAGTGACTGTCATCAATGTTACCTATACCTTGTAGCGGTGTGGCAGTTTGTGAACCTCAAGAAACCCCAGAGCTATGCCAGTGGGAGTTTATACTCCTGGTAGGTTCAACCAAACTGGACTGGTCTGCGTGGATAGGGGTCAGACAAAAGTTGGTACCCTGGTCCTCCAGGTTGGGGGTTTTAGCGCAGGGCCGACACCCCTGTCTATAAAAAAAAAATCATTCATGTTATGAAAACGTCAACAAATGGACAATCTTTGATGCGGGACGGACATCCGGAGTTTCGGGCTCGTATGAATGTCAGTGGTGAAAGCCGGAAGGAAGCCATTGGCATGAAAGTGGATGGCCCGACCGTTAAACACGAAACTAAAATAGGATTTTGGAACGTCAGAACGATGAATGAGGCAGGAAATAGGTACGGTACCACAAAGTGATTTCTGTTTGCACAGAAACACCAGACAAAACAATATAGTTTGGAAGCCCTTGGGAAACCATGAAATTTGGTACTTTATTTATTATTTTTTTTAAATAGGACAACAAATAAAAAAGTTATAGCATTTTTAAAAGTGTGGGGACTTCGCAAAATTGAAAAAGTTACATCACACCAACTTCAGAGCACTGCAATCTTCTTAAATATACTACTCGTCAAAAGTCAAGGGCCACTAAGAAAAACCTTGGTTGAAACCAGAAAACAAATCTGATATAAACGTAATTGGTATCAGTGAAAACGGCATTTATTGAATACCAAATTGACATGTCACGTAAAGAAATGGAAACACACATTCAAACGCAATGAAGATGTGAAGTGTGTCACCCACCTTTTCAAAAGTCACACAATAGATATTGGACAAATAGACATTTCAAAATCGGGTATGACCACCGTTTGCAGCAAGGCATTCAAGACAGCGTAGACGCATCGAGTCCACAAGGGTCCGAAGAGTATCCCGAGGAACAACTTGCCATTTCTGAAGCAGAAATGCAGTCCGCTGTGCAACATCCATTGGCAGGGGGTGATTTGATGACAATCTTCGACCAAGGACATCCCAGAGGTTCTCAATCGGGGAAAGGTCAGGTGAATGAGCTGGCCACGCCATCCTGATGATCCCATGTTGCTGAATAAACTCATTCACCACACGAGCTCGATGGGGTCGAGCGTTATCATCTTGGAGGATGGCATTACCACCTATGGCCTCCAGTGCAGGCTGAACAATCGGTCTCAAGATTTCGTTCTGGTATCTTGGGCCGGTCAAGTTGCCTTGGATGATGTAGAGTGGGGGTCCTGCCGTGTCTGTAGAAGCCTCCCCAGGCCACGACAGAACCCCTATCATAACGATCCACCTCTCGAATTGTGTCACCAGTAAATTGCTCTCCTGGTCGTCTCCAAACTCGAATCCTGCCATCATTGAATGACACAGTGAAGCGAGATTCATCAGTGAAGAGAACTTGACTCCATTGTTGCCTTGTCCATCGGATTTTCTCGCGACACCAAGCAACACGGGCTCTGCGATGAGCAGGAGTAAGACTGGATTCTTACTGCAGGACGTCGAACAGCCAGTCCAAATTCATGTAAACGTTTGCGAATGGTGCTTTGACTGACATTAACGTTTAGTTTGTCTCAGCTGACATCTTAGAGTGGAACAAGTCACTGTTCGATGGCGCAGGGCTGACAACAAGAGGTACCGGTCATCATGTCTATTGGTGCATCTAGGGCGACCTGGCCGGTGGCGATCCTCCACACTTCCTGTGGCCTGAAATCTCTCCAAAATTCTTTGGATAGTACAGTGTGACACTGCAAGCAGTCTAGCAACCTCACGGACAGATAAATCACTTTCAACCCACGCTATAGCCCTCATTCTTTGTAAGGTGTCAAGACTTCTTCTCGGTGGCATGGTTTTTGCAAGTGATGAAACTACCCTAAGTCTGCTGATTGTAAAACAAATTAAGAGTGAACTCTGTTCATGAAAAGTCGCCATTGGGCGTGGAATGCCAATCAGCACGATTACTTCTCCTGTTTGGTTGTACGGAAGTTTGAAAAAAAACAGATTAAAAATGTGAATTTATGGTCAGCAAACCAAATTGCACGTGATCACCATGGTTGTCGGTGAGTTGTTTTTATGCTTAACGTGCATAGAGGACTGTCGGAGAAAGATATTGCACCCATTTTTACTAAAAACTTCCTTCATTTAATCATTCTATGCACTTATATAAAAGTGTATTGAAAATAATAGGTGGCCAATGACTTTTGACGAGTAGTGTATAATCTTACAACTTTCTCTGACAAACAGCATACAGTCTGCAATATATTGATCAAACAAAGAAAACTACAGGGCTACAACATGAATAATAACACTGACAAACAACATTTTTCTTTCTTATATAAGAATAAGTGTTCTTAGGTCAGTTTCTTGCGCTGATTTCAAATCTGAAATCCGTTTATCTCTATCACGTCGGGTTCTTAAGATATTTGTGAATAAATATATTTTTGGGAAACCGTTATTTGCTCCGTTTCATTTTTATTCTATAGCTTATTAAAAATTAATAAAAAGCAACATAATTTTACTTTTTATACTGCTAAAAGATGCATGACATATGTTACGCGATTTTTCAAATAGTTACTGTATTTTGAAATAATTCTGAGCAAAATATGGCTTCTAGAAGTTGTAGAAATTCGGCTGATCTGTTCTGTTACGTGTGCGGATATTTTACCGATCGTGTTGACCAGAAAAACTTTACACCATTACTAAAGAAAGCAGATGAACTTTATTTCGATTCGAAAGTTGATGATGCAAATAAATCTTGGAAGCCCAATGCAGTTTGTTCGATACATTGGCAGGTTGGTTACGAAAATCGCCGAAGCATAAGTCGATGCCTTTTGGAGTGCCAGTAATATGGCGTGAACATACAACTCACACTACTGATTGTTACTTCTGCTTGACAAATATCCATGGTTTCACTTTTAAAACTAGAAAGTCTGTGGTTTATCCAAATATTGAATCGGTTTCGAAACCAGTGCCTCATGATCCAATCACGTGTCCGATCCAAGTACCACCAGAACAATATCCGTTGGACGTAAATGAACCATCAGAAAGTGATAGTTTACCTGCTTTAGAAACTAATTCTGACTCAGATTACATACCGGTGAATGATGGTGTTTACTTAATTAACCATTCAGATCTTTCAGATCTAATACGTGATCTCGCTCTTACCAAAGGACAAGCGGAATTACTCGGTTCGCGACTCAAAGAATGAAATCTTTTAGCGCCCAATACTCCGATATCTAAATTTCGTCATAGACACAGAGAACTTGTTCAATACTTTGAGATGGGTGATGACATTTGCTATTGCAAAGATGTAAACGGTCATGAGCACATAGTCAACGAATGGCGATTTTTCATCGATTCTTCCAAGACTAGTCTAAAAGCCGTGTTATTGCATAACAGAAATTTTTTTTCATCAATTCCAGTCGCCTACTCTGTTCATATGAAAGAAACTTATGACAATATGGCTATACGTTTGGAAAAAATAAAGTACAATGACTACCAATGGCGGATTTGTGGAGACCTAAAGGTCATTGCAATTCTCACGGGCATGCAGACTGGGTATACTAAATTTTGTTGCTTCTGATGTGAATGGGACAGCCGCAACAGACAGGAACATTATGCAAGAAAGGTGTGGCCTATCCGGGATCGTATGCAGCTCGGGCATAAAAATGTAATACGCGAGCCATTAGTTAACAAAGACAGCTTCATTTTACCACTGTTACATATAAAGTTGGGGCTCATGAAGAATTTTGTAAAAGCGTTAGATAAAACGAGCAAAGCTTTCACTTATTTTCGAGAAAAGTTTCCGCAAGTTAGCGATGCAAAGATAAAGGAAGGTATCTTTGTAGGACCTCAGATTAGGAAAGTTATTGCAGACAAACAATTCGAGAACTTGTTACATGGTAGTGAACTTCGCGCATGGATGGCATTCAAATCGATCGTCGATAACTTTCTGGAAAATCACAAATCTGTCGACTATGTTGCATATTGTTAAGCAGTGCATAGATGCATACAGAATTATGGGCTGTATCATGTCCCTCAAAATCCATTTGCTCGATTCGCATCTTGACTTTTTCCCTGAAAACCTTGGCGAATTCAGCGATGAACATGGAGAATGATTCTATCAAGATATCGCCGTAATGGAGTCACGTTATCAAGGATGGTGGAGTGTGACCATGCTTGCCGATTATTGTTGGATGCTTCATCGCGATGTACCACATGCCATTCACCGACGAAAGTCGACTGCAAAGAAATTCAAGCCTACATAACTGTTATACTTCTTGTACGAATGATGTTGTAATACTGTATGCGTTGTTAAAAAACTTCAATTGCGTATTTCTAGAGATCCCGACCTGATAGAGAAAAACGGTTTGCAGATTTAAAAACAGCGCATTAAAATTGACCAGAAAAACATAGAAATGTTAGAGAAAGAAAAAAAAAAGTTTTTTTTTGTTAGTCAGTGTAATCAATATATTTGATACCAAAAATTGCAAATCTGCAAAACACATTACCGAAAAATATAGTTTTTTTTTTTTGCATTAAATTCAATATTCACAACATCATATTTCAAAAAGTATAAAAGGTACAAGCTTTAACTTTGTACATATTAATCTGCATACTACACAAATACATCTCTAATTTTTTTTTGAGGATTTAAACATCTAATTGTTCTTGTAGAATTTTTTTAAATGTATCCAGAGGCGAATTTGTCGCAGGGGAAGAAAAAATGTGAAAATGAAGAAAACGTTTTTTTTAAAGATACTATCCATTCTTCTTCTTCTTTGATCCTTAGCCGCTCCCGTCAAAGCAGTCAGTAGCCATCACGCCTAGTGGCGTCTTGTAGAGCAACAACAAATTGATTCCGCTTTGCTCGGTCGGTGGCCATCCTTTGTACAGTGCCCCAAATCTGGTTCATTCTTTGCATCTCAGCCTCCACAGTCCTCCACCAGGTTGTTTTTGGTCGGCCTCTTTTTCGTTTTCCTTCAGGGGTCCAAAGCATAGCTGTTCTTGTGATGGCATCGGGGTCTCTTCTGAGGACATGGCCAACCCAGCTCTAGCGTCTGCTAGCTATGATGGTGTGCATGTCCTCTTGCTTGCTCCGAGAAAGCAGATCTTGGTTGGTGATGGTATTCGGCCAAAAGATTCGGTGAAGTTTTCTTAGGCATGTTGTGTGAAAAGAGGACAATTTCGACATTTCCTTCTCTGTAACTCTCCAGCATTCTGCATCATAGAGAAGCACAGAAAGCACACAGCTCTGATATAATCTTAATTTTGTGCTTGTGCTGTATTGAGAGGACTTTCGTTTAGGCTAAAAAAGGCTGTTCTTGCCTTATTCATTCTGATGTTGATGTTTTTGCCTGCCCCGCCGTCTGGTGGTACTATGCATCCTAGGTATGTGAAGGTGTCTGTGTGTACCAGTTGCTGATTCCTTACTGATATGGGCTCAGGGTTGCTCATATTTAGCGTCATGACCTCTGACTTCTTTAAATTGATGTTCAAGCTTGCCTGCTGGCTAAACTTATTAAGTCTATCCGTTTTTTCCTGGATGTGTTGATATGAATGTGCTAGTAGTACTGCTAGTACTGCAATGTCATCTGCATGTTACAGATCTTCCAATATAGAAAATGTAGTCCATCTTATTCCTCTTGGACTGCCTTCTGTTGTCTGGCGCATCACCCAGTCTATGACTGTTAAAAATAGGGTGGTTGATAAGGGGCATCCCTGTCGTACTCCTGTCTTCACATCAAAGGTTAGGTTGCTCTGCCCAACATTACACGTAAAGTTGGCATAGAGGCTTTTTATGATTGACACTATGCAGCTTGGAATTCCATAAGCCCTCAGTATTTTCCATAAACTGTCCCTATGTATGCTGTCAAAAGCCTTTTCAAAATCAACAAAATTTATGTAAAGCTGTCTTTGCCATTCTGAGCACTGCTCTATAATGTTCCTGAGAGTGATATATGGTCTACACATCTTCTGTTCTTTCTAAATCCTGCTTGTTCTTTCCTCAGTTTGTAGTCTACTGCCTTTGAAATTCTCTGTATAATTATCCTGCCTAGTATTTTGCTGGGAACTGAGAGAAGAGTGATTCCTCTCCAATTATTGCAGTCTGAAAGATCTCCCTTCTTGGGCAATTTGACAATTATTCCTTTGTTCCACTCTGATGGTGTTGTCCCTGTTTTCCACACTTGTGCAAATAGTGGTTCTAATAGTTCTGCTGCTAGCTCAGGGTCTGTGTTAAATAGCTCTGCATTTAAGTTATCATGGCCCGGAGCTTTACCGTTCTTTAACCCTTTGATTGCTGTGATGATTTCTTCTTTTCGTGGAATGTCTGTATTTACATCTAGATCGTTTTCAGCCTCAGGAACATTCAATTGTGTCTCTGGTATTTCCTTGTTCAGAGTTTCTCTGAAGTGCTCTGCCCATCTTGTTTCCTGTCCCTCTGCTGTCTTGATGAGATTTCCTTGCTTATCTCTTACTAATGTAATATTGTTTGCACCTTGTTTTCCGCTGATGAATTTAGTTATTTTGTATACTGTGCTTTGTTCATTTCTCAGTGCTGCCTCTTCTGCCTGTTTTGCAAGATCGTCTAGGAAATTCCTTTTGTTGGCTCGGGTTTGGCGTTTAACTTCCCTGTCCAGTTGACTGTACTGTTCGCTATATAGTTGCTTTAACCTGGGGGACTTCGCTTCTGTTTTCTTTCTTTTCATTTCCTTTCTCATCTTTATGGTGTTTAGTGTTTCTGGTGTTATCCAGTCTTGCTTCTTCCTTTCCTGGAATCCTAAGCATGATTTGCTACTTTCCTTATATATTGTTGAAATGGTGTTGAAATTCTGGTCTATATCATCAGTCAATGTCTTTTCCTGGCTTTTGGCAAATTGATATTGTTTCTTTATGTGAGAAACTATTGAACACCAATCTCAGTCTACAACCTGTAGTATTCCTGACAGATGCAAGATCAGCACTCCAAGCACTTCAGTCCAGAAAATTGCCAGGTATACAAGCCCTACTTTCTGAACTGTGCAACCAGCGCAGGGTTGCCATGCAGTGGATACTGTCTCATTGTGGAATACCAGGAAACGAGAGAGCAGACGGACTGGCTAAAGAAGGTGCTGCAGATGAGCAACCGGATGTACCAGTTACGTACCATCAGAAGAAAAAGATGATCAAATCAACCAGAAAGCCACCAACACCAACACAGGATGACTACCAAGCTATGAACAGATCAGAACAAATTGTCATTCTGCGCCTCAGAACAGGACACAACCGCCTCCGCAGCCACATGTATACAAAATTCAAGATTGGCAATTCAGCCATGTGAACATGTGGACAGGCACCTCAGAGTGCAGAGCACGTACTTCAAGATTGCCCCGAATATGATATATTGAGGCAAACCCACTGGCCCAGAGAAACAACACTGGAAGCAAAACTATACGGACCTCTGTATGAACTACAAAAGACAGTGAAGTTTATACAAGAAACAACATTGCAGATATAGACAATATATTTCAAGCGAACGAAAGAAGAAGAAGAATGGCTAATGCAGTCATATTAGGACCCACAATTTGACAGTGATTATCTCTGTGAGGTAATTCTTCTTCTTCTTCTTCCATCCTTAGCCATCAACCGGCAAAGCAGTATGTGGCCAGTACGCCTAGTGGCGTCTTAGGGCAACAACAAATTGATCGATCTATCGCTGTTTCCACCACGCCTAGTGGCGTCTTTGTGGAACAAAAACAGACCAAACAATCTATCATTGTTTCCGTAATCAGATTGGTTGGCAAGCAGGTGATCAGCCCACTGTGCGAAGTTTTTACGGGATGGGGTAAACAGCCCCATGCCCATACCCTCCTTAGTCGCTTTTTACGACATGCGTG
Source organism: Oreohelix idahoensis (assembly GCA_024509875.1). Taxonomy (NCBI): domain Eukaryota; kingdom Metazoa; phylum Mollusca; class Gastropoda; order Stylommatophora; family Oreohelicidae; genus Oreohelix; species Oreohelix idahoensis. The sequence continues at coordinate 402,095 of JAMPIV010010000.1, forward strand.
GTAGGGTGCAGTGTTACTATTCTTTGCTCCCCTTTCGGGCCCCGGTAACACACGGGTGTCTGTGAGGTAATGCTGCTTAGATATTGGTGTAAATATATGTAGTTTGTCTTCATAGTCTTAAAATGATACCCATCATCTGCTATATTTCATTGCCTTTAGGTTGAAAGAAATATGGAATCAAATGTCACACGTCTAATTACAGAAATGAAGCAGGAAACAGACAATGAGGTATGTCAAATATTTATGCCCCATGTAATTCCCCTGGGTCTCTGAAGAGACAAAGAAAGAATATGCCTACTACACTCCTGAGCATGGCGTACAAAGTGACTTGTGGGGTTGTGGGTGGGGCTGGCTACCTCATTATGTTAAACAAATTGTCACAGACTCCACTGCTACAAGTGTATGTGAATGCTTGGTGCAGGCTTCTAGCAAGTGGTCCAGCTGTAATGGTGGCTGTATGCTCTGTTAGGAGCACAAAAAGAAGATGAATGAAAATATTGACATTTGGAAGCTTTCAAGGATGTCATGGTATAATGTTAAATTCCTGAGAAAAAAGGAATTTTTTTGCAATATGCTGAACATGTAAATAAATGTTTTTGAACAATTTTATGTGAGCATTTTCATAATTTAAATTGATCTATACTGGGAATTTGTTCACTAAAGTCTTAGTTAGGCCTATTTTTATGTGTTTACTTAAATCCTAAAGTTTGTGACTTGTAAGAAACTAATTAAAAAAAAAAAAAATTTCAGGCATCAAAGAATATTAAAACAAATGCCCCAATTGTAATTGTAGGAGAAAAGCAGGATTTAAGTTACTGGTTTTTAAATTTTACTGGTCAAATAATGGAAGTTAGCAGGTTCCCATTAAAACTGGGGGGATGGGGAGAGGCAGCAGAGTGGTGCATGTCTAAAATATCTTTAAAACTTTATGACTTGACAGCCAGAATGGTTGAGGTGCCTTACAATTTCCCCTCCCTACTGCCATTCGAGTTAGACTCTTTTCAGTCAAAGGTTTACAGAGATTCTTACCACATATAAATCAATGAAAGGAAGGGGAAAAAGTGTTCTTGTACAGTTATGAACTGAATCAGCTTCTACAGAAGAGAAGAATTATGTTAAAGAGGGTTTCGGTGGAACTACCTCATCTGTTATGGAACATCTAGAGCTAGAAGTGATAGCTGACCATCTTTGAGGGAGAAGAAATTACCACAAAACATTGTTATTGTTATAAAGAATTGACATCATTGCACTCTGGGCAAACCCATAGGTGCTCAGTCTCCATCAGCATATGTCGAAGAGTGTGAATGCTAACTGTTCCTGTATCTCGCTGGTTGTAAACATGATGGATGCATCTTCTCATACATCCATCTCTGTTAGCTTTACATTTGATGCCAAATGCCAACAGTCTTAACCTTGATGATTCATCTATTGCAGTGTCATTCTCTAACAGGCGATTATTAATTGTTCTCAGTATATCTCCCTTATCCATATCAAATGTCCTTACTATGGGTGCTCGATGCTAATCTGTCAGCTCTTTCATAACCACATACCCCAGCATGACCAGGACAGTATATCCACACCAGCTCTTGTAGACTGGAAACTTCTATGAATGTTTTCCATTTATGACACAACCAACCACTTTGAACCTTCCAAAGCATGAACTGAGAGTCAGACACAATGAGAGCCTTTGTTAATGACGTTTCAGTTATCCACCTTAAGGCTGCAGTAACAGCCTCGACTTCCATTCTCATGCTGGAAGTTGTTATCTTGTAAGCACCAATATGTTTGGCAACGATTCTGCCCTGTACCCTAACAGAGAAGCCCCAACCGGATTTCTCACCACAGATCACAGAGCCATCTGTATAGACAATGGCCCCAAGAAAAAACATAAAGAAAGTTACCCTATATGAGATTTACAGTAGTTCACAATTTACAGAGGAATAATGTTTATATCAAATACCAGCAGAATGGAAGGAAGGTTTTCTGGTTCAAGTTGCTTAAGAAGGGAGATTTACAAGAGCACACAAATTACATAGGAACAATTTTACCATCAGTGCCATGAAAATATTTAACAGGATCATCTTTGAGAGATTAAAAGAGTCCATAGATAGACAGCTGAGAGATAAACAAACAGGTTTAAAGTAAAACAGATCCTGTTCAGATCAGACTGCCACATTGAGAATAAATAGTGGAACAAAGTCTGAAACGAAACTTATCTCTTTACATAGGATTTGTGGACTATGAAGATACATTTGACAATGCGGACAGGCAATCACTTCAGAAATTGGTGAAACATTATGGAGTCCCCCCTGAAGATCATTAACTTAATAAAGAAAACATGAAGACACGATGTGCAGAGCTGTTCATGGACAAAATTTTACAGAATTATTTTGGATAAAAGATGAAGTGTGACAGGGATTGCCTCCTGTCACCATTTCTCTTCCTATTGGCTATAGATTGAATTTTGAAAACATTGACCTCAACCAACAACTTTAGTCAACAGAAAAGGTATCCAATGACTAAACAACCTGACTATGTAGATTTATTAGATGGCCTCACTCTCCTGTCCCATAGCCATAATCAGATTCAAGACAATGAAAATGCTTGATGTGAGTTTACAGCAAGTAGATCTGAAAATACACAGGGAGAAAAGAAAGATAATGAAAATAAATGCAGCAAATAATAACAGTATTGCACTTGAAGAAATGCCCCTTCAAGATCATACATATACCTTGGCAGCAATGTAGACCAAGTAGGATGGACTGACAGTGATATCAAAATAAGAATACAAAAAGCTAGAGGAGCTTTCATTGCATTGGTAAATATCTCGAGAGCAAAACAGTTAAGCCCAGCACAAAAATCAAAATCTTAAGTTCAATGTGAAGTCAGTACGGCATGACTCTGAAACCTGGAGAAAACAATGACAACAACCAAAAAAGCTAGACTTTCATAAATGTGTGCTTGCGTGGAATAGAATGATTGAAGTGGTATGACCAGATCACCTTGCGGAACTGATGACAAGAACCAAACAAGTACTAGTGGTACAAGAGATGAGACAGACATGAGGAAGACATAGTAGGACTTGAGCTGAAGGCACAAGAAAGGAAGACTTAGCCTAAGTTTGTTGAAGGCATATGCTTCTTGGAGAGCATGATGAGGAATGTTACTATCAGTGTCAGTGAAAATCTTTAACTGGATCATGAGGAATGTTACTATCAGTGTCAGTGAAAATCTTTAACTGGATCATGATGAATGTTACTATCAGTGTCAGGGAAACTCTTTAACTGGATCATGATGAATGTTACTATCAGTGTCAGTGAAAATCTTTAACTGGATCATGATGAATGTTACTATCAGTGTCAGTGAAAATCTTTAACTGGATCATGATGAATGTTACTATCAGTGTCAGTGAAAATCTTTAACCCTCTATTGGGCCATTTATGAAATAGTTGGAAAAAAAATTCTTGGAGTGGTTTTTTTGGCTGTCCCATGTCTGAAAAGTGGTGTGAAGGTTAATTTTGGGCAAAAAAATGTTTAGTTAGTGTTTTATGGGTATGTTGCCAATTGGCAACAAATCACCATTAAGGTTGGGAACATTTATTGTTGCCATTTGGCAACATATATCTTTTAACTATGTTTTTATGTCTAACAACATCTATTTCACCTTTTTTTACTCCCTACCTACATTTAATATTTAAACAGTAAATAGCAGACAACAAAATTTGTGAAACTTCATGAAGTTAAGTGTAATTTATACAGAAAATGCCACACATACAATGAAACATATAGTTACTGAAAAAAAAAAAATCTTCTGTCTCGTGACTCAATCACAGCTCCACACTCATGTTTCATGAAATACTTTGAAACAGTTTGAATGTTTATTGAGGCACAAGTGTAGGTTACACTTCTCACAGACAGTTCTGGAGTACCCCTTGCATCCAGGAAGTTTGCATCTCCCTTTGTTGGTGACGGAATTGGGGCTGTGGCCAACATTGTCAGTTCTGACATGAAAAGGAGGTACATTTGCTGTTTGCCCTCTCTTCTTTTTAGCCACCAGCTGTGTCTCAGTGCTTCCTGATGGCCTTCCCCTTTTATTATTTTCACTTTTTCCTGCTTTTAGGAGACACAAAGCAATCTGCAACTTGAAATCAACTAATGGTAGTCTGTCCTTTTTTTCCATACCATCCTTACACACATCTGAACAATAAGTTAGCCAAGTTTGCACCACAGAAACATCCAGGAAATGAAACAATATTCTGTGGTACCATTTCTTGGATCTAATAGGTATACGATAGAGTGCCAGCAAGGAGTCCAGCAAATCTACCCCTCCCATGAACATGTTATATTCTTTCACAGCTGCAGGGCAAGAAATGTGTATTTCCTTCTTGGCTTTTCTGTCCCATCTTCTGACTACACATTCTGGTTCAACTGCTGCATAGGTGCTTAGCAGTGTGACTGCTTTATTGTCATACCATTTGATAGCTTTCAATGTGGCTCCGTTTGTTGCTGCAGTACAAACAACAGATGACCCTCTTCCTTTCGTTTTCAGTTCCTTATCGGAACACAGATTACACCCTTTCAGCCGGTTTGCGCGGACAGTGCCAAGACATGCAATGCCTTGTTTCCAGAGGCATGCCTGCAATGCTGGCGAATTAAACCAGTTGTCAAAATATACTTTATGCCACACATTTTTAGGGATACGTTGAAGAAGTCTCAGCACGATATTAGCTGATGCTCCTAAATCAGGTTGGCCAGGACACACGTCAATTTTTCCAGTGTAAATTTCAAAATCATGAATCAAACCAGAAATGCTTGAACAAACGAAGACTTTATAGCCCCACTTTTTGGGTTTCTTTGGGTTGTACTGACGCAGAGATGATTGACCTTTGAATGGGATAACTTGCTCATCAATGCTCAGCCTTTCTGCTGGTTTGATTGAATTGAATTTCACTTTCAGAGCGTCAACTAAAGGTCTTAATTTGAACAATTTGTCGCCTTCATTGTCTTGCTGCTTGTTGTTGTCATTGCAGTGAATGTTACTTTTGATTTCTTTAAACCTCTTGTTCGTCATAGTATCAGCAACAAGTCCATAGCGCGTTGTAGAGTCCCAGTACAATTTACAACTGGGCATTCTAACAATACTCATCATAAACGCAATTCCAAAAAAACTGTTCCAGTTCTGGCTGGCTCAATCTGAGAGGCTTCATGATGTTTTTCTGGATGCTGTACTTGTTTGATTCAGTGACCATATGTGCCATTGTATCATCATCAATGAATCTGCGGAAGTATTCTATTGGTTCTGAGGTAACTGATACGTGTGCCGAATCACCAGAGAAGGGCGGAGCTTCAGAAGATACATCTGAGGCTTCACGGTGTCTCCATAGCATCCGACGACGATCAAAGGTTACATCTGTGTCCTCCAGCTCTGATGCAGATGATTCTGAAAAAAAAGAAAACAAAGATATTAATTATCTGGCAACATAAACAATCATTTATTGGTATACTGGTGTACATGTTATTATTCTGATAATAGTAATAATGATAAAAATTATTCTAATCCACATTATGGTATAAAGCGTTCCACAAGTAAGTCTCCGTCAGCCGATATTTAGTACCTGATGGACTAGGCTGAAACTGTACATAGGTTGTACACTGATGGACAAGGCTACAACTGCAGTCTGAAATAAAGTGGCCACATTAAAAAAAAAACATCAATTAAATTCAACAAACCTGAATCGGTTGTGTCCGAGGAAGGGCCGGGTTGCCACGTGTTATCCAGGATGTCTTCAGCCTCACTGTCTGACAGCTCACTATCGCTAGAAGCCTCAGGTATTGGTCTATAGATTGTAGTCTTTTGGCTGTAAAATTTTTGAGGATCCATTGTGTTTAACTGTAAAAAAAAATTTTTTAAAAATGACAACATATACATTTTGTAATTCAAAAGTTTTTCATCACAAAATTGTTTAATCTCATCTGATGATACATTATGTTTTGTGATTACTGGCAATTTGAGTGGTTATCATGTGTAGTTTAGTTCTAAAAGTCAAGTCTAGATGAAGTAAATATGTTTTATTCATTTACAATATTATTAGTAATTTATACTGGTAATTCTACTATTTACATTGACCTTTTTAGGATACATAAAATTGCAAATAACAACTTTTTTTTAAATGATGAAGTTTAATCAATTATAATGAGAATAAAATACTAATGTTGTTGATTACAGAGAAATACAACATTAAATATCATTTATTAGGTAAAAAGCAACTGTTGCCAATTGGCAACATGAAGTGGTTTTTATTCCTTAATCGACTTTTGTTGCCAAATGGCAACATACCTAAAATGTAAAATAAGAGTAACTTATTTTATTTATTTGTGATGGGTCCGGGAAGACGCCCCTGAGGCCCCACCCCCACTTCAGTTCAAGGCATGTTTGTCCCCCACATATTTTCGTTGTGCGCGAAGCATGCTGGGATGTGAAAATTCTAACGAGATAGAAAATATATTAATTAGGCCACAATAACGCCTAAATATTAATTGTGGTGTATAGTTGTGAGTTATATTTGAGATTCGTGTGTTATATTAAATAGCTGTAGGTTTTATTTGTGTTTTCGCTATTCCTAAGCGATAATCGCGAGTGTTATTTAAGTAGCGCGATTACGGCGCGCGCGGAGTAAGTGAGTGTTTAGGCTTAGCAGTCTATAAAAAGCGTGCGGTAGCCAGCAGCGACTTTTCCTAGTATTAGCCCAGCCGAGAGAACAAACGAGGCGAGGCGACCAGTGAAGGTAGCAGATGGACCAGAGCACGTAAGCTATTAGCATCGGGCACTGTTGGGTGTTTTGTTTCGTTTTGTTGGGTTTTGTGATGTTCGCTAGTTTATTTGTTTAATGTTTGCTTTGTCACTGAATGGGCTGTAAAAATAAATATAGCCCCTGCCTCTAGAATCAAGAGTTTTATTGTTGTTCGGGTCGGTGCGAGTGTGACAAGAGAGTGATATCACACATCACAATATAATCATCATCATCATCTCGCCCACCCTATCACAATTGGCGTCGTCGGCAGGATAGGCAGACAGTGACACTGAGCAAACAGCAGACGAACAAATAGTGTAAACACCCAGCAGTGCATTCCTGCAGCAAGATGGCTAATGCGCATATGAAGATACTGTACGTGGAGGAGCCAGAGATAAGGTTGTTTAGTGGAGAGGGGAGGCCCACTTGGCAAGAGTTTGTGGGAGATGTGGAAGCCGCGTGGAAGGTGGCGCCTTTTTGCGCAGAAGACAAGTTAGACATGATATGGAACAACGTTACACCAATGGTATCTAGAGAGTTACGGATACAAGGTGGAGCCAATGCCAGCCCTGAGAAGTTACTGGAAATTGTAAAAAAAGCCTACAGCGAGCAACCACAAGTCAGTGAGGTGAACAGGAATTTCCCTTGGGAATATGCTGTTTATGGTGGAAGTAAAAAGCCTGAGACACGGGTCCAGATAGCAAGTGCAGAAATTAAGAAGGAGGAGGAGGCACTCAGAGCAGAATTATCCTTCCTAAAGTCCCAGATAGCACAGATGTCAGAGTCCAGTTCGCCAGCACAAGAGGAGGTGCAGAGAAAGAGAGCACCATGCCAGCCGCGGGAACAGCCAACGCAAGACAAGGAGGTGTGTCCGCGGGAACAGCCAAAGCACGACGAGGAGGTGCATGTTCTGGTATGTGAGAGTCAAGCTGTTGTTAACGAAAGCAGTGAGCTGACAGTACCGACCAGTGCAGCTGCACCGACAAGGCGAAAAGGAGTTTGCAAGTGGTACAGTGTCCGCAGGGGATGGGGATTCATCACGCCAGATGATGGAGGTATTGATGTATTTGTACATCAGACCAAGATCTTCAGAAAGGGATTCCGGAGTCTGGCGAGAAATGAGAGAGTAGAGTTTGACAGCAAACCATCGGTCCAGGGCATGGAAGCAATTTATGTATGCGGCATTGGCGGTCAAGAGTGTAAGGGCAGCAGAAAGCGACCCATGGCACAGAGGAAGCCCAGAAAGATAAGATGCTACAATTGTGGAGACTTGTCAGACCACATGGCAGCCAAGTGCCCTCAAGGCCCGCTTCCGAAGAGATGTTTTCATTGCAAGTCAACTGAACATTTGATAGCCGCCTGTCCCTCAAAGAGCTCTTTCCCGAGACGTGCTACCACAACCAGGTTTCCTTCCGGGTGCAAGCCAAGAGATGACCGTGACAACTGTCACACTAAGGGCGCCGAGAAAACTACCCGTCGTCTAGGGGAGGAAACCCGTCCTAAGCAGATAGGAGGGAGTGCAAATCAAGGTTCAGCAGAGGAGACTCATCAAAAGCAGACTGTGGGGAATGTAAGCCACCGTCCACACAAAATGAGTGCAGAACACGTCAAGAGCGATCCCCCTACAGATTCGACAGCTACATGCACTGGCAAGCAGATGTCACAAGCCAGCAGCGACGCGGCACAAGTAGGCGAATCTTCTAGACCACAGCAACTGCCAGCCCGACAAAGCACAACTAGGGACATGTCGACCAAGACAGTCCCCAGCCGGGTTGTACCGATGACAGAAGCTCAGCCCAAAGCATCGCCGCAGAGAAAGAGTCATACGCAGCACCAACGATCTAAGAGGCTACGATCGAAGCGCCAGAGGTGGTGATGTTGTCGGGACGACAACAAAATCAGGAGGGAGATATGTGATGGGTCCGGGAAGACGCCCCTGAGGCCCCACCCCCACTTCAGTTCAAGGCATGTTTGTCCCCCACATATTTTCGTTGTGCGCGAAGCATGCTGGGATGTGAAAATTCTAACGAGATAGAAAATGTATTAATTAGGCCACAATAACGCCTAAATATTAATTGTGGTGTATAGTTGTGAGTTATATTTGAGATTCGTGTGTTATATTAAATAGCTGTAGGTTTTATTTGTGTTTTCGCTATTCCTAAGCGATAATCGCGAGTGTTATTTAAGTAGCGCGATTACGGCGCGCGCGGAGTAAGTGAGTGTTTAGGCTTAGCAGTCTATAAAAAGCGTGCGGTAGCCAGCAGCGACTTTTCCTAGTATTAGCCCAGCCGAGAGAACAAACGAGGCGAGGCGACCAGTGAAGGTAGCAGATGGACCAGAGCACGTAAGCTATTAGCATCGGGCACTGTTGGGTGTTTTGTTTCGTTTTGTTGGGTTTTGTGATGTTCGCTAGTTTATTTGTTTAATGTTTGCTTTGTCACTGAATGGGCTGTAAAAATAAATATAGCCCCTGCCTCTAGAATCAAGAGTTTTATTGTTGTTCGGGTCGGTGCGAGTGTGACAAGAGAGTGATATCACACATCACAATATAATCATCATCATCATCTCGCCCACCCTATCACATATTTATAACTATTAAAGCATTTGTTACAAAGATAAGTGGTTTAAGTTACTCAACATATTTTTTATACACCGTTTTCATAAGGAATTTTAAAAAATAATGTGAAGTAAACTCACCTCTCAATTCGATCTTGCAAACCAGCTACCATGCCTTGACAAAAGAGTGCGTGAAAAAAAAGTATTTCTCCAACAAATGAGTTACCCGGTAATTTAAAATTGGGAATGTTTCTAGAACACAATAAAACAAAAAAATTATTAATTTGAACGCCGGATAGTGAAATAGATGACTTTAAACGGTATGTTGCCAAATGGCAACAAGGCCCAATAGAGGGTTAACTGGATCATGATGAATGTTACTATCAGTGTCAGTGAAAATCTTTAACTGGATCATGATGAAAGTTACTATCAGTGTCAGTGAAAATCTTTAACTGGATCATGATGAATGTTACTATCAGTGTCAGTGAAAATCTTTAACTGGATCATGATGAATGTTACTATCAGTGTCAGTGAAAATCTTTAACTGGATCATGATGAAAGTTACTATCAGTGTCAGTGAAAATCTTTAACTGGATCATGATGAAAGTTACTATCAGTGTCAGTGAAAATCTTTAACCGGATCATGATGAATGTTACTATCAGTAGTCAGTGAAAATCTTTAACTGGATCATGATGAATGTCACTATCAGTGTCAGTGAAAATCTTTAACTGGATCATGATGAATGTTACTATCAGTGTTAGTGAAAATCTTTTACTGGATCATGCTTGAGAGATTAAGAGTCCATAGGGTTGGTCTAGAATTGTCATTCCTTTTTTGTTTTTCTTTCTGTTATTTTTATTTCCTTCAACACCTAAAGATCTATCGAGTCATCACATGTGATCTACTGATAAATTATGATTGACCAGTTGCAAACTCCTGAACTAGATTGAAAGGAAGAATTTCTACATTATTATTAATAACTTAAATTCTTTTCTGTCATCATTGCTGCAGTACAGGTGTATACACGAACTAACACTGTTAGCATTGCTCCTGTCTAAGAGTTAAAATCTTGTCTAACTGTGATTTACTCATATCTCTGGGCAGTGAGAGCGAGTCAAGTGTGTTCTGTCATTTTTATTCTCATTTTCTTTTTTTAATTTGAGAAGTTATTTTATGGTTAGGGTTTGTTAACTGCTAGTGTGAAAGGTATTAAACAGATGTGGACCCAAGGGAGAGATAGGAACTGTGGGTCACAGATATATTAGAAATGAGGGTGGGGAAACAGGCAGAAATGGAAAGTGACAAATTTTTTATTGAAAAAAAAAAGCAAATCTCTGTAACAAGGGTCCTCGAACTTTATAGCACCGTAGGCACATTTTATGTTAACTAATAGGGTGAAGAGCAACAACCAATTTTTGTGACTCACTTATTACTTACTTACTTAGTCATCCCTCTTCTGCCGTGAGGTGTACAGGTTTGGAGGATGGAGTGCTATACTATCGTATCAGCTGTCTTCCTTCTGGCCTGGCTCCAATCCAGTCCTCAATCGTTCAGAGTCTGAGATTGTTTAATGTGGTCCTCCCAGTGGAGTTGTTCCTGGCTTTTAGTTTCCCATGCTTGTTATGGTAGCCAATCTTCTTCCATTCTGCAGACAAGGCCACATAATTGCAGTTGGGACTGTTCTACTTGAGTCTGCAGTAGTTGGGTTTTGAAGCCTTGCCATATCCTCTGGTTGCAGACCATATCTCTTCCTGTCGCTTTACCATCTCCCTCAGATACCTTATTTCTAAGATTTAAATCTGGCTTTTTTGTGGATTGTAGTCATTGCCTATGACTCGCATCCATGTGACAAGACTTGAATATAGATGGGGCGTTATACAAGGGGATTGACATAAGTCTTGGGCCTGACCATGAAGGAGTCATAGGAGGAAGATGAAACTTGGCACATTTAAAGTTCATCATATTTGCACTGAATGTGTAAAGTACGCGTTTGTTTCTTCAATGGGTTTTCCCGCTACGGTGCACAGCGCAACGTACCCTATTGACCGGATCTGCTGCTTCAAAGATTTGACAAATCAATGGAAAAGAAGGAGGCCAGAGCTGTGATAAAATTTCTGATGTTTCAGGGGAAAACACCTACAGAAATACACAGGGAGATGGAACCAGTGTTTCGTGATTCTTGTCCTTCATATACTTCGGTAAAAAAACTGGTGTCAACAGTTTAAGTGCGGCCTCTCAAATGTTGCTGATCTGCCAAGATCTGGTAGACCAGCCTCAGAGTGCAACGATGAAAATGCAACAAGAGTGAAGAAAATCATTGACCAGGATCGAAAAATGACAATTGTGGAGATAGCTAGTAGAGTAAAACTAAATGAAAGAACAGTTTATAGAATTTTACACAACAGACTGAACATGAGAAAAGTGTGTGTTCCGCGACTGTTGACACGTGAACAGAAGCAAACGAGGGTAAATTGCTGTCAACAGTTGCTCAAAAAGTGTCAGTCAAAAAATTTTTTGGAGACCATGGTGACAGTAGATAAGACTTGGGTACACCATTATGACCCCGAATCCAAAATTGCCAGCATGTAATGGAAAACCCAGGGCTCCCCAACACCTGTCAAGCCGAAAGCGCAGAAATCTGCAGGAAAAGTGATGCTGACTGTTTTTTTGGGACGGCAGAGGTGTCCTTTTGAAAGATTATCTGCCTCGTGGCCATGAAATTTCTTTTTTAAATTTTAAAAATCGGACATCAAACAACCGAGTTACAGCATTTCAAAATTGTGGGGAATTACAAAAATTTTCAAACATCTTCGCACCGAACAAATTGCCTGACTTTGCACAATCATAACTACAGTCAACAAACACTTACCAAGTCAATAATGCTTTTTGTACAAAGTCATACAAGTCCTTATTGCAGAAAAGAAACATGGGAAGTACAACAAATCAATTAAATGAATTATGGTCCATCAAAATTGACAAAAGATGCAGTAGCAAGTCTCATTGTTATGCTCGCAAAGTGCAAATATGCATTTTCATGCACTCATAAATCAAAAAATACACATAGGAAAGCTATAAGATTTATTGAGCTTAAAGAAAGCATTATATACTTGATGCTGAATTTTTTTAAGCCACATGAAATACAGAATACTATAAAACTGCATTATGTGAAAATGGATCGAAGGCTAAATTTGCAGTTCGGAAGAAACATCTCACGAAATTCCAAATGTTGTCATAAAATCATGAATATTGCAGCTATAGAGCTGAAAACTTCCATATTAATGTAATTTGAGTTGTACAATTCAAATTAATGGTTATTTTCTTGATTGAAACAACCTTTACTGCTTAAAATTTGATTTTTATAAACAAATAAACATTACATATTAGTCCGTGTCCAACTCACTGTCACTTGAGGTCAGCTGCATCAAAAGATAATTGTGTGTTCAGAAAGTCCTCAAGTGAATCTCCTCTCAGGGCACTGGCTTGTTGTACTGACATCTGGCACCTGTATTGTAGCTGTCCTTTACTCACATTCTGTTCGTGTAGCACAGAGACACCAAGAGGTCACCTGAGAGAAATTTGTTGGGAGGGACTGGAAGAGGACAAATTGCATGATTGTGTTATTTTATTATTAATACAAAAATGTCGGCCAAATTATTTTTTCTTTCCCTTTGTTAATCATTAAGCATTTATTGCGGCATTAATTTTTACTGCATTTACCATTTAAATCATTATATTAATTATACAGTCGATTGTAAGTCTCTCTTTTACATGGATTATGTCATTTGTCTTTTATGTTTGTAATTGTAAAATAAACTCAAAACCTGTAGAGGCTTCTAGGAAAGCTTCAACTACAAAGTAGCCTAATGATTTTTAACATCAGAGAATGAGAGGAAATAATATGATATATAAACTTTACACAACAAGACGTATTAGCTCCGATGTTGCATTTTCCTAGTCCTTCAGAAGACAGAACTGTGCCAATAGTCTATTTGAATTTGTCACAGTAGAAATCCGTGGCAGAGCCGGACGTCTGCCTCTTCCCTTCATTGAAAAATGTGCATCATAACGATTGTCCCCTGAAATAATTGAGAAAAAAAAGGTTAATTATGCGAGAGAGGCAATTTTTAAAAAAAGATTAACGTTCACAAATGTGTAGCATTAACAAGCTAAATTCTAAACATGAGCTTTGACATCCATAACGTTATCGAAAGTAGGTCAGCGGCTTTACAAGCTGTTACCAAGTGTTAGACCTTAATTCTGATACCGAATGTTTAGAAAATGGTGATGGTCCGATAAAACAACCAAATAGCTACATAAACAACAATACCCCACCCCCAAAATTGCTTAATAAACAAAAAACTTTCTGTCTAAATGTGTGAATCGAGCAACCACATTTGGCTGTTCTTTTACTAATACATCCGCCCTCCGTCACTTGCCGTTGCTATATTACAAATAAACAAAATAGGTCTGAAATGAATAGAAATAAAACAAAATTCAAAACTTACTCAGAACACATATTAAGTCGACTTCCATTGGTGAAACTTTCATTTCAGCGCCTGAGTCATTTCGTGCTGTGTTTCGTACAGCCGGCCCGTCGTGTCCGGGTTTGTCAGATGGAACATCCGCATTTATGTTTACACGCCAAAATGTGTTGGAGGTGCTCTGTTTTAACGTTCGTTCGCTCTTTCATCAAATTACTATGATTTTTAAAACTTTGATATGATTTTAGCAGAATGGTTGCTCGTTTGTTTGATGTAACACGAGTGTAGGTAGGCCTCCCATATGTGTATTAAAATCCAAACTTTCTCATTCACTTCGAATTTACGATATCTTCCTATAACAAATCTGTGCCTCGTGTTACATGTGTGTAAAGCTCAGTTTCCGCTCTTCTCATTGGTGAAAACCGTATGAATGTAGCATGTTTGAGGACACATCGCCGACGCTTTGAATGAGATGGGGGTCCTTTCAGCGAATTTCGCTCTCTTGAGCGCCAGTCAGCTAGCGCACGGCAAGAGCGGTTTTAATGGCGTTTTTGTTTTTTGTCTCACTCAATTTCAATGACACGCAGAAAGTTATAATTGACATATTATGAAAGAAGAAAGATCAAGGAACCAGAAGATATAATTTTTATTTAGAAAAGGCAAATTAATTACTAGGCAGAGCGAGGTTGAAAAGGGCCCAAATTGGGCGTCGCATGCGCGTCACAGAATTTCTCGACCGCCGCGAAGAGGCAGTTTGTGGTACCTACTATAATGTTCCTGAGAGTGAATATATGATCTACACATTTTCTGTTCTTTCTAAATCCTACTTGTTCTTTCCTCAGTTTGTGGTCTACTGCTTTTGAAATTCTCTGTATAATTATCCTGCCTAGTATTTTGCTGGGAACTGAGAGAAGAGTGATTCCTCTCCAATTATTCCAGTCTGCAAGATCTCCCTTCTTGGGCAATTTGACTATTATTCCTTTGTTCCACTCTGATGGTGTTGTCCCTGTTTTCCAGACTTGTGCAAATAGTGGTTCTAATAGTTCTGCTGCTAGCTCAGGGTCTGTGTTAAATAGCTCTGCATTTAAGTTATCATGGCCAGGAACTTTTCCGTTCTTTAACCCTTTGATTGCTGTGATGATTTCTTCTTTTCGTGGAATGTCTGTATTTACATCTAGAGCGTTTTCAGCCTCAGGAACATTTAATTATGTCTCTATATGTCGTAGATTTTTTTATAGGGGAATTAAGACTTGGGTTGGTCCCTTCTGAACAGATTAGAATAAGTGGTGCAACAGTGAGAGATAATGGTAGAAATAGATTTCCACGAGTGTGATGGTAGAAATCAATAGAGGCTGTCCCTGAAATCATGAATCTTCTCTCTTTCAGCCTATCTTCTACAACAGATTTAGAGGAGTCAGACAGTCTATTGATTACATATATTAATATATATACGTATTACCACTCACTTGCACACACACAAGTGGCGACAGTTAGATGCATGCGTGGACAAACTATAACAGTGAAATATAGATATTTGGGAACGAGCTGCGTCTCTGGTGGTTCCTTATTCAGAGTTTCTCTGAAGCGCTCTGCCCATCGTTTCCTGCCCCTGTGCTGATGAGATTTTCTTGCTTGTCTCTTACTAATGTAATATTGTTTGCACCCCGTTTTCCGCTGATAGCTTTACTAAAGCTGAGGCAGATCCCAGCAGAGATGAGGAACTACAAATTGCGTATCCAATGAATACGTGAGAGCAGATGGACGGAGACAGGTAGAATAAAAACAGCTACAGGGGAAACAGTACTTTACTCTGGTAGAGTGGATGGTCAGCACAACGAAGGTGTAGACATTATCCTGAAGAAAGGAATGGAAATGTCCTTACTGGAATCAAAAAAAAAAAAAAAGCTTTCATGGTTGATGTAAAGAGACAATATCAGACAGCCAAAAGCCAGGAAAGAACAGCGACCGATAATGTCGACATGAAAGTCAACACCATCTCAACACTATACATGGAAAGCAGCGAGTCATGCTTGGGATTCCAGGAAAAAAAGAGACAAGATTGGATGACAACAGAAACTCCAAAGCGAGGAGTAAGAAAATGAAAAGAAAACAGAAGCTAAGTCTCCCAGGTTAAAAGAAATATAGTAAAAAGAAGTAAAACGTCAAACCTGTGCCAACAAAAGGACATTTCTGCATGACCTTGCAAGACAGGCAGAACAGGCAGCACTGAGAGATGAACAAAGCACAGTTTACAAAATAACTAAAACTATCAGTGGAAAACGAGGTGCAAAAACAAAATAATGTTAGTAACAGATAAGCAAGAAAATCTTATCACAGCAGAGGGGCAGGAATCAAGATGGGCAGAGCATTTCAGAGAAACTCTGAACAAGGAACTACCAGAGACACAGCTGAATGTTCCTGAGGCTGAAAATGATTTAGATGTTAATACAGGCATTCCACGAAAGGAAGAAATTATCATGGCAATAAAAGGGTTAACGAATGGAAAAGCTCCTGGCCACGATAACTTAAATGCCGAGTTATTCAAGGTAGACCCTGAACTAGCAGCAGAACTATTAGAACCACTATTTGCACAAGTCTGAGAAACTGAAACAACACCAGCAAAGTGGAGTAAATAAATAATTGTCACATTGCCCAAGAAGGGTGACCTTGCAGACTGCAACAGTTAGAGAGGAATTACTCTCCTCTCAGTTCCGAGTAAAATATAGGCAGGATAATCATCTAGAAAATCTCAAAAGCAGTTGACCATAAACTGAGGAAAGAACAAGCAGGTTTTAGAAAGAACAAAAGATGTGTAGATCATATACTCAACCTCATGAACATCATAGAGCAGTGTTCAGAATGGCAGAGATAGCTATGCATTAACTTTGTTGATTTTGAAAACGCTTTTGACAGCATACACAAGGACAGCCTATGGAAAATATGAGGGCATATGGAATTCTCAGCCACATTGTTTCCATTATAAAAAGCCTCTTTTCTAACTTTACATGCGGTGTTGGATTGAGTAATTTAACCTTTGAAGTGAAAACAGGAGTATGACAGGGATGCACCTTATCTCATTATTTGCCACATAGATTTTAAAATTAGAAAAGTCTCTAACTTTTCTACACTGCAAGTGTATGCATTGACATTGACTATTTGGATTAACTTGAATAGTGAATAAGTAGGAACAAGTCAGTAACATCAATCTGAAAAGGAGATGCACCTTATCATAAACCATTATTTAACCAGAATTGACAGACGATAGATTTTATGATGTGTCACCAGACAACAGAGAGCAGTCAACAGAGAATAAGGAAATTAAGACAATTAAGACTATGAGAGCTGTGTACTTTCTGTGCTTCTCTATGGTGTGGAGTGCTGGAGAGTAACAGAGAAGGAAATGTCAAAACTATCCTCCTTCCACACAATCTGCCTAAGGAAAATTCTCTGAATCTTTTGGCTGAATACCACCAGCAACCAAGAACTACTTATTCAGAGTAACCAGGAGGACATGCACACCATCATAGCTGGCAGCCGCTGGAGCTGGGTTGGCCACATCCTCAGAAAGGACCCTGGTACCATTACAAGAACAGTTTTACTATGGACTGCCAAAGGAAAGCAAAAGAGAGGCCAACCAAAAACAACCTGGTGGAGAACTGTGGAAGCCAAGATGCACAGAATGAACCTGAGTTGGGGCACTGTAAGAATGATGATCGCCGGCCAAACAAAGTGGAATCAATGTGTTGCTGCCCTACAAGACACTACCAGGCGTGATGACCACTGGCTGCTTTGACGGTCAGTGGCTATGGATCAAAGAAGAGAAGAAGAATAGGGCTGAAAATCTCAAAGTGTTAAAAAATTTAATACAGCACTTACTGAAGACCAGCTGTAGTTGTGGACCCATAGACAGCAAATAATATTAAATAGAATAGACGTCATCGCACTCCGAGCAAACCCATTGTGCTCAGTATCTTGTTACATGTCCATTGAGGCATATTGGGAGTAATAATGGTGCTAGGCTCATATTTCCTTAACCATCTGCACACTAGCGTGATGTGCTCAGCATCATGCCGACCGCCTTAACCTTACCAGAGTTGCTCTGGTACCCAATTCATGAGGCTAGGTCGACCCCGGAGCCGTTTGTAGTCTAAAAAATCCCACCTCATCTGGGGATCGAACCACGGATCACTGAGCTAGGAACCCAGTGCACTAACTACTGAGATACTGCAGCTCCATAACGTCAGCATACAACCTAAATTTCTAAATACACATTTGTTTTCTAAACTGACAGTCATATACCAGCACCATCTCCTCATCTCCTGTTCCACATTGGCGACTGTCATTGCTTTTCAATATTTTTTAAATTCATACACGCACTCATTTATGAAAGTCTGGTTATCATTCCTGTTGCCCTCCATACTCCAGTCACACGATATGACTGAATCTGGATTTCAGACAAAAGGCATCAATTTTTATAACCTTCCACATATCTTGCCCGCTGCTTTGAGAGCGTTGACCTTTTGATATCATTATTTGTTCCTCCAATTCTTTGTCTCCACTGTTGCCAAGATATATGTATGATTCCACATGCTGCAAGGATACAATTTCCAGTGTTACCTGGCTATACTTAGTTGCATCCATTTTCCTTCCCCATGATGCATATCATCAGCTATCTAGGCCAGACTATGTCACCATTTTGTGGTCATGCACTGGACACAATGGATTGAGATATCATCTATACCACAAATACAGAATTGTTGCAACAGATCTGTGGTACCAGCCCAATGATAGCCAACACCTTCTGAAGTCTTGCCCAACATACAGCAATGGAGAAGCATAAGGCAACAACCAACTTCAGTCCCCAAAAACAGGTTTGGAGATATCATGAACCTTGAGCTGACTACAGCCTTTATTTGAGTCATTAATGTGGAAGTCTGAAGGTGAACGAGGATGACTCCCATCAAGCACTCTCATTCTGACCCCCACCTGGCCACATTCATCTTGTCCCGCACAAATTTTGCAGACATACTGATACTGGTACAGTGTATGTTAACTAAAATGTGATGAGTAAACATTCAACAACAAAAACAACAACCAAAAAGCTACTGACTTTCATAAATGGGTACTTGCATACAATAGAAGGATTGAAGTGGTATAAGATTATTAATGTGGAACTGATAAAAACCAGACAAGTGTCAGTGGAAAAAGAGATAAGATGACACTGGAGATGGATAGGACACACACCGAGATGAAATCTTTTGACATCATTACCAGGCAGTTCTGTAATCCCAAATGTGAGAGAGGGAGACCTAGGAACACATAAAAAAGACACGAATGGCATAAAACAAGAACATCCCATTCAAGTCTACTGCAGCTATCAATTCTCAAAACACGTGGCAACATTAGTAATATAGTTTATTAGTATACACCAAACTACTGACATAATTTAGTCAATATAAATGTTGACAATTAACAAAAACTAATAAATGACACAAACTTTGATCATACACAAATACAAAGAATGCAAAATAAAAAAAAATAAAAAATCAACAGCAACAAAGTATAAAGCATCAAATTAATCTGAAACAAACGTATGTTATTAGGCACTCGTAGGAAATAAAGAAGAACACTAGACAACAGAAAAACAACAGACATGAGTGGCTTACCCAGGATTCAAACCCTGGACCTTCTGTGTGACAACCCAGCATAGCTATGCATCAACCATTAAAAGCAGTGCTTGTTTAATGTGGGTGTGAAACCTGACATGCCAGATATCTTGGAGGGCATATCAACATAAACACTGAGAATGAATTTTGTGCCAAATATAACACTGACAATGGAAATTTAGTGAATATATATTTCAACAGCACAAAGCGGGCACTTTGTGCTACCTAATATAAACCATCTTCACAAAGTTTATAATATTGGTGAAAATTGTGTTCATTATGTTTACAGCTGTATGAACAAGCACTGGAAATGACTTCCAACAAGCATTTTTAATTGATTTACCTCTAAATCTAATGACCCATTTTCAGGGCTCAATACATACACTATATAATTAAAATAAGTTTTCATTTTGTGTAAAAAGGTACTTTTATACCAGTCTTTGTGCTTCTGACATGTTTTGCAAGCTAGACGATAAAGGGGTGTGAGGCTTCTTAAGATGTTGTAAAGGGGGTGTGGGGCTTCTTAAAATGCCATAATGGGATGTGTGTGGCTTTTTAATATGCTGTAAACAGGTGTAAGGCTACTTAACTCTTAGTATACGAGCGGCCTTTTAGAAAGGCCGATGATTGATCTGCACTAAATAATTTATTTATAAAGATAACATAAAGTGTTATATATCAAAATGTGAAGAAATGAAACCCCTATATCATGCACGTAACTAAATTGTTCAGTGGTTTTAAACATGCATTCACCTATACATTTTCGCTATTGACGGGGATCGATCATCGGCCTTTCTAAAAGGCCGCTCGTATACTAAGAGTTAAGATACTGTAAAGGGGGCGTGATGCTGCTTAAGATGATGTAAAGTGGTGTAGGGCGACTTAAGATAATATAAAAAGGTGTGAGGCTTCTTAATATGCTGTAAAGAGGTGTAGGGCTACTTAAGATACTGTAAAGGAGTGTAAGGCTACTTGAAATGCTGTAAAGGGGCATAAGGCTACTTAAGATGCTGTAAAGGGATGTGGGGCTACTTAAGATACTGTAAAGGGGTGTGGAACTTATACAAGTAAAAGGTCAAGAAGCGCTACATTAGATATATTACTGGGGACCATCTGGACTTAACAGAAATGTTGTAATTAGCAACTTTTATTATAAATACCAAGTACTGCAATAATTGACTGTTATGTACTGCCACAATTGACTTGTCAGTGTTGGCAGTATAATGATTAATTTTCATAACAGGTGCTTCAGTAAATGGCCGTTGTGTGACAAGATTTCATCATCACCCTTGGAACTCTCCAAGAAGCACTGGCCTTCCTGTCCCTCCCACAAGCTGAAACTCTGTCCATGTTTTCTTCATCCCCTTTATGTTTGTCTCTAGTTCTCTTCTCCATGGGTGGTCTCCACTCTACCTCACTTACCTTGGGGATTCCAGGACAAGAACTACCTTGTAATGCTATCAAGTTTCCTCAATGTGTGACTTATCCATCTCAAGCATCTTCTTATTTTCATTATCTCCTGTCCCAGTGGCACTAGTCTGATTCTTGTCATCAGTGATCAGATACCAGTTCAATCCTACTTTATACAAGCAGCCATTTAAGATAATACAACTTAGAGGTTTCTTAACATTTCTTCAGCCATGGACCCCCTTTTTTGATTATCCACTGTCAAAAACCAATACCCCAGTTGACAGTGGATTCATGTCTTCACTGACGGATCTTCAGAAGAAGCAGTAAGGAAAGGAGCAGGGATCCACATACTAGTGCCAAATTCTTCAAAAATAGAACAGTCAATTGCTACTGGAGAACTCTCAACAAATTACAGGGCAGAGCTACAGGCAATCCTAAAGGCTACAAAGATACTAGAGGAACAAAGACTTAAAGGATCAAATATAGCCTTCTTATGCGACTGCATGTCAATTCTTCAGACTACTCAAAATGAACCTGAAGATCTCCTAACAAGAACAGTCATAGAACACCTGAATCAGCAGTCCGTCAACAACAAAGTGTCACTGCAGTGGATTCCTTCACACTATGGTATTACAGGAAATGAGGCAGCTGACAGACTGGCTAAAGCAGGCACTCAGAAGGAACAGTTTCGCCACAGTCTCACTGAAGGAAGACACTTATCAAAAGAAAGTGCAAAATCGCATGGAGCCAGAGAACAAGCAGCAATTACCCACAAGACCCTGCCTAAAGCTAGACAGAAAACAGCAAACCACCATTTTTAGGCTCTGCACAGGACACTGTAGACTACAAGCCCATCTCCACAAAATTAAAGCTGCTCTAACTGACCAGTGCACATGCCAAAATGGCCCCCAGACTCCAGAACACATTCTACAAATGTGCCCTCTCTTTGGTGACTTGAGAGCTCAAACCTGGCCCCAGGAGACGAAAGTGGAAGAGAAACTGTGGGGCTGAAACTCCTGCTGACGATTGGATTCATGGAGGCAACTAATCTCCTTGTTTAGACTGCCGAGCATAGGAAACTGATTGTAGAAGAAGAAGATTGTTTGCTGAAGGCGCCAGATCCCTTAGATTGTAAACTGAAGGCCAAAGACCACTTAGAAAAAATGTACATATACATAATTACATTTTTTGCATAAAAATAATATATTTCCTTACAAAGAAAAATCGTTAAGCTTACATACAGTTATACTGAAATGTAAAAAAAAGTATATATTTACATACGTGCACAAATCTATCATAATTTTCCAGAGTAAAATAAAATTAAGAAATTTTAAGAACATGCACAGCCCAACCAAGTGCTCCGTGGACCACCAGTTAAGAAACCCCGATATAACCATAATTTACTTTACATTTAGCCATCACTCCAAATTATTTGAGCTGACAGCAGATAAAGTGAGATCACAACCAGGGCATATGGTGACTAACCATTACCATAAGTAATTCTATGAATGTACACAGCCATCCCATGTACACACCCATCTCATGTACACATTTCTAATAATGAAAGGATGAAATGAGATCAAAATCAGAACAACAAGTTTTAAAACAAACAAAATGTAAAGGTAGATCCATAGCAGATACTGCTGTAGGGGAGTGGAGTGTTAGAGACTTCATCATACTATGCCCAGCATTATGAGTTTAGCTGACCAGTTCCCGTCCTTGCTGCCTTTTCCTTCCCTAAATCAAGAGCACAGTCTGGTGCTCATTTCTAGCTGGGTAGATGCACATGATGACACCAGGTTTAGAACCCTGTACCTTCAGCCGGGAAGAGTTGATTGTAGAGGAAGACAGTGCTGTAAGTGGGAATTAACATCTAGCGATAGACAGAAAAGATTTTCAGAGTGCACTATCAAGACAAGAGACAGAAGATTGAGATCTATTCAATGCAGAGATGGCAGTTGATAGATCAAATTGGATACCTTCAGGGGAAAAAAATGCCACACACTTCTGCATATTATGAAATGGATTATTGCTTTCATCTGCTAAAATGTAAAAAAAAAAAAATACTTGAAACAAACATTCAAAACAAGGGACATAAAACTGCCTGAGAGTAATTTGAAATTCAGCTGTGTGCCTTAATACAGTGTTGTGTCTTTCAGGTCTCAGTTAGTTTAGGAATCAGAAACTAATTTAATATTACAGTTTGTGAAAGGAAATACATCATGTGTTGGCAATGTGCAGACCAGACCTACTAGTAGGTACCACAAACTGATTTTTCATATTTGTTAAATTGACAA
Organism: Oreohelix idahoensis; assembly: GCA_024509875.1. NCBI lineage: Eukaryota > Metazoa > Mollusca > Gastropoda > Stylommatophora > Oreohelicidae > Oreohelix > Oreohelix idahoensis. The sequence goes on from JAMPIV010010000.1 coordinate 425,297, forward strand.
TTCAATGAGATATTTAGAAAGTACATACGGTAATAACATCATCAAAATCGGTCTATAAATAAAATAGTTATGAATTTTTATTTTATTTTTCGAATCAGAAATGTAATCGCTATGGTTGAAAGTGAAAATGGGCCATCTTTGACATCACCAAAAGATCACAAATTACATATATAAGCACATATAAGATCATGTTTGTGTTAAAAACTACTTGTAATTGTAAGAAATTAAGAAATGGAAGGCATGAGATACATAAAAAGGCCAATATGCTCTTTTCAAATTTTAAGAAAATCTGGTTAGTCATGTGTTTTTGGTTACAAAATCAGCTCGACAAATAATTTTAAAGTGTCAATGCTCAAAATCTATGCACTGTAGACACTCAGGATCTATGATATTTAATCTCATAATCACACTAAGTAAGCCCAATTTTTTTCTAAACATGTCACATTATTCTGAACAAGGTTATTATGAGTTAAAAATGACAAGAAAGCCAAAAAAAAAATAATAAACTGATTTCTACAGATACCGTTCAATTCGTCAAGATTTCTACATATTTACAAAGAACAGAAAAAAATTTACTAATGAAGTTACAGTAATAATCCATGTATCATGTTAAAATTCTTTTCAAGCCCTTTCCAACAGTACAGAAATAAGCACAATTATTTTGACTTGTTAAGTAAATTATAGTCTCAAAGATGCCTTGTTTGAAGAAAATTCATAATTTTTCAAATTTTTTGTCACGCACAAAAATTGAAAAAAAAAACTAACCATTTAATAAATATTTATAGATCATACATTATTTTAGAGCCTTTTTACAGCTCTTTGCAATGGGATTCAAATAAACTATGTTCATATGTTATGTTATGTTGCACTTTTTAGAAATGTTTCATTATTCCCAACCTGGTTAAGAAAGAATCCTACAGTAAAATATATTTATAGCTTATTCAATATTGCTTTCGATCCCTGTAATAAATACATGTACTATGTAGATGGGCCTAGTCTATAGTATGAATAAATATAATATAAATAGCACTGGGAAGAAGAATTAGTATATCTTACTTACTTAGTCGTTCCCCTTCTACCGTGAGGTGTAGAGGTTAGGAAGAGAGAGCGCCAGACCATTCTATCAGCTGTCTTCTTCCTGGCCTGGTTCCATTCTAGTCCTCTGTCCTTCAAAGATTGTCTAATGTTGTCCTCCCAGCGGACTCTGGGTCATCCTGGAGGTCTGGATCCCTGGCTCTTTGAATTAGTATATCGCGATTATTAATTCTAGGCCCTAAATAACATTAATTCTTAAAGCCAGTACATATACAAAAAATCTATTCAGCAGATGAAAGCAACTGCCGCGATTGCTTACATTGAATGAGGTCACCAAACTGACTGAGTTTTTGAGCGATTGTGGCATTAATCATGATTAAAGAGTACCGGTATCTAAATACCACATTCAATGTGCACGATGCTTTTGATACTCTGCCAAAGATATTAGAATCCTCAAATAATTAAATTGTCAAAACAAAAGCTAAATCGAGTGAATGACATTTTTGCTGTTCCAACCTTGAATCTTCTACCTACACTCCCCTTGCTAATCATAATAATCCCCTTGGTTTTATTGTAGTTATCACAGTCATACTTATTTCAGTATAAATTCATTAAATGCTATCAATATTTAAAAAATTTATAATAACTTACACAGGTAGTTTCTCTCAATCGTATTCTTTGTAGTATCTGCCCGATAGTTTCTCTCACTCTCATCATGCTCGGGCGTGGGGGAAGGAGGAGGGGGGGGGGGGGGGGGGGGGGGTGGGGTTTACTATTTGGTGGAACAGCAATCGTGACTGGACACAAGTGAAAAATACTTGTATACTTGCTACAGTATACATACGTGGAAATGAACTTCTGTGATGCTAATTACACCATCAATGATGCTTGAAATCATCCACACACTTCAAGGATTCCCTCTGTGGTGAAACGTGTTGAGAACCCAGCATTGCACACTAAGCTTTGATTCCCAGACGTGATTCTTTAGCTTTGACCTGGTTGATTGCATGTAGGAGGATCTAACTATGGAACCACTGATAAGCAGGGGAACTGAGAAATGGCTCTGTGCAGGATGTAACCATTCCTTGGGAAAATCTTGAACTAGAGCACAGTATTTTAGGAAAAAGTGGATAGACTATAGCCAGCAGGTGGGCTCGAACATCGGTCTAAAGAGGTCAGAGGTCATGACACTCAATGTGAGTAACCCTGAGCCCATATCAGTAAGGAATAACCAACTGGAGCAGACGGGCACCTTCACATGCCTAGGGTGCATGGTGGCACTAGACGATGGAGTGGGCAAGGACATCAGCGGCAGATTGAACAAAGCAAGAACAGCCTTTTTTAGTCTAAACAACATCTGGAAGTACTCTGAGTACAGCACAAGCACAAAATTAAGATTATATCAGAGCTGTGTGCTTTCTGTGCTTCTCTATGGTGGGGAATGCTGGAGAGTTACAGAGAAGGAAATGTCGGGATTATCATCTTTTCACACAACATGCCTAGGAAAAATTCACTGAATCTTTTGGTCGAATACCATCACCAACCAAGATCTGCTTACTTGGATCAAACTAGAGGACTTACAAATCATCATAGCTGGCAGATGCTGGAGTTGGGTTGGCCACATCCTCAGAAGAGACCCCGATGCCATCACAAGAACAGCTATGCTATGGACCCCTGAAGGAAAACGAAAGAGAGGCAGACCAAAAACAACTTGGCGGAGGACTGTGCAAGCTGAGATGCAAAGAATGAACCAGAGTTGGGGCACTGTACGAAGGATGGCCACCGACCGAGCAAAGTGGAATCAATTTGTTGTTGCCCTACAAGACGCCACCAGGCATGATAGCCACCGACTGCTTTGACGCCCTGCAGCTAACGATCAAAGAAGAAGTTGGACAGCCCCCTTGGATGGCAGGGAATGCACAGTATACTACACACTTCTTACTCCTAGCTTGGGACCACTATGTAATGATCCTTTAAATGGAAGCTAAGCTGGAGAAACTGGAGCTGATGACTTTAACTCAACATGTTTCAGAATGGTAGAAAAGCCACAAGAAAAGCCTAGATCTTTGGTGTTACCAAAGATTATTGAACTTGCTATTGGCTGCAAAAAAATGAGAAGCTCAACAGCACTATTAAGGTGGTCCCCGGTAGTGAAAACTGGATTTTACGTACAAAATATTGATTTTTTACTTTTGAGCTTATTTTATTAAATAATCCTCGAGGAATCGAATGAGCAAGGTTTTATAACATAAAAAATGCATTTGATGCATCAAAAAGCATATTTTCTGTACTACCCCCAAGCTATGATTTGCAAATTTGTGCCGAAAATGCAAGATTTGTCGCTCAATAATACCTTAGTTACGGTGTCCTTATTATGAACTTTTTGGTATCGATACACAGGGAATTTATTTGTCTGCCGTAATAAAGCAAATTCGAATCTATTTTTTCTCATAGCTCTGTGTGTTTGAAAATTTCCGTAATTTTACGCTAACCTCCTTATAAGGAGTTGTCACATGGTGACCTAATTCCCTCATTCCCGACCCATTCAAGACGCAAAAGTAAACAACTGTTTTGATTGGTCATAACAACATTTTGGCTGCGTGCGCAAATGTGGAAGTAACAACAGCCATTTCCGCCTGTACACAAAAACGCTTGCGTGAAATATTTTTCTCTTGTTTAAATTTCAGTGAATTGTGTTCTTTTACTTCAAAATGGGAAGAATAGGTAAGAGATCAAAGCAAATATCTGCTGCCAGGTCGCGTCGACAGTGTGTAATTTCTAGCAGTGTTACCACAGAAGGTAAGACAGAATCAGTGTTGAATGATAGGCCTACACAAACTGATTCACAAACAACGTGGAATTTCTGCATACAAGTATCCAAAAGGCCTATGGCTCACATTGCAGATCCAGTAGTGCCTGGCCCAAGTCGATCTAATATAAAAATTAACTTGAGCACGAGCAAGAATGTTGCATCTCATAATACTGTCTGCACCCAGCCTAAACCTATGTACAAAACCATTGTGGACATTTCTTTCTTCAACAACCTTCTTAAAAATGTGTGTTGCAATTTGTGTAAGCAAAGCACATTGCAAACAAGAACTGACAACACCAAGTCTAAGGGTTTCTCTCTCTTCCTGGAAGTTGTGTGTCACACATGTGAAAAAGCAATTTCTAGAACGTACACATCCGAGAGGGAACCAGAAAGCCGCAGCCCTCGTGGACATGCAATCAACAAATCTGCTGTTCTTGGTGCCCTCATGTCTGGAATGGGCCCATATACATTCAATCTCTTCTGTGAGAACCTAGACCTCCCTGGCCTGCACTAGAAAACATTTCATAAATATGCAGATCAAATTTACCATGCACTCTAGTATTTCAACGTTACGTCAGCATCGTCCGAACTGAACACGCTAAGAGTCAGCATCGTACCATTAATAAAAAAGAAGTCATTGACATCGCTGTCAGCTTTGATGCAACATGGCTAACTAGAGGTCATAAGTCACTTATAGGTGTTGGCAGTGTTATTGACATCTTGACTGGCATGGTCATTGATTCACATGTTATGTCTTCCTTCTGTCACACCTGTGAGAATACTGGACAGTGGCAACTGAAAAATCAGCCTGACAAATTTGAAAAATGGAAAGCAGAGCATCAGAAGGACTGCTGCCGTAATTATGAAGGGTCAGCCGGAATGATGGAGGTAAAAGCCTGTGAAGTTCTCTTTCTTCGTTCAGTGGCAAATCACAAGCTACGCTACACTGTTTTGCTATCAGATGGCGATTCCAAGGCCTACAACAGACTCTGCGACATCAAACCGTATGGACCAGAAGTTGACATAACCAAAGAAGAGTGCGTCAACCATGTTGCAAAGCGATTATGCACTGCACTGAGGACACTGATTACTGACTGCAGGAAACAAAAAGTCACCCTTGGGGGAAATGGCCGTGGTCGTCTAACCCAAAATGCAATACGAAAATTGTGTATTTACTACACCAGGGCCATCCGCAAGCATAGTACAGCCCCAGAGATGAAACAAGCCATCATGGCTTCTCTCTACCATGGGTATTCGACAAACGACAAACCCCAACATAATTTGTGTCCGCCAGGCAAAGACTCCTGGTGTTTCTATCAGGCTTCCATTGCCAAAGGAGAAGCTGCTAGACCACACGAGACCAAGGTTCACACTCCGCTAGACTACAACCTGCTCCATAAGCACTTAGCCCCTATTTATGAGCATCTTACTGATAAGCATTTGCTGAAGCGGTGTCAGCTAGGTGCAACACAAAATGCAAATGAAAGCCTAAACAATGTTATATGGAGTCGTTGCAGCAAGCAGAAATCTGTGTCATTAAAAAAGCCAAATTCAGTGTCCTTGTGGCCGTTGGAGAGTTCAACTTAGGTCCATCAGCCTGTGCAGAAATAAAAAGGCTGTGTGGTCAAGCGTCTGGAACAAACTCAATACGCCTTGGACAGGTGCGACTGAGGAAACGTCTGGCCAACAGCCAGAAACATGAGGCTGACAAACTTGTAAAAAGAAGAAAAATTAGGCAAGACAAAGGCGAGAGGTGGAGCTGCAGCAAGCTGAAGGATGTGCAGCATATAGTCCTGGAGAATTTTGAAAATATTCAGCCCCCCAGAATGGATTATATTGGACAAGACAAGGCACTCGGTGAGTAAAATGCATTTTTCTTAAAACTAACATTTTATTAACCAAAAATTGTATTACTAACAAACTATCTAATAGATCAATGTGAAATTTGGCATGCATGTAGTACACATATATACCTTTAAATTGTCACATGCTTTTTTGATATTTTGGTACTTTGCTTTGATATATTTAAAAAAAAATTTTTTTCATTTTTTTCATACAAATACAGTGGTTTTTTTTTAAATCATTAAAAATAGAATTTTAAAGGAAGCTGAAGGAGGTGCAGCATATAGTGCTGGACAATTTAAAACACATTCAGCCCCCCAGAATGGAGTATATTGGACAAGACAAGTCATTCTGTGACTAAAATGCATTTTTCTCAAAACTAACATTTTATTAACAAAAAATGTTTTTTTACAAACTATCTAATAGATCAGTCTGAAATTTGGCATGCATGTAGGACACATATATACCTTTAAATTGACAGGGGCTTTTTTTGATATTTTGGTAATTTGCTTTGATATATTTTTTAAAATATTTTTTTTTCATTGTTTTTCATACAAATATAGTGTATTTTTTAAAAAAATCATTAAAAATAGAATTTTAAACTTATCAAAAAAAGCCCCTGAAAAATTGTTTTAATTGTCAGTCACAATATGTGTGTGCAATTTGGTAAAGTTTGGTCAATGGGAAACATAAGTTTTTAGCTCTCGAAAAGTGGTGAAAATCCAATATGGCAGTTGTTTTTTTTTTGGTTACCACGGTAACCACATGTTTTTTAACAAAATAAACTGTAGAATTTGGTTCATGGACATACACTGTGTCTATTGAGCACATAAAAAGTTTGAAAATATTATTAGAACAAAAGTTAGTTTTCACTGTAGTTCAACCCCTTAAACAACAACAAATCTGGATGTGATTTCAATTTACACAACAAAATACTTTTTTCACTACAACTTTGAAAAATTTCCACTGGAAGTGATCAAATAATTTAAACCATCAAGATATTTTGTGAAGAGGGGGCTGAAGAATAATGAATGAGTAAACTTGCATTACAAATATCTTACTTACTCGTTCCCCTTCTACCGTGAGGTGTAGAGGTTTGGAAGAGAGAGCGTCAGACTATCCTATCAGCTGTCTTCCTCCTGGCCTGGTTCCATTCTAGTCCTCAGTCCTTCAAAGATTGTCTAATGTTGTCCTCCCAGCGGACTCTGGGTCATCCTGGGGGTCTGGATCCCTGGCTCTTTGTTTCCCATGCTTGTTGTGGTAGCCGATCTTCTCCCATTCTGCAGACATGGCCAAACTATCTTAGTTGGGACTGTTCTACTTGGGTCTGCAGGGGGTGACATTTTAGGCCTTGACGTTTTGTCTGGTTGCGGACCATGTCTCTTCTTGTTACTTCAACCACTTTTCTCAGATACCTCATTTATGAGGTTTGGATCTGGCTTTTGCGGGTTGTGGTCATTGCCAATGACTCGCATCCATAAGTCAAGACTGGGACATAGGTGGAGTGGTATAAAGCCATCTTTGTTTTCTTACCAACCTCTCTCTTGCTAAAGAATCCTCAATTTATGGTCTGAAAAAGTCTCCCAGCTGCTGCTTTTCAGGTGGCCAACTCTTCTCTGATGCCTCCCTTTCGGTCTATAATAGCTCCGAGATATTTAAAGTGGTCGACCTGCTCCAGGACCTGTTCTCCCAGCTTAATCTGATGTACTCTTTCTTCTCGTGATATCACCATGGATTTTGTTTCAGAGCTGCACCTCTGATTTTACAATAAGGACAACATCATCAGCAAATGCCAGCTCTGAAATACAGACTTGTCTCATCTTCCAGTACCCCACTGAATACTTTCTTGTTCTCTCCTTACATGCTTTGATGACAAATTGTGTAAGGTAAACATCACATACATTTTCTCTGATGTACGTCTAGTGTGCAGTTTTAGAATACTGACTTGAGTAAACTCAACACCACAAACATCGCACTTACAAATTGTCTCTCAGGTATGTGTTGTAAACTGTTGTGTGCTGTTTTATAATAAAGAAAACCTAATACAACAAACATCACACTTACAGATTTTTCTCTCAAGTATGTCTTGTGTGCTGTTTTAGAATAAAGACCTGAGAAAACCTAACACCACACTCAGAAAGTCCCTCTCAGTGTACCTTCTTTTGTGTAATTTTAGAATGCAGACTTGAGAAAACCTAATACAACAAACATCACACTTAGAAATTTTCTCATAAATATGTTTTGTTGTGTGCTGTTTTAGAATAAAGACTTGAGAAAACCTAACACCACAAACATCACACTTAGAAAGTCCCTCTCATGTGTGCCTTCTTTTGTGTAATTGTAGAATAAAGACTTGAGAAAACTTAATACAACAAACATCGCATTTATACATCTCTCCAATGTGTTTCAACACATGTCTCTTTATCTGAGTAGCCTGAGAAAATGCATCACACCTATATGGCTTTTCCCTGTATGCCTTCTCAGTGAAGTCTTAAAAAAAAATCTCACACCACAAACATCCCACTTATAAGGTTTCTCTCCTGTGTGTCCTTTTGTGACTCTTTAAATGGTTATTTCGAGAAAATTCTGCTCCACAAACATCACACTTATAAGGTTTCTCTCCTGTGTGTGTCCTTTTGTGATGCATTAAAGCACCACTATGAGAAAATTCTGCTCCACAAACATTACACATAAGGTTTCTCTCCTGTGTGTGTGTCCTTTTGTGAATCTTTAAATGATTATTTCGAGAAAATTCTGCTCCACAAACATCACACTTATACGGTTTCTCTCCTGTGTGTGTCCTTTTGTGACGCTTTAACTGATTCCGTACGCAAGATCTAATAATAGACGCAAAGGCCGAACGCTGTAGACGTAAGATCTTTTAAAAGACGCTGATTTATTTCATTGTTTCTTTCTATTCTGATATTTTATACTGCCTGGAATTTATCTCGAACGGAAGTAAACACAAAACTGGGCAAATTTCAACAAGCTTCAACGTCTTTTATTTGCGTTTGAACGGATTTTTTTCACATTTATCTTCATCTTTAATCGTGTTTTGTCGTATCGCCATAATGGCCGAAAAACACACAGGATATGTTACTAATATGTGAACAGTGAACAAACTGTGTGATCAACCATAACTTTCTTACTTTTTCTGTGTTTCTAAATGGATTACCTGCACAAAGAGAGCAGTGAAACTGTATTGTGATAACAATTTATGTTACAAGCCTTACGTAAGTCGAAAATTTTTGTTCAAAATTTCAAGTTATCTTTTTTCCATGTACATGTTATCTGTTATAACAAAAACATAACATAAAATTAGCTAGAAAGGCATATGGATTTATATTAATCATCCAATGTACTTTAATTTGATATATAATATGTTATACTTAACTCATGATTAGACACACATTGTCAGTAAACGTAAATTATGTATGTGTAAATTTTTGGGGCTTAAAAATAATTCCGTCCAGAGCTGAAAATAATTACGTACGGAATCAGTTAAAGCACCACTATGAGAAAATTCTGCCCCACAAACATCACATTTAAAATGTTTCTCTCCTGTGTGTGTCATTTGGTGACTCCTTAAATGATCATTTTAAGAAAATTCTGCTTCACAAACAGCACACTTATAAGGTTTCTCTCCTGTGCGCGTCCTTTTGTGACTCTTTTAACTGATCATTTTGAGAAAATGATGCTCTACAAACATCACACTTATAAGGTTTCTCTCATGTCTTCTTCTTCTTCTGCGTTCAGTTTGTAGTCATGCTAAATCTGCAGGCCTGTCACCAGGATGAAGTCCACAGTCTTTACCAGGTCGGCGCGGCAGCCCCATAGCTTCTGCTGGAGCTCAGCACCCTTGGCCAGGTCGCACGTCACGGTTCATCGTGGGTTGGACAGTTCTGGAGAATGTGTTCTGGGGTCTGGATTCCTGTTCCACATGGGCATTCATTTGTGTGGGATATCTTGAGGCGATAGAGATGTCCTAGTAATCTGCAGTGGCCGGTTCTCATTCTCTCCTGTGTGTGTCCTTTTGTGACTCTTTAAATGTTCATTTTGAGAAAATGCTGCTCCACAAACATCACACTTATAAGGTTTCTCTCCTGTGTGTCATTTTGTGACTCTTCAAAGAACCACTCTGGGAAAATTCTGCTCCACAAACATCACACTTATAAGGTTTCTTTCCTGTATGTGTCATATTGTGTCTCTTTAACGCACAACTTTGAGAAAATTCTGCTCCACAGACATCACACTTATAAGGTTTCTCTCCTGTATGTGTCTTATTGTGTCTCTTTAACGCACAACTTTGAGAAAATTCTGCTCCACAAACAACACACTTATAAGGTTTCTCTCCTGTGTGTGTCCTTTTGTGATACTTTAAATTATTATTTCGAGAAAATTCTGCTCCACAAACGTCACACTTAAAAGGTTTATCTCCTGTGTGTGTCCTATTGTGACTCTTTAAATAACCCCTACTAGAAAATTCTGCTCCACAAACATCACATTTATAAGGTTTTTCTCCTGTGTGTGTTGTTTTGTGTCTCTTTAATTGATTATTTTGAGAAAATGCTGCTCCACAAACATCACACATATAAGGTTTCTCTCCTGTGTGTGTTCTTTTGTGATTCTTTAAATGAATATTTTGAGAAAATTCTGCTCCACAAACATCACACTTATAATGTTTCTCTGCTGTGTGTGTCCTTTTGTGACTCTTTAAATGATTATTATGAGAAAATTCTGCTCCAAAAAAATCACACTTATAAGGTTTCTCTCCTGTGTGTGCCGTTTTGTGACTCTTTAAATGTTCATTTTGAGAAAACACTGCTCCACAAACATCACAATTATAAGGTTTCTCTCCTGTGTGTGTCATATTGTGTCCCTTAAAAGCACAACATTGAGAAAATTCTGCTCCACAGACATCACACTTATAAGGTTTCTCTCCTGTGTGTGTCATTTTGTGAATCTTTAAAGAACCACTCCGAGAAAATCCTGCTCCACAAACATCACACTTATAAGATGTCTCTCCTGTGTGTGTCATTTTGTGATTCTTTAAAGCATTACTATGAGAAAATTCTGCTCCACAAACATCACACTTAAAAGGTTTCTCTCCTGTGTGTGTCCTTTTGTGAGTCTTTAAAGAACAACTATAAGAAAATTCTGCTCCACAAACATCACATTTATAAGGTTTCTCTCCTGTGTGTGTCCTTTTGTGGTGCTTTAAATTATTATTTCGAGAAAATTCTGCTCCACAAACACCACACTTAAAAGGTTTCTCTCCTGTGTGTGTCCTTTTGTGTGTCTTTAAATAACCACTACTAGAAAATTCTGCTCCACAAACACCACACTTATAAGGTTTCTCTCCTGTGTGTCTCCTTTTGTGTCTTTTTAAATTATAATTGTGAGAAAATGCTGCTCCACAAACATCACACATATAAGGTTTCTCTCCTGTGTGTGTCCTTTTGTGACTCTTTAAATGATTATTTTGAGAAAATGCTGCTCCACAAACATCACACTTATAACAATTCTCTCCTGTGTGTGTCCTTTTGTGGTGCTTTAAATTATTATTTCGAGAAAATTCTGCTCCACAAACACCACACTTAAAAGGTTTCTCTCCTGTGTGTGTCCTTTTGTGACTCTTTAAATAACCACTACTAGAAAATTCTGCTCCACAAACATCACACTTATAAGGTTTCTCTCCTGTGTGTGTCCTTTTGTGTCTCTTTAAATTATAATTGTGAGAAAATGCTGCTCCACAAACATCACACATATAAGGTTTCTCTCCTGTGTGTGTCCTTTTGTGACTCTTTAAATGATTATTTTGAGAAAATGCTGCTCCACAAACATCACACTTATAACGTTTCTCTCCTGTGTGTGTCCTTTTGTGACTCTTTAAATGATTATTTCGAGAAAATTCTGCTCCACAAACATCACACTTATAAGGTTTCTTACCTGTGTGTGTTGTTATGTGAATCTTTAAATGTTTATTTTGAGAAAATGCTGCTCCACAATCATCACACTTATAAGGTTTCTCTCCTGTGTGTATCCTTTGGTGACTCTTTAAATGATCATTTCGAGAAATTTCTGCTCCAGAAACATCACACTTATAAGGTTTCTCTCCTGTGTGTGTCCTTTTGTGGTGCTTTAAATTATTATTTCGAGAAAATTCTGCTCCACAAACACCACACTTAAAAGGTTTCTCTCCTGTGTGTGTCCTTTTGTGTCTCTTTAAATAACCACTACTAGAAAATTCTGCTCCACAAACATCACACTTATATGGTTTCTCTCCTGTGTGTGTCCTTTTGTGTCTCTTTAAATTATAATTGTGAGAAAATGCTGCTCCACAAACATCACACATATAAGGTTTCTCTCCTGTGTGTGTCCTTTTGTGACTCTTTAAATGATTATTTTGAGAAAATGCTGCTCCACAAACATCACACTTATAACGTTTCTCTCCTGTGTGTGTCCTTTTGTGACTCTTTAAATGATTATTTCGAGAAAATTCTGCTCCACAAACATCACACTTATAAGGTTTCTCTCCTGTGTGTGTTGTTATGTGAATCTTTAAATGTTTATTTTGAGAAAATGCTGCTCCACAATCATCACACTTATAAGGTTTCTCTCCTGTGTGTGTCCTTTGGTGACTCTTTAAATGATCATTTCGAGAAATTTCTGCTCCAGAAACATCACACTTATAAGGTTTCTTTCCTGTGTGTGTCCTTTTGTGAATGTTTAAAGCCTCCATACCAATAAGATCATATTTAGAATGCTTCTGGGCTTTTTGTATTCTTTCTTGTTGACATAGACTGGATTTTGTAGCTAATTCTATATTACCAACATTACTTATGTAACACTTTTCTCTCGTTTGTGTTGCAGCTGCCGTACTTACATTAGCTGTCATTTCACTCACAATGTTTTCAGTGAATTCTGGCAACATTTGATTGAATGAGGCATTTTGCATTGGTTCACTTTTTATGAAACTTTTCATAATTTTCACATCTGGAATGTCAATACTAGAGTATAGGCGGGATAGCTGGTTACAGGAATGGTCACCTGCAATTCATTGAAAAAAAAATAATAATAAAAACTTCAGATAATTATGGCATTCACAAACAATTTTAATTCTGTATGTTTTGTGGTATCATATTAAGTATGGTAGTGATTTTGAAGTAGAAGAGCACCAAATGCGTAAGCAAGTGCACTTTGATGAGTCTCAAAAGGAAGATAGGCAATCTAAAGAGAAACCGGTCAAGCAGAGGAGTGGATCTTCAGAGTCAATATTCTGACTCCGAGGTGTGACTGTCACCGGTTAACAGTCCTATTAGGACTGTCCACATGGCGAATCAAAAAGGGAACACCGATGTTCCATGTGCAATGGCAGGGGACATAATGCTGACATGTGTGCTACCCCCGATCAAATACGCGAATTTCACGTATGTGTCGGACACAGTCAATAGCGAGGATTGTGTGGGGTGCCAACCTCTGTTTCATTCAGATGAGAGGGTAGTGATACAGTCAGCTCCCACTACCTTGACTGTCTGTGGTCCATGAGACTGGGAATTTAGTGTGGTGGAGAAGAAACCAGTCTCAGTGATGAGAGACACAGGATGATAGTGATATAGTTATATGTTTACAAAATGGCCACTTCTATAGCAATAATCTGAAACAATCGCAATCAGTTCTGATGAAATGCAACTTTCCTATTTTTTTTGGTTAATAAGAGTGTTGGAGTCAGTTATATTATAATGCATTTTAACAAATAACGGAGGCATCCAATGCTCATGGGTAACAGTGACTGTCCTTAATTTTATTGTGTTTCAATACAGTTCTGTTACAATTAGAACCTGTATTTTAAAATTAATTGCATCACAATTTTGCAATATTCTTTTTTTTTTAGATTTTCATTTACACTAAAAGTGTACAGTTGTGCAATATTAATCATCATGTCATCATGTGACGTATTCTTTCCAGAACGTTGTCTCCATTACAGCTGCTCTGAACGCATCACGATTCTGGGCAAGTCGACCTGCATCAGCCAAAGACAAGTTCAGACTCTCTGTGATGTCCTGGGTCCACCGTCGTCTAGGTCGACCCCTTCCCCTTTTTCCAGGGACCATGCCTTCCATCACTGTTTTTTCCAGACTATTATGTCTTTTTATATAACCGAAAAATTTCAGCTTCCTTATTGCGATGGTATTTAGGAGCCAATGTTCCTGTACGTTTAGTGAGTGCAGTACTTCTCTGTTGGTCTTTTTTTCTGTCCAGGGTATTCTCAACATCCTTCTGTAGCATTTCATTTCGAATGATGTAATCTTTTTTGCAACTGTTTTATTGAGTGTCCAAGTCTCGCAGCCGTATGTTGCTACTGGGAATATACATGCTCTGATCAGTTGTAACTTTGTTTCTTTGCTTGTGCCTTGCCATAGGTTTTTCATCTGTATTAGCTTATGTGAAGCAATTGCAAGTCTTCTTTTAATTTCTACTGCACAGTCGCCAGAGCTGTTAATGATTGATCCTAAGTATTCGAATTCATTGACACTTTCCAGTTCTTCGTTATCAATTTCAATTTCTGGTTTGGTCTTTACTTTGTCTGTTGTCAATACTTTGGTCTTCTTGGTGTTTAGGTATAGATTCTGGGCCTCGCTGTGTTTTTTTGGTGGACAGAAGTAATTGTTCAAGTCCTTCTGGGTTGGTCGATAGGAGGACTGTGTCGTCAGCATATCTGATTTCCGGGATCTGGTACCCGCCGATGTTAAATGAGTCAAACTCTGTGTGTTCTTGGTCATCTCTTACATTTCTCATGATATTCTCGGCATAAATGTTAAAAAGGTAAGGGGAAAGGGTACAGCCTTGTCTTACTCCTTTCTGTACTTCAAACCATTCTGATGTTTCCCTCTCTATTCTTACGGCTGCCTGTTGTTCTTGGTACAGCAGTGCGATGAGTTGTATAAGGTGGTTTGGAAATCCCATATTTTTCATAATAGCCCATAACTGCTGATGTTGTACACAATCGAACGCTTTGGTGTAATCAATGAAACAAGTATGTAGGTCAACGTTGAATTCTCTACACTTTTCTATGATGATCCTCATGTTGAATATATGATCTCTAGTGCCTCTACCTGGTCGTAAACCTGCCTGTACTTCGTTTATTTCTGTTTCTAGCTTTTGTTGCATCCTTTTCATTATGATTTGTAAAAGTATTTTGCTGGCATGGCTTATAAGAGCTATAGTTCTGTAGTTTGTGCACAGTTTCAGGTTGCCCTTTTTTGGCAAGGGTATGTAAATTGATATTTTCCATTCCTTGGGCCAAATTCCGCTTTGCCAGATCTTGCAGCATAATGCATGGTATATACGAGCGCTGCCTTCTCCTCCTGCCTGTATCATTTCAGCTGTTTGATTATTTTTCTAAGACCGATGACATGGTTTTCCGTGGTAACACAGTCAGGCAATATTAATATTAATGCTTAAAAAAAACTTTTTTTTTTTTTTTTAGATTTTCATTTACATAAAAGTATACAGTTGGTACTTTTAATTGTGTTGTAAAATAAAGAAAAGTGATGTTGATAATCACATATATTAAATAATCTGTTATCACTCAGAATATTTCTTTTGAATCTGATAACCTCACTAAGTTAGATTACTTCTCTTGCCAGAAGTCCCATACTAGGTAACATGAATATAAGAGAAATACTTTTAATAATCTTTTCTGTCACAACTAAAACTCTTTGCTACAAAATAACATATTAGCATTACTCATAAGACCATAATCAGTGACTGCCAAATTTCATGATAAAAGATCACAGTACATTTAACTGTATATAGAACAAACATTTATAGTATAGAGTATATATAGAACATACATACACATATATATATATATTGTTGTTGTTGTTGTCGCCAATATCCCGTAGCTGCTGAGCATATCTACTCTTGGCAGCCTAATGCCATTCTTAAAAAAGTGCAGGTTTTCTGCAGTTGTTTTAATGTTTCATATAGTGAGTTGGTGACTGTCAGAGGTGTCTGTAAAAGTTTTTTCCTGGTGTTTGTGAGAGATGGACACTCCATGAGGAGGTGTCTGGTTGTTTCATAGGGATGAGAGCAGTGTCTACACATGGGTAGGTGCTGAGGGTTGATACGGTTTAGATGGCTATTGACTCTGGTGTGTCCTGATAGGAACTGAAAGAAAAGACTTTGATTTCTCCTGCTGAGTCTGTTTATGTTGTTGTCTTTTGGGCAGGTCATTTCATTAAAGACATCTCGGCCAGTCAGCCCGTTCACCCATCCATTCAGCCAGACTTCCCCTGCGCCGTCTCTGAGAATCTGTTTGACCACTCCCACCCCGCAGGGTCTGTCCCCCTGCTGTCCAGAGGCTCCTGCCCTTGCAAGTCCATCAGCTGTCTCACTTCCAGCCAGACCACCACGTCCAGGGATCCACTGCAGGGCCACACCAGCGGGGTAGGCTGTGATCAAGCCGTGAACCGCTCTTCCTACAAGAAAAATGTCCTTGCCTTCACACAGAGTCCGTTCAAGTGCCTCCAGAACAGACATGGAGTCACTGAAAATCACTACATCTGATGGCTACCGTTCCATAAGGTCAAACCGCCAGTGCAGTAACCCAATGGCTGCCCCGATGGTCCCAGCCTCCGCTTCACAATCTGAACAACTCTCACCAAAGGTGTCACAGAACCCACAAGAGGATCTATCCAGGCACCACATGCAGACGCTGTATCCTGCAAAGGAGGCGGCCTTGAAAGCCGAACCATCTGTGTAGGCCTGGATTGCTGACGCTGGGTAGCTGTTTATGGTCTCCAAGGCACACGTCTTCAAGATTGTGGGCAGTGTTTCCCTGTCGGCCGTTCTATTCATCAGCCGTGTTTCGACAGTTAGCCGATGGAAGCTCTCCCAAGGGGGTGGTCCAAAGTATTTGTTTTCCAATTCTCTCTCTTGCGGGAGATGGTGTTCATCATTTTCCTCTTTGGCCATGTCCAGGAGAGATAGTTGTTTCAGTCCTCGTGTCCGTCTCCAAGCGTCAATAAGTATTCTGTTTGGGTGGTCCCTCTCCTGTCCCCTGCATCTCTCCACAGCCCCAGCCAGTGCTCTTTTACGCCTGATATCCAGCGGCTCTATATTGGCATCTATCTCACATACGGCTGTGGGTGCTGATCTCATCCCTCTGCAAATTAACCTGAGAGCTTGGTCCCGCACACAGTCCACAGCCGAGATGGCACCAGTACTCACAATGGTCCAGAGGGGGAGGCCACAGTCCATCGCCGATCTCACACAGCCAAGACACAGCCGACAAAGGGTCTGCCTATCCGCTCCCCAATCCGCACTAGCTAGCCATTTGATGAGGTTTAGGCACTTACATGCTTTTTCCCTGAGGTTGTGGATGTGTCCATCTAGTTTCAATTGTCTGTCCAGTTTTACTCCTAGATAGACTGGGTGCTCCTCTTTTGTTAGTGTTTCCCCACTCAGTTTGATGTTGATAGGTCTTTTTGCTATTTTGTGGCTGCGGGAGAAAGTGGTGTAACAGTTTTCTGCGTATTGATTTTAAGTTTCCACAGTTCACAATATACTGACATTGTAAGGAGAGCTCTGTTGATCTTGGCTTTTGCCAGGATGGGATATTTGTCAGTAGTCCAGATGGCAAGGTCATCAGCAAACAGCAGCTTCGACACATTCAGATGTTTGGCAAGGTCATTAATGAAGATGAGGAAAAGGGTGCAACTTAAAGGAGAGCCTTGAGGCAGTCCTTCTTCCAGCGTTCTTTTTCGTGAAATTGCACCAGCATAATTGGTAGCTATGGTTCTATTTGTTAGGAAGGCCTGTATCCATCTAATCATTTTCCCTCCTATTCCCATTCTTCTCATCTTTAGCAAAAGTCCCTTTCTCCAAACTCTGTCGTAGGCTTGCTCAAGGTCGATGAACACAGCTATTGTGCTTTTTCCCTCTTGAAAGCCATCCATCACATTCTGTGTAAACCTGAAGAGGGGGTCATCTGTGCGGCACTTACGTCTGAAGCCTGCCTGGTTGTTGTCCAGAAGGTTCCAGTTTTCCAACCACCAGTATAGTCTGTTGTTTCCCATTCTCTCGACCAGCTTGCCCAAGCATAAAGTGAGGGATATGGGCCTATAGCTTCTTGGTGTTCCTGGTGGTTTCCCTTTCTTCAATATAGGCAAGATGGTTGCTGTCAGCCATGCTGATGGTAGCTGTCCCTCGTTCCACGTTCTATTGATGAACCATAGAAGTGTCTCTTTTGCCTTTGGCCCTAGTTGACAAATCATCTCATTTTTAATTTTATTTGGTCCTGGAGCTTTATTTTTGGCCAGTTTCCGTAGTGCCATTCTCAGTTCTTGTGGGCGGAACGGGTCATTGAACGCAGCCATATTGGTCTGATCTACGTTACGCATGGATGTGTTCTTTAGGAGCACTTTGTCTAGTTTCTTTCTCTGTTGTGTTTTGTTTACACTGGCATAAAAATTGTTGAAGACATCGGCTTTCTTGCTGCTTGATGTTACTTCATCCCCACTTCCATCCACCATAGGTGTTGGGTTTGTCTTTTTCTTGCTTCCCTCGAGATTACTGAGGAGTCTCCAAACTTTGTTCCCTTCTCTTTTTAAATCTAGTTTGTTGCAAAACTTCTTGGTGACATACCTTACTTTTGCTGTCCACCTGTTGTACTCTGTTTTATTTAGGGTGGTAGGGTATTTTTCAACCTTCTTTCTAGCCTCTCTCCTTTCTTTGACTGCTTCAGCTAGTTCAGATGTCCAGTAAGGTTTATACTTCTTATGCTTCCCCCTTGGGATGCACTTTTTGGCAGCTGTTAGGATTGTGGTACATATGTTGTTGTATGTAGTATTAATGTTATCAGTTCTAATGATTTGACTGAACCCAGCGTCAGTTTCTCGGCCGTAGCGGTCCCAGTCTGCTTTCCTAAAGTTCCAGGATGGTTTACACAGGGACTTCTGTGTCATCTGTAGTGTTAAAATAGTTGTTAAAACAGAGTGGTGGTCACTTCCCATGTCTTCTAAGACTTTGATGATACTATTTTCTGCTATGTCAGCTGAAACAAATGTCAGATCTGGCCGGCTGGTCGAGCCGTGTGCCCTGTGTAGGAGTGTTGGTTTAGTTTCCAAGCTCTGCAGCAGCATTAAGTTGGTACTGCTGCACAGCTCCTCAACATCTAGACCCCTACTGTTAAACTGCCTGTATCCTAGAGCAGGAATGTGAGCATTAAAATCACCAGCTACGACAGTTTTCTTTAAACATAAATAACACATAAGGAAGGGAAACCCGAGGCCTGTAAACAGTAAATTAATATTAGACAAACATAAAGGTATGTTTTCAGGCACTCGTAAGAAATAAAGAAGTAGAACACTTGGACAACAGAAAAACAACAGACGTGAGTGGCTTACCCAGGGTTCGAACCCCGTACCTTCCGTACGACAACTCCGCCTAGCTATCAAGCGAATCACACTGACCCCACGGCCAGCTAGGCATCCCCAAAAAAAGATGCTTTACTGGCTATTTATCAGTAAGAAACACAAGATAACACCGGAAGTATACAGTGGGCAACTCAGCCCCCTTAATGACGCAATCACTTCTGTTGTTCGCCTATTAACAGTATGTGTCAGTCCAAACAAGACAAAGACCTTGATACTGGGTCCAGTAAATAGTAGAAGACTAAAGGACAATAGTATAGAACAGTGGGTAGGTTTCTGGTATTGTATGAACATAAATAACACATAAGGAAGGGAAACCGGAGGCCTGTAAACAGTAAATTAATATTAGACAAACATAAAGGTATGTTTTCAGGCACTCGTAAGAAATAAAGAAGTAGAACACTTGGACAACAGAAAAACAACAGACGTGAGTGGCTTACCCAGGGTTCGAACCCCGTACCTTCCGTACGACAACTCCGCCTAGCTATCAAGCGAATCACATAGTAGAAAAGTTCCTCTGTATGCCGAGCCATCCAATGAAGGACAGATTCCAAAACCTAGCAATGGGGCGACTGAAAAGAAGCTGCTTTATCCATCAGGCCAAACGATTTCGTAGACAAACCTCAGACCTGCCTGAAGTTAACAGCCCCATAAAGTCTGTGCCAGAACAAACCCCTTGGAGAGAGGAGCCTGGACTACCAGTACACATCCAGACAAAAGTGAAAGGAATATTCCACAGGGATGAACAGAACAGCATGCAACATAGGACAGTCACTCTCAGTTTCCTGGATGATGAATACCCACAGGACCTCTGGGTCCAAGTATACACGGATGGGTCAGCACAGAATGCAGTAAAGAATGGAGGAGCAGGAGTGTACATAGAATACCCAAACAACACTAGGGATACGGTCAGAGTACCAATGGGGAAATTCTATAACAACTATGATGCAGAAGTCCAGGCAATCAAGGTGGCAACCGAGAAACTACTGAACATCAATCTCGGTCCACAGCCTGTAGTATACCTCACATATGCAAGATCAGCACTTCAAGCACTTCAGTCCAGAAAATTGCCAGGTATACAAGCCCTACTTTCTGAACTGTGCAACCAGCGCAGGGTCGCCATGCAGTGGATACCGTCTCATTGTGGAATACCAGGAAATGAGAGAGCAGACAGACTGGCTAAAGAAGGTGCTGCAGACGAGCAACCGGATGTACCAGTTACGTACCATCAGAAGAAAAAGATGATCAAATCAATCAGAAAGCCACCAACACCAACACAGGATGACTACCAAGCTATGAACAGATCAGAACAAATTGTCATTCTGCGCCTCAGAACAGGACACAACCGCCTCCGCAGCCACATGTATACAAAATTCAAGATTGGCAATTCAGCCGTGTGTACATGTGGACAGGCACCCCAGACTGCGGAGCACGTACTTCAAGATTGCCCCACATATGATATATTGAGGCAAACCCACTGGCCCAGAGAAAAAACACTGGAAGCAAAACTATACGGACCTCTGTATGAACTACAAAAGACAGTGAAGTTTATACAAGAAACAACATTGCAGATATAGACAATATATTTCAAGCGAATGAAAGAAGAAGAAGAAGAATAAGGCAACATGGATATCACCTTGAAGTAACACAATAAAACAGCACACAAGCCTACATTATATGCACCAGCATTCAGCCTCAACTGAGATGCTTCACTGCTTTAAAAAAAAAAATGCTTATTTACATGCATACCTTCATTTTTCCATATATCTGACTGTTTTACTTTATGCTCTCCTAATCTCTTCCTGCTGATGCCTGCAACTGTCTGGGAATTAATGTCTGAATCTTTAGAGAAGCAATTCCAATAACACTCCTGGATGACATGCAAACAAAATCTTAGGTTATGAAAAGAGTTTTTACAATCACTACTAATCAATACTGTTATCACAAGGTTCATTTTTGAGACTAACAACAAACTGAAGTGT
The DNA here is from genome assembly GCA_024509875.1 of Oreohelix idahoensis. Lineage (NCBI taxonomy): Eukaryota > Metazoa > Mollusca > Gastropoda > Stylommatophora > Oreohelicidae > Oreohelix > Oreohelix idahoensis. Next base: position 446,407 of record JAMPIV010010000.1, read on the forward strand.
ATGAAGTATGTATACACAACAAATACTTCAATAAAAAGCTGGAAATAAATTCTCAGTGTCCACAAAGTTGATGTATAAATGTGCCTGACATTGATGATTCTGAGTCTTGCTACCTGATCTGCATATGATTTTGCTGTTCAAAATGTGTTTGTTTATTTAAAGCTTCTTTTACATGATCTAGCATCACTGAGGTCATAATTTTGTTTAGACATTGACAAGGTTTGTCTTCACAGCTGATGTAAATAATCACGTTGAATTTCTTAAGTCATTGAAATGTAACAAGCTGGCAAGGAAGAGAAACAAAGAAAAACAACACAGGAAAAATGGTGCTATGTTTAGGACATAAGAGAGGTAGAGGGGGAAAAAAATGGAGAAGGGAAATGGAGACAGACATGAAATGGATGTGAAGACAAGGAAAAACAACTGAACAGATGGCATAGGACAGGAAGGCTTGATCTGAATTTGTTGAAAGCCTCTCACTCATTTCCTTTTCTAACTCAATTATAGCTAAATATAGCTTAACATTTTTGAGGCTCTGTTTAATTTCTTCAGTAAGAATGAAACTTTTTTTCTAGTACTGGCACATGGACACTACTACAGTCTGCTCCTGGCCCAGTTTCCACAGATAACAACCCTTTTTAAAATTTCCTGTATACCAGTATGCAGCTGATTTCTTCTTTTTCTTCTTGCGATCACATCTTTGATGTTTACACCATCAGATGAGTTCTCAGGATGAATTCAACCTTTGTCTGGAGTTCCTCTTTAGCTCCATACAGCTTTGAGTTTAGTGTTGAGTCATTGGGCCAGTATATCTTTCTTAACTGGTCATACAGAGGACAATCCTGTAGAACATGCTCAGCAGTTTGTTCGTTTAATCCACATGTGCACAGTGGTGAAACAGACAATCCTAGCTTGTACATGTGTTTATTCAGTTTGTTATGCCCTGTCCTGAGGCGAAAAATGGTGATCTGTCCTAGCCAGTCAAGAGCGTGGTAGTTGTCATTGGGTTGATTCTGTTCTCTTCTGATAGCCTGGATAGCTCTCTTTTTCTCAAAGTATGTGATTTCATTATCTTCTTGTTCACATTCTCCTCCCTTTTTGGTAAGTTTATCTGCCTTTTTATTTTTGCATACACCACAATGGGATGGTACATACTGAAGTATGGTTCACTTTTTGGCAGCTATCTTCCTTAGTTCATTTCTCAGATGCGGAATTTTACCACCCTTGGAGAGCTTGCAGTACAGACAGTGCATCTGTGAGGATGACTACCTGGTGGCAGTCAAAGTTGGTGTTATAAATCATTTTTGCAGCTTGAACTCTAGAGCTGTATAGTTGGAACAGAATTTACCAGTGGGAATATGCCTAGTCTCATAGTGGTTGTCAGGATATGAGATGAAGATATCAGGGCCTCCATTCTTAATGGCATTTGTTGCTGATCCATCCATCCATCCATCCATGATTGTTCAGGATAGCTTTCTTGGATCATACTCAATGTTGCAGTTCATTTTTGCAGATCATTATACTAAAAAAAAAAATGCCATATTAAAGTCAGATGTGTCGCTGAAAGGCGCAAATATCGCAGCTTCGCTGTAAATGGACACAAAGCAACCAACATCCTTTTCAGGACCAATAAAGAAGAAGAAGATATCCAATTGTGAGACGACTGATTGATGTATTAATTTGGAGGTTACTGCTGGCCTGTTTCCATGGTACAGGGTATACGGTGAGCTTCAGTGGTGTTGTCTTCATGGATAGGTCTTCTTGATGCTATTAATAAAGTTCAAGACTGTGAAATCCCAATGCAGGCTGGCCTCTCATTTATCAGTGGGATAATTAGTCAAATTTCAGGCTGTGACAATGTAACTGCTGTTTATGAAACTTGGCAAAATAATGGAAATATGTGCAGTACAAGTGACTAGGGTCATGAAAGAAGATAATGGGTATATGATGTCATAATTAATGCCTGAAATGCTTTGAAAATATTTTCTGTTGGATTTGTTATGTCAAATTAAACCTTGGATTGTCCTGGCTTGATTTATTCCCTCAATCTATGTTGTGTGAATCTGTCTGTCAGCCGGTCTTAACAGAATCATAAAATATAAGCTGTCAGGGTTACACAACACCTTGCATATAGTTAGAAATCATATGGTGTGTTCTTGCATACTACATGTTTGCCACCTCTTTAACTTATTTCTTTGCCTTGTCACTACTTCCACTTTTTTCATTACTAACTTTCCCATGGGCTTCAAACGCAAAGCTGTCTCATGAGATCTGCACTGGGCATAGCCACACCACATTCATTATAGATTCTTTATTACCCACTCATGGTGTGTATAGTTGTATGAAATTAGTACCAATCAGCCATTTAAGTTAACTAATATGATATTGCTCAAAATACCTTTTAAGTTCTTGCTCTTTCTGCAACTAAAATTTAACTGATCCTTCTTTCTTGTTTATTTCATTCAGAATAAATTATTATGTGGCTTCTTCTTCTTCCTTGATCCTTAGCCGCTGACAGTTAAAGCATCAGGCCTGGTGGCATCTTGTAGGGCAACAACAAATTGATTCCACTTTACTCGGTTGGTGGCCATCCTTCATACAGTGCACCAACTCTGGTTTATTCTTTGCATCTCAGCCCCCACAGTCCTCCGCCATGTTGTTTTTGGTCTGTCTCTCTTTCATTTTCCTTCTGGGGTCCATAGCATAGCTGTTCTTGTGATGCCATCGAGGTCTCTTCTGAGGACATGGCCAATCCAGCTCCAGCATCTGCCAGCTATGATGGTGTGCATGTTCTCTTGCTAGCTCAGATTAAACAGATCTTGGTTGGTGATGGTATTCGGCCAAAAGATTCTGTGAAATTTTCTTAGGCATGTTGTGTGAAAAGATGACAATTTCAATGTTTCCTTCTCTGTAACTCTCCAGCATTCCACACCGTAGAGAAGCACAGAAAGCACACAGCTCTGATATAATCTTAATTTTGTCCTTGTGCTGTACTACAGAGAGGACTTCCAGATGTTGATTAAACTTAAAAAAAGTCTGTTCTTGCGTTGTTCATTCTGTTGTTGATGTGTTTGCTCGCTCCGCCATCTGGTGTTACTATGCATCTTAGGTGTGTGAATGTGTTTGTCTGTTCCAGTTGCTGATTCCTTACTGATATGGGCTCAGGATTGCTCACGTTGAGCGTCATGACCTCTGACTTCTTTAGATTGATGTTCAAGCCCACCTGCTGGCTATACTTATGAGGTCTTTCCATTATTTCTTGGATGTGCTGATGTGAATGTGTTAGAACTACAATGTCATCTGTATATTCCAAATCTTCAAATGTAGAAAATGTAGTCCATCTTATTCCACTTGGACTGCCCTCTGTTGTCTGGCGCATCACCCAGCCTATGACTGTTAAAAATAGAGTGGCTGATAAGGGGCATCCCTGTCATACTCCTGTCTTCACCTCAAAGGTTAGTTTGCTCTGTACAATGCTAAACGTAAAGTTGGCATAGAGGCTTTTTATGATTGACACTATGCACCTTGGAATTCCATAAGCCCTCAATATTTTCCATAATTTGTCATTATGTATATTGTCAAAAGCCTTTTCAAAATCGACGAAATTAATGTGCAGCTGTCCTTGCCATTCTGAGCACTGCTCTATAATGTCCCTGAGGGTAAATATATGATCTACACATCTTCTGTTCTTTCTAAATCCTGCTTGTTCTTTCCTCAGTTTGTGGTCTACTGCTTTTGAGATTCTCTGTATAATTATCCTGCCTAGTATTTTGCTGGGAACTGAGAGAAGAGTGATTCCTCTCCAATTATTGCAGTCTGCAAGATCTCCCTTCTTGGGCAATTTCATCTTCTTCCTCTTCCTCGTTCGTCCTGAAAAGGACGTTGGTTGCGTTGTGTCCGTTTACAGCAAAGCTGCGGTATTTGCGCCTTTCGGCCAACACATCCGACTTCCGCACAGCATTTTTTGGGACCGGGTTTGCCTTCCCTATTCAATCCCTACTCCTCAGCCAGACTGCAGTAATACAGCCTGTTTCCAGGACCACCACGTGGAGGTGGAGTAGGGTCTTGGTCAGCTCTGGTTCGCTGACCCTGACACAGGCAGTCAAGCTATGGGGTTGCTTACTGCATTCATCACTTTTGATGCACCTTTGGTCCCTAAATTTGACAATTATTCCTTTGTTCCATTCCGTTGGTGTTGTCCCTGTTTTCCAGACTTGTGCAAATAGTGGTTCTAACAGTTCTGCTGCCAGCTCAGGGTCTGTCTTAAATAGCTCTGCATTTAAGTTATCATGGCCAAGAGCTTTTCTGTTCTTTAACCCTTTGATTGCTGTGATGATTTCTTCTTTTCATGGTTTGTCTGTATTAACATCTAGATCGTTTTCAGCCTCAGGAACATTCAATTGTGTCTCTGGTGGTTCCTTGTTCAGAGTTTCTCTGAAATGCTCTGCCCATCTTGTTTTCTGTCCCTCTGCTTATCTCTTACTAATGTAATATTGTTTGCACCTCGTTTTCCAATGATGATTTTAGTTATTTTGTATACTGTAAAGGTAAAGGATCCCGTTACACGCCCATTGAGGCATATTGGGAATATGGTGTTAGGCCCATATTTTCTTGACCATCGGCACACTAGGGGTGATGAGGTCAGCATCATGCCGGCCGCCATAACCTTCCCAGAGTTGCTCTGCTACCCAGTTGGGGCTGGGTTGATCCAGGAGCCGTTTGTGGCCTAAAAAGATCCCACCTCATCTGGGGATTGAACCATAGACCACTGAGCTAGGAAGCCAGTGCACTAACCACCATGCTACTGCGGCTCCCTATTTTGTATACTGTGCTTTGTTCATTTCTCAGTGCTGCCTCTACTGCCTGTCTTGCAAGACTGACATTATGTGGCTGTCAGAATAAAATTAACCTGCTCTAGTATATCACATTTCATATAGTCTTAATACATTTACATTCTATTTTATTACCCTCAATGTTTTAAAAACAATTTTCCATCCTGCAGCAGCATCCTGACATTTAAAGTTACTATGGTATATGGTAAGAATCTTTATTAACCCATGACTGACAAGTCTAACCCGAATGGCAGTGGGGAGAGTAGAGGGTAAAGCACCTCAATCTTGCCTCCTGTCAAGTCACTATGTTTTAGAAATTGTTTATATAGGCAGTTGCCCCAGTTCCCCCCCTCCCTGTCTAGGACTTGGTGAAACCTCATTCAATATGTGATCAGTAAAATAAAAAAAACACCTACAACTCAATTCCTGCTTTTCACCTACATTTACATTTGAGTCAATAATTTTGATATTCTTTGGTGCCTTGTAAACACTGAGTTTCTTACAAGTCATGAACTTTAGTTAACAAATACCTAGTATACTACTTACTTAGTCGTTTCCCTTCCACCGTGAGGTGTAGAGGTTTGGAAGAGAGAGCGCCAGACTATCCTATCGGCTGTCTTCTGCCTGGCCCTGTTCCATTCTAGTCCTCTGTCCTTCAACGATTGTCTAATGTTGTCCTCCCAGCGAACTCTGGGTTGTCCTGGGGGTCTGAATCCTTGGCTCTTTGTTTCCCATGCTTGTCAGGGTAGCCGATCTTCTCCCATTCTGGAGACATGGCCAAGCCATCTTAGTTGGGACTCTTCTACTTTGGTCTGCAGGGAGTGGGATTTTAGGCCTTGACGTATCGTCTGGTTGCGGACCATGTCTCTTCTTGTTACTTCAACCACCTTCCTCAGATACCTCATTTCTGAGGTTTGGATCTGGCTTTTGTGGGTTGTAGTCAATGTCCATGACTCGCATCCATATGTCAAGACTGGGACATAGGTGGAGCAGTATACAGCCATCTTCGTTTTCTTACCAACCTCTCTCTTGCTGAGGAATCCTTGATTTATGGCCTGAAAAAGTCGCCCAGCTGCTGCTTTTCGAGTGGCCAATTCTTCTTTGATGCCTCCCTTTTGGTTTATAATAGCTCTGAGGTATTTAAAGTGGTCGACCTGCTCCAAGACCTGTTCTCATAGCTTAATCTGAAGTCTTCTTTCTTCTCGTGATATCACCATGGACTTTCTTTTGTAGATGCTTATGACCATCCCTCTCTTCTCCAGCTCTTCCTTCCAGACTTGCAGGTTGGATTGGAGATGTGCCTCTGATTTAGCAATCAGGGCAACATCATCAGCAAATGCCAGCTCTGAAATACAGACCTGTCTCATCTTCCAGTACCCCACTGAATACTTTCTTGTTCTCTCCTTACATGCCTCAATGACATCGTCCATGAGGAGTATGAAAAGATAAGGTGACAGGATATCACCTTGTCTTAAACCAGTGGTGGTTCTGAACTCCTCTGACTTACGGTGTGCTGTCCTCACATAATTTTTGCAAGACCTGTAGAAGCTCTGAATAGCATGAATCAGAGGTGCTGGAATGTTCTTCCTTGCCAAACAGTCCCAAAGTTTGCTCCAGGAGACCCTGTCAAATGCCTTTTCCAGATCTATGAAACAAAGATGGATCTCACTCTTATACTCAATGGCCTTTTCACTTAGCTGTCTGAGTGTGAAGATTAGGTCTTGAGTACTTCGGTTTGCTCGGGATCCGCACTGGACCTCATCCAACTGTGGCTCAGCTAGGCATCGGAGTCTCTGCTCTAGGATTTTAGAGTAGATTTTACCAGAGACACTGAGAAGGGATATGCCTCTATGGTTTCCACATCGTCGATTGTAACCCTTTTTGAAAATTGGTGTTATGATGGCAATCTCCCAATCCTTTGGTATGGTCTTGTTGCCCACACTGCCTGTAGGACCCTTAAGAGTAATAGGTCACCTGGTGCTCCCATGTACTTAACCATTTCTGGTGTTATACCATCATGGCCTGCTGCTTTGCCCATCTTGATTTTCTCCAGTGCTGCCTTCAGTTCTTCCATCTTTATGTCATCTTCACCATCATTGGTTTTCTCTTCTGTGCTAGTGGTTATCATTTCTGATCCTTCACCATGCTCACCATCCAAGAGATCTGAGAAATATTCTTTCCATCTTTCCATTACTTCCTTCAGGGCAGTAAGCAATTTTTCTTGCTTGTTTTTTTAATAAATTTGAGAGGGCGTTGTTTTTTCTTCCTCATGTTCTTTGGGGTCTTATAGAATTTCTGATTCTTGATCATCTTTTTTCTAGCTTTTCTCCAAATTCTTCCAGGACTTCTGTTTTGCTGCTAGCACCTTGTTCTTTTCTTCTGTTCTGAGTGTCATATATTCTCTATATTTCTCCATTTGTCCTGTTGCGTTTTTAGCTCCTAAAAATTGTTTCCATGCCATTTTCTTCTCTCTTATTTTCGCTTTGACTTCCTCTGTCCACCAAGGTGTCCTCTTTCTCTTGTTCCCAAGTTAGACTTCACCACATGCTTATGCAGCAGCTGTCTTTATGATGTCATTGAATTTAAGCCAGAGGGTTTCCAAGTCATCAGGTTGTTCTTCTGTGTTGCTCACCACTGCAGCAATAAGCCCCTGATATCTGGTCTTAATTTCTGGCTCTCTCAGCATGTAGGTCTTAATGCTCATTTCTCCTGTTCCTTTACTTAGTTTCTTGCATGATGTTGGACAGTTCCTAGGCTGAGCAACTCTTTCAGTTGTTCTTTTTATTGTAAGCAGGTAGTGATCACTTCCAATCTCTGGCCCCCTCCAGACTCTAGCATCGCGGACATATTTGAATGAGCTCCTCCTATGAATGGCATAGTCGATCACTGACTTCTCATTCTTTGTTGGTTCACATCTAGTGTATGCATGTATGCGCTTATGGAGAAACTTTGTGTTTGTAATGATCAGATTCTGCTCACTGCAGAATCTAAGGAGTCGCTTTCCATTGTCATTGAGAGTATCTTCTCCATATCTTCTGATAACTCCACCTCATCTAGCATGGTCATTTCCAACTCTGGCATTGAAATCTCCGAGCATGATAATTTCATCTAGGCAGTCATCCACTGTCCTTTGAAGCAGCTCGAAAAATTCTTCCTTGACCTCTGCTTTCTCATCCTCATTTGGCCCATACTCTATGGCCAGGTTGATCATGGTTTCTCCTCCTTTTAGTTTAACAACCATAATGCGCTCCGAGACAAAGTTCCATCCCTTGATACTATCTTTTTGGTTTTTGGCCACAATGCAACCCACGCCCCCTTTAGCTCTTTCAGATGTGGGTACACCACTGTAGAGCAGCGTGTTGCCATCGAGATCCATGACTCCTTGTCCTTTTTTCTTTGTTTCCATTATAGCCAGGATTTCTAGTTTTGCTTTCCTCATCTCTTCCACCAGCTCCTCTTCTTTCCCATTTATACTTCTTGTGTTCCAAGTTCCATAAGTCGTAGTCCGTAGTCTGTTCCAGTTCGTCACATTTAGAATCAGTCCAGTTTTCTCTCTTGTAGTTCTCTAAATCAAAAGTTTAAAGCAAACAGGTGATTGGCCTGTTGTGCCTTTGCATGGTGGAGTGGCTGCCTCCTTACGGCCTCCATGCAGGCTGTCCTCCTCCTTTTTCAGCTGGGCTTGGGACCAGCCTAGGCAGAGTATAGATCACCTTAAGTTCTGAAAAAAGATCACTTAAAACTGTTTAAAATCAACTCTTTATGGGTGCAGCATATTGCAATATAGATCTTTCTTCTCTGAGCATTAACAGTATAACATACATCCTTAAAAGCCACAATATTATTAAAGCTTCCAAACAATGTTACAAATAGTGTACATACCTTAACATCTGTTTCCTGCTTTATTTTTGCAAACAGACTTGTGACATTAGCTTCCACATTTCTTCCAGCCTGAAAGCAATGTTGTTTTCAAATCTCATTTATATGATAATGAATTTCTGGAATAATTTTGACCAAACAAGTTCATTTTTAAAAAGATCACAGTGGATCACTAGTGCTGATATGGATGATTGTATGATTATAAATAGTTGGTCAGTGACATACTGTGTCAAAGATCATACTAAATACACTTTTGACTCAAATAATTTGAAGATCAATTTTTTTTTTTTTTAACCATGATTATTTCTTATACAGGTGTGTAACCCATAATCCAAACATCCGCAAACCAAGATAGACCAAAAACTGAAAAGTTTTTTGGCCGACTTTTGGGCTACTTTAAGTTTCCCCACACAAAAATTTTTATTATTTGTAACTGGTATGCACGGAACCGAACACACGCAATGTTCGGTTTATCACATTTCGTCCTCTTGAAGCACAAGCACAGTATAAGCTGATGCATATGCTATAATGTGATGTAAATTTTCAAACACAACTATTTAGTTGTGTCTAGGTACCACTTTCAGCCATGTGTGAATATTTCTGAGCTTATTTTGTCATTTTGAGTGTGGATATTTGTGAGCTAATTTCGTGTCTTAAACTTTGCCAGTTTAATTTCATTGTGAAAATGTTGAAAAGAGCTGCAGATACTCCTGTGGGTAACAGTAGGAATAAGAAAAGAAAGCATTTGCCATTATAGATAGCACAGAAGTAGCACAGGAGTTATTGCAGAAGCTTGATCATGGTGTCTCTGAGCGTCGTCTTACTGAGTAATATGGAGTAGGAACTACCACAGCATATGACATAAAGAAACATAGACAAGCTGCTGAAGTTTTACATGGACAGTGATGACCAAATACTAATGTCAGACCAGAAAACTTTGCACAGAGGAAAAAATGAAGAAGTTTTGGCAGTTTATGGAATTAAAGAAAAACTGCTTAGACAGAAACCATTGTTAATGAGACAGATGACACTGGGTAAAATCTACAGTAAGGCCACCTATCTTATTGCCTATTCAGGAGCTGAAAATCCTGTTCTGGTCCATCAACAGATGTTTGACACCAATCTGATGATGGTGATTACAGCATTGAATGTACATGTGCAGGTATTCAACAAAGTTTATGTAAGAAGTTTAAAAAAAAATATTTTTCTGATCAATAAATTGTACTACATAATTTAAAAAAGCGATTTTTGGGCTACTTGTGTGATTTTTGGGCAACTGGTGATATTTTGGGCGTATTCCAGAAACCAAAACATGGCCTTCCCTGAGCATTTTGGATTCTGGGTGTTGAGAACTTTTTCAGGGTGTGAAGAAGTTTGGATACTTTGTTTATTTTGATATAGAAGTTTTTGCACCACGAAACATCCTCTCAACTATGAATACATGTTCACATACCATTGTTATTGACGATTGGTGATGTTTTAACACAGATGAGAAGTTCTTATAGTAGTGTTCATAAAAAGTCACGAAACTGATGACAATGATCGTGTATTTTTTTTTTACGACGCTGGTAAAACAAAGAGACAGCCAGTGTGATTTTTGCTTTTGAGTGAGCTAGAGGCATTTTGCCATCTGGAGGTATGTGTGTGGCCCATGCCATTCTATTCATGTATGTGGAATAGTTATTGATCAGGAACTATCCTGTCACTAAATATTAACATTCACAATATAAAAGACACGTAACACCTGCAACATTAGTGGAGATACTCTATCCCACTTAATCATTGTCCGCAACACTGGGTTACCAGCCTGTATTGTTAAATGTGTTACTCAGTCTTTTTTGTACTCTACATTTTAGTTTTGTAACAATAAACCTTTTTTTAATGAGTGAGAGTGGTAAACCATAAGTCAGAAGAGTTCAGGACCACCACTGGTGTAAGACAAGTGATATCCTGTCACCTCACCTTTTCAAACTCCTCATGGACCATGTCACCAAAACATGTAAGGAAAGGACCAACAAGTATTCAGCAGGGTACTGGAAGATGAGACGGGTCTGTATTTCAGAGCTAGCAATACAATGTTACCCTGATTGCCAAATCAGAGGTACATCTTCATTCCAACCTGCAAGTCTGGATGGAAGAGCTGGAGATGAGATGGATGGTCATCAGTAGCTCCAAAACAAAAACCATGGTGACATCACAAGAGGAAAAAGGCATCAGATTAAGCTCGCAGAACAGATCCTGAAGCAGGTCAACCAGAATAATTACCTCAAAGCTGTTATAGACTGGAAAGGAGGCATCAAAGAAGAGTTAGCTACCTGAAGAGCAGCAGCTGGGAGACTTTTTCAAGCCATAAACCAAGGATTTGTCAGCAAAAGTTAGCAAGTAAGAAAAAAGATGGCTGTATAATGCCCAACCTATATTCCAGTCTTGACATATGGATGCGAGTCATGGGCTTTTACTACAACCCACAAAAAAAGCCAGATTCAGGGTTCATAGCAAATTTCTTCAAGCATTTTCCAGGTCCAGCACGTGATTTTCAAGGATGGGAAACTCTAATATTTTCCTAATCTAATTTTCTCAGATATAATCATCACTTTGCTGACCAGCAATCTGGAGCATTACTGGGTTTTTGCAGATTTCTTTAAAAAGAAGTTTTTTTTTTTTTTTTAAATTCATAAAAGATTGAAAAAGACATCTTTTCCCAGTTTTTAGTGAATTTGTTCAATGTCAGTGCAATAAAATGTTAGTGACATGGATGGTTATGAATAAAATAAGCTTGATTGACATATTGATTTAACGATTAACCACGTATATCAACATAAAAGGCTAATAAAATTGTGAATAAAATGAAAAAAAAAAAACTGTATTTTTTGTGTTTGTCTTTTTTGAATGTATTCTGTGTCTGTGGCATCTGACAATGAGCATTTGTAAATGTTTGAGTAGTTAAGTACCTGTAGTTGGAGTCTGAGCTGCTTTTTTCATTAACTGGGGTTGAAGTTGTAGCTGTAGGTCTCTGCAAGAGTCTATGTCTGGATCGTTGATAATCCTTGACTGTGTGGTATAACTTGAAGCAGGGTATCAGGCATAGAGATACATTGCAATCTGGGCAGTACATGCAAGTCTGGCTTCTGTTCCCTGCAGCCTTACACACTTTACAGTCTGGTTTGTACCTTGCCCTTTCATATTTATCAATGAAGTGGTGCTCAGTAAGTCGTGTTGTTGTGACCTGTGGTTTTGAAGGTGTCACATTGCGTCGAAGAATAGCAGGTTCAATAAGAGTCATACTGACATCCTGATCTTTGCTTTGATCTTTTTTTTTGTAGAGTTGGCAGTGTTGTAGGTTATGTGCCCATTGACCAGGGCAGTTTCAACTAAGAAATGATATAAAAATAGGATCTGTGTGGGTAGGGGTAGCTTACACCTAGTTGGCTGAAGTGGTCGACACCTCCCATACTTTTGCTGTATTTTTCTGCAAGCACTGGCTTCTGAATTGTTCTGCCCTAAAGAATTTGTCTTTCTAACTGTCTTGTTTATATTATCATTGGAGTGAACAGTAGATATAAGGTTAAATCTATTCGTATCATGCTAGGTGACTGTCGGCATGCCTTATCTTCTGTCGCACAAAACACAGGATGATTTGTCTTTTTCAATTTGAGTTGTTTTTTCTTCAGTGCTACAGGAAAATGCTTCCTATTTTCAGCTACTGTTCCAAATGCCCCAATCTGAATTTCAGGTCTTGAAATAAAGCTGAAAGCTGAATAAAAACTACCACAGAAGAGAATATGTCCCTTGTTGCGTTTGAAATTTGAATGAAAACTATGGTGACTTTTCACTGAAAAAAGAGTCCAAATAATCTCAGCTCTGAGAGTTTCTTCCTTGGTCACAAATGATGTCACATCTGTAGGTCTCCTAGTAGTGTTAGACGTTTTTGACGTGTCCGAGGGAGTAGTGTTAGATAGTTTTGATGTTTCTGAGGGAAAAACTGCTTCTTGGGGTTGTGTTCTTTTCTGTTTAAAAAAAAAAAAAAAAGGAACACACAAATAACTTATGAGTAGGCCTAAGCTATGTATATTTACCAAGTCAAAGTTCTAAACGCATGAATAATATAGTCAAACAATATTTAACTAGAACAAAAGTTAATATATAGTAATTGCGAGGGTGAAGGTATGATGATATCCTTATAACACTTATGATAAGTGAAAATATATTAAATATCTAACTGGAAACATCAGGCCTTTACACACACACCCCCTCCCCATCTTTACTATTTTTGTTTGATTTTTTTTGTTTGGGTTGTTTTGTTTTATCGTTTCTGTTTGTTTCGATAAAAAAAAAATTTGTTTTAAATTATTTTGTAAATTTTAAATAACATAGATCTATGCACAAAATTGGTAATTTTCATTTATCCTAATTACAGTGATTTGACAGATGTGATGCCACTTTCATGTATCGGCGGTTATTCATGTTATCTGGAATTGAAAACATTTAGGCCTAGGCATATCCTAATTATAACCCTGCAGAGCAGAACGGGATATGTCTCTTCATCATAAATATAATGAAAAAGCATTCAAAATATATTTATTTCCCAAAAATGTGGTGAAATGAACAGTGGGACGTGGTCTGATAACAGGGTAGGCTATAGGATATGGAATCGCCATCAATTTCTATTCCTGACCATCTCAAACTGTGTCAAACATATTCCCGTAAGCAGTTGTAAACCAAGAAATTTCATTTAAACACTAATTTTGGCCATGGTTAAAAATAAAACTGTAAATAGGCCTACATTGTAAATTACAGCCGCAACTACAGTAATCCTATCTATAAACTGCACTTAGCCTATGTAAATATGTTTTATAAATGAATTTATTACTTACCTTAGTTGAAATGAACGATTTAATACAACCTGAATGCGTAGAGACAAATTCTTGGTGTTTTTTTTTTTCTTGTTTTTTTTTAAAGTTTTGCCTCGTTTTGGTGAGGCGCGTCCCATTCAACCTAGTTGGTTATATTAGGGCGCATATCCAAATATAAAAGGCCCTTAGGTCACAGGTTATAAATCAATTTTTTTCCCAGTCGTGGGTTTTTGCTCCGCAGTGAATATGTGTAGTTATGTGTTTTTCGTAGCAGTTAGGGTTAGTATTAGGGTTAGGATTAGTGTTAACCCTAATCCTAACCCTAATACTAAACCTAACCCTAACTGCTATGAAACAAGACATAACTACACATATTCACTGCGAAGCAAAAACCCACGAGTAATAGGAAATTACTGCTTTGGAGTAACAACAGATGCGCACGCTAAAAATAAATCTGCTTCACATCGTTAACGCAAATCGCCAAAAATGCAAATCGCCGAAAACACGAACCGCCGAAAACGTCTGGAAATGGATTTAGTGCGCAAATGGAAGTAAAAATTCTACAGTAACTGGTTTAACGAAAAATACCACCAATAATCGAAAAATGGACAACTTGTAATTTTTTTCCAGGTCTAATGCGGGAAATTCAAGGCTTTTAGCCATTTTTCCAGGCTTTTCAAGGCCTGGAATTTTTTCCCGTTTTTCAAGGTTTTTTCCAGGTCGCTACGAACCCTGCAGATTCCATTCTTAGAAATGAGGTATCTGAGGGAGATGGTAAAGTGACAAGAAGAGATATGGTCTGCAACCAGAGGATATGGCAAGGCTTCAAAACCCTGCCACTGCAGACTCAAGTAGAACAGTCTCAACTGCGATTATCTGGCCATGTCTGCAGAATGGAAGAAGATTGGCTACTATGACAAGTATGGGAAACTAAAAGCCAGGGATGACCGAGTCCACAGGGAGGACAACATTAAACAATCTTGGAATGACTGAGGACTGGATTGGAAACAGGCCAGAAGGAAGACAGCCGATAGGATAGTATGGCGCTTCCTCTTCCAAACCTGTACACCTCACGGCAGAAGAGGGATAACTAAGTAAGTAAGTAATGAGTAAGTCACAAAAATTGGTTGTTGCTCTTCACCCTGTTAGTTAATATAAAACGTACCTATGGTGCCACAAAGGTCAATGACCCTTGTTATTGAGATTTTTTTTTTTTTTTTCGTCAATAAACAATTTGTCACTTTCCATTTCTGGCTTTTTCCCCCCACCCTCATTTCCAATATTTCTGTGACCCACAGTTCCTATCTCTCCCTTGGGTCCACATTTGTTTAATTAATACCTTTCACACTAGCAGTTAACAAACCATAATCTTATAATAACTTCTCAAATAAAAAAAAAAGAAATAAGTGACAGAACACACTTGACTCACTCTCCCTGCCCAGAGATATGAGTAACTCACAGTTAGACAAGATTTTAACTCTTAGACAGGAGCAATGCTAACAGTGTTAGTTCGTTTATACACCTGTACTGCAGCAATGATGACAGAACAGAATTTAAGTTATTAATAGGAGCCGCGCTAGCGTAGTGGTTACAACACCGCTCTGGCGACCGGGTGATTCAGGATCAAACCCGGGCGACGGCATTTGAGGATTTTTCGTCGACCGGGAATAGGACTGGATTAACTCGAGACCTGGCGAGGACATTTGAAGGAGTGTTGTCGACCAGGGATTGGCGGCTCCTGAGCCGACCCAGCTGCAATGGGTACCTCCGAAATCGGAGAGTATTTGCCTGAATGGCGAGGGACACCTGTCTCTGTACAAGTAAAAAGGGATACTCACGTAAAATCAATGTCAGGTTAGACATAGTAATAACCTGAGATTTCGCCTCGAGTATTAGCGGGCGTACGCAAAAAAAAAAAAAAAAAAAAAAAAAAAAAGTTATTAATAATAATTTATAATTTTTTTATTTTAATCTAGTTCAGGAGTTTGCAACTGGTCAATCATAATTTATCAGTAGATCACATGTGATGACTCGGTAGATCTTTAGGTGATGAAGGAAATAAAAATAACAGAAAGAAAAACAAAAAAAGGATGACAATTCTAGACCAACCCTATGGACTCTTAATCTCTCAAGCATGATCCAGTTAAAGATTTTCCCTGACACTGATAGTAACATTCATCATGATCCAGTTAAAGATTTTCCCTGACACTGATAGTAACATTCATCATGATCCAGTTAAAGATTTCCCCCGACACTGATAGTAACATTCATCATGATCTAGTTAAAGATTTTCCCTGACACTGATAGTAACATTCATCATCATCATGCTTCAGCTCTCTGTTACCAATAGGGATGCAAACATATGTTCAACTGATGCAGTAAGGCTGATGTATATATATACTGCTATGGTGGTCGTGGCTGGTGATGTATCGTGCTGTAATATGACTAATCGCGAATGTGTGACATGGTAGTTCGTCAAGGTGGACATCTATGTATCAGTGCAGACTGGTATCACCACACGTAACGTACAAGAGTGTGTGTGGTATTCATCACCTTGAAGGATGTAGATGTGAAGTTGATGGAAGCATATGTTGTACTTGTTACAAATATGGAGTCAAAATATAGGTGAACAGCTGTGTACGTTTTGATCATTTATTATGGTCACAGCAACAAGACAAAGACAACTCCATGTAAGCATGACAAAGGAACTTGGCGGATATGAAAACAGTTCACAACAATGGCATGTACATAAGTTCCAATAATTATATGATTATCAAAGTGTTGCAGACTCCAGTTTCTCTCTCATTCCACAACTAGCAGAAAAACCCCGTATTACACAACAGGTTAATACTGTATAAACATCCAACAGTTTCTTTCTGACTCATCAAAGTCATTCTTCTTAAGTCGACCTCCCAAACATGGCGGGCAACAAAATTAGCATAGTCCATCCCTCTAATCGGACATATCGAAGATAGGCTGTCCTTTCGAAGATAGGCTTATACAACTCCCTTGTACATCAGGCGAGTTTTCATTTTCAAAGTTATAATAGCAATACTAATAACCCATCTGTTCTTCCACTCCAGATAGTTATATATATTAGGCCTCTATCAAACAGTACACACTGTGGATTCCTCTTCTGTAGACATAAGTGTCTAAGTTCAAAATATACCGCCAACCATGCGGGTTTTAGAATATTATCGATTCTCATGGGTCTCTGTGTGTAAATCTAGAAAAACAGTCTTAGATGGCTTCAACGAGCGTAACAAGAGGAATACTCTGCCTTCCAACCAATTGTGAGCTCTTGTCACTGGTTGACTCAAAAATATGATCCTTACAAAGGAAGTGTGAAAGGTTTGTTATTTTACCTTGATACGAATTCCTAACACAACTTCGAAGCAACTGTCGTCTTCCTGACAAACAGAAATAACACATGGGGACTCTGAATACAGTGGAAGAGTTTCCATCCCCAAAAGGCAATGCAGAGAAATAATCAGACATTCCGTCTGACAGACCCAGAACAAAAACACGGCCTCCCGCCGGAAATCTTCTTCAAACTCTCTTAGTTTGAACATGCGCAGTTCGCATCCCCTCTGACCTGGTGTCACCTTTTTAAAGAGGAGTAACTACATATTTACTTTCCCTCAAAACAAAAGATGAGTATTCGCCCTTATATTATGGTTCCAATGAAAAATACATTAGACCCAAAAATCTTATTCAAAATATAACAAGCATACAGACAGACTACATTATCAGTTATGAAAAACTGCACGTAACACTCTCCAAGAAGCATACACCTTCAACAAACATATGCTGTCTTCCTTTCTTGTGCCTTCAGCTCACATCCTACTATGTCTTCCTCCAGTTCTCTTCTCCATGTGCTCATTGGTCTCCCTCTACCTCTCTCTCCCTTGGGACTATGGAACAAGGACTGCCTGGTATTGCTATCAACAGGTTTTCTCAATGTGTGCTGTGTCCATCTCCAGTGTCTTCTTCTCATCTCTTGTACCACTGATAGTTGTTTGGTTCTTGTCATCTGTTCCGCAAGGTGATCTGGTCATACCACTTCAATCATCCTATTCTATGCAAGCACCAATTTATGAAAGTCTAGCTTTATTGTTTGTTGTCTTTGTTTTCTCCAGGTTTCAGAGTCACGCTGTATTGACTTGACATTGAACTGAAGATTTTGATTTTTTTTGCTGGGCTTAACTTTTTTGCTCTCCACATATTTCCCAATGCAATGAAAGATCCTCTAGCTTTTTGTATTCTTATTTTAATATCACTGTCAGTCCATCCTACTTGGTCTACATTACTGCCAAGGTATATGTATGATCTTGAAGAGGCATTTCTTCAAGTGCAATACTGTTATCATTTGTTGCATTTATTATCATTATCTTTCTTTTATCCTTGAGTATATTCAAACCTACTTGCTGTAAACTCACACCAAGCACTTTCATTGTCTTGCATCTGATTATGGCTATGGGACTGGAGAGCCAGGCCATCTGATAAATTGACATTATCAAGTTGTTTAGTCACTGGATACCATTTCTGTTGACTAAAGTTGTTAGTTGAGGTCAATGTTTTCATAATTCAATCTATAGCCAATAGGAAGAGAAATGGTGACAGGAAGCATCCCTGTCACACTTCATCTCTTATCCCAAATAGTTTTGTAAAACCTTCTCCATGAAGAGCTCTGCACATTGTGTCTTCATGTTTTCTGTATTAAGTTAACTCATTCATTCCAGAGTTATTTTGCACGCTGTGATAGACTTTTTTTGTGGACAGAATTTTATAGAGTGAAGTGTTCATCTTTCAGTCTAAATTTGTTTGTGAATTTTCCTTTGAACATGTACTTATTATATACCAAACTGTAGGGAAATTGATAGATAATTCAAATATATAATGTCTTTGGTAGTATTAACACAAGTATGTTCGGTATACTTAAAACATTTTGCATGTAAAATTGAAAAAACGCTAAAAAGTTGACTGTAGAATACGATCTAACCAAAGACAAATTACTGTTGTAGACAATAAAACTTTCTTTTTAGTCTTCAAACATCAAGTTAATCCATATACAAGTAAAAGAAAACATGCTTATGGCCACAATTAGTACATTTAGTGTTATTCACACCAGTTTTTCCGTGGTCCTTTGTAAGAAAAATACAAATTATGCAATCGTGCATTACGTAATTTTCAAACAAATAAAGGAGAATAACGTTATATAAAAACTTTTTTACTCTTGTTTAATGTTTTAATAGTATCCCTAGCTTCATCTTCTACCAAGAACTAGTGATTAGATGTTACGGTAGGTCTAGTTTTGTTGCTTTTTGATCGGCCAGAATACGACTACGCCAACTCATCAACTAAACCTAGTGTGTCTAGCTTTTCTGCACAGATTCCGTATTTTGACAACAAACTGTGACTACCAAACAATCATCATCAATGTCAGCAATGTTTCAAAGTAGTTTGACACAATTATTTGCTTAGGAGACTTAGAAAATGTAAATATAAAGCGTGACATATTTCTCTAGCAATAATGACGAAAAACGCAAACACGCAAATCTTCACAAAAATTGTGATAATAACATCAAAACACGCACACGTGCTGATTAACTACAGTCAAATTTTGTTGTTTAGATAGTAGCGGAAGTTATTCTACGAATTTCAATATATGAACTGCATTAAACGGACGATTTTTAAGGTTTATGCGTGATAAACTAAAAACCACGCTGTGAGCGTTGCTGTGGCACGGCGTGTTAAATTTTGCAACGTTCAGAGCGTTGCTGTGGAGTCAAAGAGTTAATGATCTTCAGGGGGACTCAATAATGTCTCACCAATTTCTGAAGTGATTGTCTGTCCACACTGTCAAGTACATCTTAATAGTCCACAAAAACCTATGTAAAGAGGCAAGTTTTATTTCAGACTTTGCTTAAAACCTGTTTGTTTATCTCTCAGCTGTCTATCTATGGACTCTTTTAATCTCTCAAAGATGACCCTGTTTAATATATTTCATGGCACTGATTGTAATACTGTTCCTATGTAATTTGTGTGCTCTTGTAAATCGTAAACAGCTTGACCAGATAACTTCCGTTCTTCTGCTGGTATTTGATATAAACATTATTCCTCTGTAATTTGTGAACTCCTGTAAATTTCATATAGGATAACTTGATCAGATATCTATTAGAGATGGACGTATGAGAAGATGCATCTGTTGTGTTTACAACCAGCAAGCTACAGGAACAGTTAGCATTCACATTTGACATATACTGGAGACTGAGCACCTATGGGTTTGCCCAGAGTGCAATGATGTCAGTTCTTTATAACAATAACAATGTTTTGTGGGAATTTCATTGATTTATGTGTGGTAAGAATCTCTGTAAACCTTTGACCGAAAAGAGTCTAACTTGAATGGCAGTAGGAAGAGGAAAGTGTAAGACACCTCAACTTTGACGGCTGTCAAGTCATAATGTTTTAAAGATATATTAGACGTGCAACATGCATGCCCCCCCCCCCCCCCCCCCCCCCCCAAGTTTTAATGGGAAACTGCTAACTTCCATTATTTGACCAGTAAAATTAAAATACCAGTAACTTAAATCCTGATTTCTCCTACAATTACATTGTTTTAATATTCTTTGGTGCCTGATTTTAACAAAAAAAAAATTAGTTTCCTACAAGTCACAAACTTTAGTTGTTACGTAAATACTTATAATTAAGCTTGACTAAGACTTCAGTGAACAAATTCCCAGTATAGATTCTTTTTTTTCTCACAATTTTAACACTATACCATGCACATAAGATTATATTAGAGCTGTGTGCTTTCTGTTCTTCTCTATAGTGCGGAATGCTGGAGAGTAACAGAGAAGGAAATGTCAGAATTGTCCTCTTTTCACACAACCTGCCTAAGAAAAAAATTATCTGAATCTTTTGGCCGAATACCATCACCAACCAAGATCTGCTTACTCTGAGCAAGCAAGAGGACATGCATACCATCATAGCTGGCAGACGGTGGAGTTTGGTTGGCCATGTCCTCAGAAGAGACCCCGATGCCACCACAAGAAAAGCTATGCTATGGACCCCTGAAGGAAAATGAAAAAGAGGCTGACCAAAAACCACTTGGCGGAGGACTTTGGAGGCTGATGTCATAGATTTATGATAGGTGAATTAAGACAAAGATTGGTCCCTGCTAAATAGATTAGAACATGAGGTGACTCAGTGAGAGATAATATAAGAAATAGCTTTACACGAGTGAGATGGTGGAAAATAGGTAAGTCTGTCCCTGAAACTCGAAAAAAATTCTCTCGCTCAGCCTATCTCTACAACAGAAAGTATTAGTTAGACAGATTACTCAGTTATATAGATATACTCTATATCAACCACTCACAGACACGCACACTTAAGTGATGACAGTTAGACGTACAAACGTGAAAACTATATCTATGAAATATATATATTTGTTTGGGCGAGCTGACCCGACACAGGTGGATGAAGTTTATACAAATTTTAATTTATCATAAAGAATTTCACAACACAGTAAATAAATTTAGACTATCAAATCAACACACAAATAAACATAGGTTAATGCATCAATAACAGAGTTGACCCATAGGTGTAATCCTTTCCCCCTCTGTTTAGCCAAGATCCCGTTATAAGAAAAGTTATTATCCCCAAAGAGTCACAGATTTATACGCGATGGTCTAGGAATTCCCTCTACAGTAAATAACAGAGGTTATCCGGTAATCTACTCTGATACAGATAGCATATGTAATCTTTAAGAAGAAAACAGTCAAATGAGTATATTGGTTATACAATAACAGAATTATATCATCCCTGTTTTTTCTCACTCTGACACATGTGTGATCACACACAAAAATACCACAGTCTCGCTTACCTACAAGGTACTCTTACCACCTTCTGGAACAATTATTAATGGACACCCAGCCCATCCAAAGTTGTGTTTTTGGCAAAGCAAGCCCCAGTTTCTCCAAGGCTAATGAATTCAAATCTTGGGAAACGCTTGCTTCACAATGGTACGTAGGATGCTGATAACTGTCTCTTCAATTTTTGTTCAGGTAGTAAAATACTTAAGTGATCTAATGTTCACAAGGGTACAGTAACTTGAAATAAATCGATTGGTACATCGAGCGTCAGGTAAATAACTGTTCAGGATCTATCTTCTTCACAACGCAGTGGTTGTTATTCAGGTAATGTCACAAGTTTGATTATGTCAAATGTTAGATTTAGTCGCCACCACGGGCCAACTGAAAAAACTTTGATTATGGAAAAGAACTCTGGAACTATATGCCAGTTACAATATAAATTTCAGAAAGTGTTCTTTCGTCTAGTTATTCTCTGCTATACATTAAAAAAAAAAACTGCTGATAGGTTTTGGGTGACCCAATACTGTATAAGGAAGAGAAAAGTACAAAATTCTTAACCATAACAGTATTCACAATCCTATCCTACCTCGCATAAAATATAATATATTCAGTTCAGTTATTTAACTTAATTATAAATGGCAAGCTTAGAGCTTGTCTTATCGTTTAAACTCCCGTGAAATAAATTCTAGTCATTAAAAACCAATCATCATGAATTACATATTTTGTCATCACTCATGATGGTTAAACTATTCTCTGACTGGTTACTAGCAGTAATAAAATGTATTTATAGTTTAGCTAGAACTTATTATTTATTCTGCTATCCACTGTAACACAGTAAACTCTAGAGAAATAAGAAATAACGGACCATCTATTTAATCACTCTGCACAAACTAGTGAAATGAAATTGATGATTTTACCACTTAAATCACTATCACTACTAGTATATATATATATATTACCTCCAAACAGAACTATATTTGGCTATTTCCAACAAGAAACTGAGAACTGCGCTTAAACCAGGTATTCTAGAACTAGTAGCTAGATGCCTTGTAAGGCTGAGGAGTACTGAATGAATGAAGTCTAAACTGCTGGAGTTTATATCTTATGAAATGAAATGATTCACTCGTCATCGACAACACACTATCTGCCAGATGTTAGCACCTTTGGGAAAATCTACATTTTCCCTTTCTCGTTCTGAGAATCAAACAAATTTTTCACACTGAGACTGAAATCCAAACTCCATTCTCTCCTTCTGATCTGACATCAACAATTCGCTAAACAGTGTGAGTTTTACACGTCTATGCTTCATATAACCATTTCCAGCGAGCAATGTCTTTGATCTCTCGTTCTCACCTTGGTTATTACTCTCTGCGAGCGAGTGGGTTTACAAGGGAGGTAATAAAAATCTGCTCACCTTGTTTCCCCAGTTAACTGTTCTAATACTAAACTTTAATTACCCCTATAATTGCTGTCCATCAAACCATACATTAACTTAACGCTACCTCCCATAGTTGCATCACTTTACAACTATTCTCGATCACTGGCTTTCAAAATTAAATGATACGGCTCACGTTAGTAAAGTATGCTTGAAACTACATCCAAGAGATTAGCGAAAAGCAATAAACTGTGCATGCTAAATCAGAAGAAAAGACAGATCTGAGAATGTAAGATGGTTTAAGTTATCAAAAGTAGGAAGAAGAAAGTTTTGGTAATAGAGAAATGTAGATAAAAGGAAATAGATAAATAAATCTATTTACCATAATCTGTCACAGCTGAGATGCAAAGAATGAACCAGAGTTAGGGCAATGTACAAAGGATGGCCACCGAACGAGCAAAGTGGAATCAATTTGTTGTTGCCCTACAAGACGCCACCAGGCATGATGGCCACTGACTGCTTTGATGGTTGGCGGCTAAGGATCAAAGAAGAAGAATGCAGGCTTGAAAGCTTCCAAATGTCAATATTTTCATTCATCTTCTTTTTGTGCTCCTAACAGAGCATACAGCCACCATTACAGCTGGACCACTTGTTAGAAGCCTGCACCAAGCATTCACATACACTTGCAGCAGTGGTGTCTGTGACAATTTGTTTAACATGAGGTACCCAGCCCCACCCACAACCCCACAAGTCGCTTTGTACGACATTCTCAAGAGTGCAGTAGGCATATTCTTTCTATGTCTCTTCAGAGACCCAGGGGAATTACATGGGGCATAAATATTTGACATACCTCATAGTCTGTTTCCTGCTTCATTTCTGTAATTAGACCTGTGACATTAGATTCCATATTTCTTTCAACCTGAAGGCAATGAAATAGAGCAGATGATGAGTGTCATTTTAAGACTATGAAGACATACTACATATATTTACACCAATATCTAAGCAGCATTACCTCACAGCAATAATCACTGTCAAATGGTGAAGCCTAATGCAACTGCATTAGCCATAAACAGAAATGCTTTTTTAAAATAAATACTTTATCATTTTCCATTACTTCCTTCTCTCCTTTCCTTTTTCACTATCAATATTTCTGTGACCCACAGTTACTATCTTCCCATATCCCCACATCCACTTTCAATATTTCTGTGACCCACAGTTACTATCTTCCCCTATCCCCACATCTATTTAATGCATTTCACACCAGCAGTGAACATACCCTAATCCTCAAAGTTATCTCCAAACTTAAAAATAAAGGAGATCACAGGGGATGATTTGGGAGATCTTTACATGATCGAAATTAAAAAAAAAGATAGCAAACTAAGGACTTACTCTTTCTCAAAGGTATTTAAAAGTGTGATATCCCCAGGATTAAAGGTACTTATTCTGTGTTTCCATTGATAACCTATGAGAAGCCTTATTAACATTCACTTTATTTAAGAACTGCATAAAATAAGAATGGGATCCTTTATTTGAAGTGACGTTTTCATTTGGTAAAATATAATTTAGTTTCAGTTTTTCAATGCATTGTTGAAAGAATTGCAGTAAGAGGGTTATGCTGCAGAGATGCAAATAACTTATATGCTGCACTTCTTCAACATTTTTAATACTCTGGAACCTGAAACAGATATGATTGTATCAAGGCAGATCTTTAAAGAGCTCAGTGTTTCTAAAGTAGATCCTCACATCACATAGGTTCCCTGCTGCTGATCTAGTCTATATTTTAAAACCATAAAGGGACTTCTGTTACTGTTTTAGCAATCAATCTGAGTGAAGTTAAACAGCTTGTGTACATGCTTATAGTTTTGTGACAAATCACATGATTATGGTTTTCTTTAAAATACCACAGAAATGTGACAAGTCAAGTATCTACAAATTCTAAGTCTCCTGAGAGAATGAATGTGTCACATTTACTTAAAAACATAGTCAAAAATTAAGAGAATTGAGTTGATAGTAATAATTCATTATCAAATGATGAGAGAGATGAGGAATGTTACATTTAGCTGATGAGTGGGTTTTGCCTGGCCATTGGAAAACCAACAGAACGTGACCTAAAGCTACAGTTAATGACTAGTCACAGGTGAAAGACAAAGCTAAAGATAAACTTTTAAAACCACAAACAATTGTCAAAATATTTCTGTGATATTATTATACTTGACTTGTTTTAAAATTCATTTTTTTTTCGTAACCAGCAGCACTTGGGCTTTCAGCCCTTTGGCACACTGACATCATTGTGAGGCTGGGGAACCTGTGGACTTTCCTCCCAACCTGGTTAGGAGCTTTGCTCCTTCCCATCCAGAGGGTTTATTTCAGGAGCCGTTTAGGTTATGCAGTCAAAATCCCGGTTGGTGGTACTTCTTCAAATGCCCATGCCCGGGCGTGAACCTTGAACACCTGATCGCTAGTGCATTGTGGTAACCATTACATCAGCACAGCTTCCAATAGCAATATTTTGTGATTTTCATTTGTCACCGTGTTTCATTATGAAATATATAGTTTTAAATGTTCTGGTATTTGCATCTAAGGTACAAACAAAGGACATGATGCTATACTTTATGCTTTTAATTTGCTTTTGAAAAGTGGAAAAATGCTACTCAAATGATGAAACAGTTGTAAATAAAGGGTAAAAATAATTATTTTTACTTTCTCTTTTTTCTGACTGCAAAATGTCCAGCTCTGAGCAAAACTCCTGATAAGCGAATTTGTTTAGTGGTTGCATTAATTCTACTTATCCAGACTGTGCTGTAGGTATGGCCATATATGAATTACCTTGATGTTCCAGGCTGCGAGACTTGGACACTCATAAAAAGTTGCAAAAAAGATTACATCATTCGAAATGAAATGCTACAGAAGGATGTTGAGAATACCCTGGACAGAAAAAAAGACCAACAGAGAAGTACTGCACTCACTAAACGTACGGAACATTGGCTCCTAAATACCATCGCAATAAGGAAGCTGAAATTTTTCGGTCATATAAAAAGACATAATAGTCTGGAAAAAACAGTGATGGAAGGCATGGTCCCTGGAAAAAGGGGAAGGGGTCGACCTAGACGACGGTGGACCCAGGACATCACAGAGAGTCTGAACTTGTCTTTGGCTGATGCAGGTCGACTTGCCCAGAATCGTGATGCGTTCAGAGCAGCTGTAATGGAGACAACGTTCTGAAAGAATATGTCACATGATGATGATGATGTTCCAAGACTAGGAAAGCAAGTTTCATTGACTGCAACAATAAACTGCCTTCATTAAGTTCATATTCTACTGTTAACATTGTTGGTGTGTTTTTTTACTACATGCATTGTGTTTTTATAAATTCCAATTATTGTTGTGTTAATACTAATAGAGAAACACTGCACACCTTGACTCCCTATCAATTTCCCATCAGTTTAGTATATAATAAGTGCATGTTCACATAAACAATTTACACAAAAACATGGTATATTCTGCTGTTAAGAATTCTTTGGGAAAAAAAAAACACACAAAATTGAGGCACAGTGTAAGTAATAATTTTGGAAGCAGATAGTTAATGTAGGCTACAGTTGTTGTGCATGTAAAAAAAAAAAATAGGAGGGGGTGAAGTCTGGGGTGTTTGTGATGAAACCTGGTTCACTATTTATTTGTTATTTGTTATTATCAATATGTATTACGAGAACCTTATTACACATTCAATTTCCCACTACACCCTCAGTAATCCTTACATATTAATTTTTGCAGTTTTCCAAGTCTGTCTATTCTCAACACCTCTTCTACTGATAGGGTGAATTGCAATCCTGTAAATGATCTAATATTGTTATTCTCTGCTTTTCATTTTATTTTATTGTAGGCATTCTGCACATTAATATTCTTCTATACTAAAATAAACTGTTCTTAATTATAGTCTGAGTAGGCAGTCTAATTACTTTTTTGCTGGGAATTTTTAAGTTCCCTGTTTTTTTATTTTTTTATCTGGTGACGAGAAATATCCCTTCAGCCTCTGATGGGTTATAATTAGGATATATAGTGTTTTCAATTCCAAATAAGATGAATAACTGCTGATACAGGAAAGTGGCATCACATCTACCAAATCATTGTAAATGTGGCACATCAAAGTTACCACAAAATACACAGAGAAACATTTCCTACGTAACACCTGGACTCATGCATACATAGATGGATCAGCAACAAATGCAACAGAAAATGGAGGTGGAGGTGTCTTTATGACCTTAAGCACTGGTGCACAGAATAAGCTCTCAATGGCAACAGGGCAATACTCAAGTAACTTCAGATAAGAGGCAGAGGCCTTGAAAACTGCAGCAGAGGTTTAAATGGCAGAGGAAAGCACAGATAGACAAGTCACTTTCTTTACTGATGCATAGTCAGTAATTGCAAAGCTGAAAAGCCAAAATAATACAGACCTGGATGACCTCAAAATAGTGCTTCACAAACTATGTCAACGTTTCAAAAGTGTTGTGATCCAATGAAGCCCATCTCATTGCAATATCACCGGCAATGAAGAGGCTAAACAGACTGGCAAAGGAAGGTGGAAATCTACCTCAGCCTATTGCAAGCATAACTTTCGAGGAGGCAAAGAGTTTTAACAGAATCAGATACAGAAACAAATGGGATGTAGAGCATCTAGGTCACACACAAAATGATGCATACTACCAGCTCAACAGAAGAGAACAAGTGGTAATCTTCAGACTCCGCACTGGTCACAACAGACTGAGATATCATCTATTGATCAAGCTAAAGAATTTAGTCTTAGTTCTTTCTTCAAAGTGAGGACTCCTAAGGCCACCTCCAGAGAAACCCTCAATGTTCATCTGGTTGCACCTGTAACTGTACATAATGATTGGTGCTGAATTCTATCGTAATTTTGACAGAAGGGAAGAATGATTTCCTGTATGTTGCCATACTGTGACTACGTAAGTAAAAATTAGACAAAGATAAACACTGCCCTAGGTAAATTTCCGGTGTTATGTGTTGCAGTTCGCACTTATGTCCCATCACTGAAGTATCATTCTTTATTTCCTGTGAGTGCCTGAAAACACACTTTTATGTTTGTCTAATATTTATTTACTGTTTACAGTCCTTGGGTTTCCCTTCCTTATGTGTTTAAAATGTGACTCCGTAAGATGTGTATGCATGTAGTGCAGTGTGTTTGCACATAACATAATTTAGTGAGCATGATTTATTATGGAATTAGAAATTTGAGGCACAGTGTATCATAATTGCTGGCACAATGGGCTAATCACCTGTTTGTCAAACACTTTGATTGCATGTTTTGCCCGGGAGCCTTGTGCTCTTTGGGTTACCTCTACACTCTGTTTACGGGTAGAAGAGGTTCCGATTAAGAAAGAAAGAAGAAAGTATCATAATTGGGTAAAATCTCAATGACTTGCCAAATATTCTGCAGTGAATATGTGTATTTTAGGATTAGGGTTAACCCTAACCCTAAAATACATATATTCACTGTGGAGCATTCAGCAACAGTCATTGCGATTTTACCCATAATTGTTACCTATAAGATTTGTAAATGGATATTTTTCGTACATTTTAGTTGAAATTTATATATTTTAGCGATTTCTTGTAAAGAGTTACTTCCCTTTTATTGTTGTTAGGCTAAGTACATAATTGGCACATTATAACCCTAACTCTACCCCCTAATACTAACCCTATCAACAATGAACGGTCATTCCAAAGGGAAGTAACTGTAATGTATATAAGTATTTAAACCAATAAAACGGTATTGAATCAGTTCTACAAGTTAACGGTTCACAGGAAACAAGGGACGTTTCGGGTTTTAGTCAGCCAGTTACAAACAGATGACAGGGACAAGAATTACGTTTAGGCCTAGATACTACAAAAACATACGATGATGAGAAACATATAGGGCCTACCAAATGAGCGATACAAGCAGATGGAAAAAGTAAATAACAACTGTAATGAGCGAAAAAAGAACAATAATCATGCAAGAAAATTGTAAAACCTGAAAGAAATACCGAAACAAGAAAGTAAATAATCAACATAACTAAAAAAATAAAAAATGAACAAGACTTTTGAAACAAGTAAAATGTCACTTAGCTAGATCCGTAGATGCTTAGAATTGAACACTGAGGTGGCTTGTCCAAGAAATCATCTAAGGAAGTAATTCTAAACAAGAAATCGCTAAAATAGTATTTTGCCAAATTAGTAAAGTTTAATAGTGGGTGTTTTACACTGTGTCGAAGTGATACGCTTACTTGTCTGCGCGAATAACCTTTGGGAACAATGGCGGACAGTGGGAAATGATTCTTCCCATTTACCCGAATTTAATCTTGTGACTGTGTGCTGCAGAGTCATAGATTATGCTTCCATAATCTCTTTTGCCTCGAATGAAAGATTTATAAAATATGATTGTCAATTACCTCTGGGGATAATGCAAGTTGATAAAATACACAACAGTAGGTAGTAACACAATCGGAATACTCTTCATTTAGAGAAATACACAATGGTCATATCCTTATTTTAAATATGTATCGTCAGCAGTGTTGCCACCTTAAATTAAAAAATATATATATATATACATTGTACCTTACAAAACAACTAGATATACCAAATGTTTTAATTTTGGGCAACGTCTGGCCGCATTAGGCTATCTCAGGCGTTTTAGGCTACTTTGGGCTATTTTAGGGCTACTGTGGCTGAAAACCATAAATTGATCTCAGGGTGACAAATTTTTTTTTTTTTTTTTTTTAAAGAGGAAATCTCATTTTTTACCTAAAAAGGACAAAGAAGGACACTTTTAAAGAAAACACAAGAATACAAAGGAGGACGCATTAATTTCACTAATTTAATACATGTATGTACAGAATCATGATAAAATATACAGAAATACTTCAACAAAATTTTTTTTTAAATGTTGTCTTCATAAAATGCATGTTTTAGTAATTTTTCAATCAAGCATTATTGTTTCATCATCACTAAATATTCAGTCTTTAACATTGTACTTTTCACTTCAACTAAATGTTCATGGAAGTCTGTACATGTAACATTTTTATAATTGTATTGAACTTGTAATATTCCATTTATACATTCAACAGTGAATTTGTTTCTATCTTTGTCATCTGACTTTCCATTAAAGAAAAAAAAAAAAAAAAAAACCCCCTCAATATTAGCATTATTTTTTGGAACAGCAAAAATAAAAATACTTACTTACTTAGTCGTTCCCCTTCTACCGTGACGTGTAGAGGTTTGGAAGAGAGAGCGCCAGACTATCCTATCAGCTGTCTTCCTCCTGGCCTGGTTCCATTCTAGTCCTCGGTCCTTCAAAGATTGTCTAATGTTGTCCTCCCAGCGGACTCTGGGTCATCCTGGAGGTCTGGATCCTTGGCTCTTTGTTTCCCATGCTTGTCATGGTAGCCGATCTTCTCCCATTCTGAAGACATGGCCAAACCATCTTAGTTGGGACTGTTCTACTTGGGTCTGCAGGGGGTGGGATTTAAGGCCTTGACGTATTGTCTGGTTGCGTACCATGTCTCTTCTTGTTACTTCAACCACCTTCCTCAGATACCTCATTTCTGAGGTTTGGATCTGGCTTTTATGGGTTGTAGTTACTGCCCATGACTCGCATCCATATGTCAAGACTGGGACATAGGTGGAGCAGTATACAGCCATCTTCATTTTCTTACCAACCTCTCTTGCTGAGGAATCCTCGATTTATGGCCTGAAAAAGTCTCCCAGCTGCTGCTTTTTGAGTGGCCAACTCTTCTTTGATGCCTCCCTTTTGGTCTATAATAGCTCTGAGGTATTTAAAGTGGTCGACCTGCTCCAGGACCTGTTCTCCCAGCTTAATCTGATGTCTTCTTTCTTCTCATGATATCACCATGGATTTTGTTTTAGAGCTGCTTATGACCATCCCTCTCTTCTCCAGCTCTTCCTTCCAGACTTGCAGGTTGGATTGGAGATGTGCCTCTGATTTAGCAATCAGGGCAACATCATCAGCAAATGCCAGCTCTGAAATACAGACCTGTCTCGTCTTTTAGTACCCCACTGAATACTTTCTTGTTCTCTCCTTACATGCCTTAATGACATCATCCATGAGGAGTATGAAAAGGTAAGGTGACAGGATATCACCTTGTCTTACACCAGTGGTGGTCCTGAACTCTTCTGACTTATGGTTTGCTGTCCTCACATAATTTCTGCAAGACTTGTAGAAGCTCTGTATAGCATGAATCAGAGGTGCTGGAATGTTCTTCCTTGCCAAACAGTCCCAAAGTTTGCTCCAGGGGACCCTGTCAAACGCCTTTTCCAGCTCTATGAAACAAAGAAGGATCTCACTCTTATACTCAAGGGCCTTTTCACTCAGCTGTCTGATTGTGAAGATTAGGTCTTGAGTACCTCGGTTTGCTTGGAATCCACACTGGACCTCATCCAAAATAAAAAGAGCAATTTGTAGTAGTTCCGAATATAACTCTACATTTCTTGATTGTTGAAAGAATTTGATCCACTTTTCATGCGCCTAGTAGTTGAAAAAAAGGATTATCATTCAGATTTGATTTGACTTAACTGATCAGACTGTCAACTGATCAAAGAATTTTTGTCATCAATTTTCATGCTTTTTTTCTTCTAATTTTGTTTAAAAGCCAGACAAATGGAATTTTTAAAAAAGCATGTCGGACGTTACATTTTCATGTGAAAAGCGGCCAAATCCCGAAGTATGGTCACTCTAATCAAGGTGGCGATCTTCAACAAATGAAGGAAAGTGACAGAACAACATGACAAGAAAAAAAACAAAGAAACTCAAATCTAGGCAGAGTTGTCAGTTGAAAACTGTGAACAAAAGTCAAACACGTTCATAAAAAAGCTAAACACCGATCCAAAACAGTTCACTTTCTGTTGGAAGTCCATCTTTCTTAATAAGTTGTGGTTCCTCTCTAAAATAAACAAAAATAAGTTGTTTTTCTGTACTGCTCTTCTAATGTGATGAAATTGTTTTCTGCAATGTGTATAAAAGGTAACTCTGAAAATGGGCTCAGTTTTGACATGAGTTGAAAAGTATCTCTAGCTGAGGGAAATCTACGTCTAACTTGCCTGAGAGATTTTTTGCACAGATGCACATCTTTCCGTGACATTTTCTTGTTCTTGATGGACCTCAAGGCCCATGTTCTGCTGTAGGAACCTATTCTATTCTGTTAAGAACTTAACACCAAAATCAACTTCATCATTATCATTCCTTTTTGTTCCCTGTGGAACATAGGGCAGAAACAGTTGCTCTCCGTCAGTTTATATTCTGGGCTGACTTTTTCAGCTGTGCCCAAGTCATTCCAATTTCCTTAGCCTCCTCTTCAATAGTTCTCCAATTTCTCTTTGGCCTCCTCACTATTCTTTACCCCTGTGGGTTCCAGTCATGGGCAACTCTGGCAATGATTGATTTTTCTCTTCTGAGTTTATGTACTATCCATCCCCACTTTCACAGCTTAATTTATGTTTGTATTATCTGTTGTCTGCATCTTTTCCTTTGCTCTAGGAATACTTGCGCTGTCAGTGTCACAATGTGAATGACTGGAACACATTCAAAATGAAGGGATGCGACTAGCTTTGAGCTGTACGGGTGATACCTCCATTGTGACAATGAGATATGTGCTTGGATTGCTGTTGATTAGGTCCAGATATACATTGGCCTAGGCAAAAGCCTATATGTGGGTAACCTCCGACAAAAGGCACCCCCTACATGAGACCGTAGCTGATATCATAAGAATAAGAATAAAGAGGGGGGATGTCATGGATGGCACAGGCAGAGGCTACGATTCGTCAGGTGACCAGGGTTGAAAATATATCCAAAGGGGAAGAGTGGAGTAAGTCAGGAGAGAACTGGATAAACAACCAGCAGATCATCATTAGCCTTGGCAGAGAGTGCAGAGCTAGGGGCAATGGAAAAGCAGAGCTGGAGATTAATCAGCTGACAAGTGATCATGCTGGGGATGATGACACCATTGTGTACACTGATAGGTCTGTAGTGCATGGTGAAAAAAATCAGGATGGGGCTTCTCTGCGAGAAAAAAATGGCAGGGTCATTGCTGAACAGAGTGGAGCCTCTAGTGCCTTCCTTGCTTGTTTACCAGAGCTTTCTTTTTTACTTCCTTTTTTAGCTGGGCTTGGGACCGGCCTAGGCCGAGTTATACCTAGTATAGATCACCATAAATGTTGAAAAAGATCACTTAAAACTGTCCAAAATCAACTCTTTATGGGGGCAGCATATTGCAATATAGATCTTTCTTCTCTGAGCATTACCAGTATAACATATATCTTTAAAAGCCACAATATTATTAAAGCTTCCAAACAGTGTTACAAATAGTGTACATACCTTAACATCTGTTTCCTGCTTTATTTCTGCAAACAGACTGATGACATTAGCTTCCACATTTCTTCCAGCCTGAAAGCAATGTTGTTTTCAAATCTCATTTATATGATAATGAATTTCTGGAATAATTTTGACCAAACAAGTCCATTTTTAAAAAGATCACAGTGGATCACTGGTGCTGATATGGATGATTGTATAATTATAAATAGTTGGCCAGTGACATACTGTGCCAAAGATCATACTAAATACACTTTTGACTCAAATAATTTGAAGATCAATTTTGTTTTTTTTTAAACCCTGATTATTTCTTATACAGGTGTGTAACCCATAATCCGAACATTCGCAAACCAAGATAGACCAAAAACTGAAAAGTTTTTTGGCTGACTTTTGGGGTAATTTAAGTTTCCACAAAAAAAAATTTTTTTTTTTAAAAACTGGTATGCAGGGAACCGAACACACGCAACGTTCAGTTTATCACATTTCGTCCTCTTGAAGCGCAAGCACAGTATAAGCTGATGCATGTGCTATAAATTTTCAAACACAGCTATTTAGTTTTGTCTAGGTACCACTTTCAGCCATGTGTGAATATTTCTGAGCTTATTTTGTCATTTTGAGTGTGGATATTTGTGAGCTAATTTCGTGTCTTAAACTTTGCCAGTTTAATTTCATTGTGAAAATGTTGAAAAGAGCTGCAGATACTCCTGTGGGTAACAGTAGGAATAAGAAAAGAAAGCATTTGTCAATATGGATAGCACAGAAGTAGCACAGGAGTTATTGCAGAAGCTTGATCGTGGTGTCTCTGAGTGTCGCCTTCCTGAATAATATGCAGTAGGAACTACCACAGCATATGACATAAAGAAACATAGACAAGCTGCTGAAGTTTTACATGGACAGTGATGACCATATACTAAAGTCAGACCAGAAAACTTTGCACAGAGGAAAAAATGAAGACGTTTTGGCAGTTTATGGAATTAAAGAAAAACTGCTTAGACAGAAACCATTGTTTATGAGACAGATGACACTGGGTAAAATCTACAGTAAGGCCACCTGTCTTATTGCCTATTCAGGAGCTGAAAATCCTGTTCTGGTCCATCGACAGATGTTTGACACCAATCTGATGATGGTGATTACAGCATTGAATGTACATATGCAGGTATTTAACAAAGTTTATGTAAGAAGTTTAAAAAAAAATATTTTTCTGATCAATAAATTGTACTACATAATTTAAAAAGGGCGATTTTTGGGCTACTTGTGTGATTTTTGGGCAACTGTGGGCTACTTCTGGTGATATTTTGGGCGTATTCCAGAAACCAAAACATGGCCTTCCCTGAGCATTTTGGATTCTGGGTGTTGAGAACTTTTTCAGGGTGTGAAGAAGTTTGGATATTTTGTTTATTTTGATATAGAAGTTTTTGCACCCCGAAACATCCTCTCAGCTGTGTTCATAAAAAGTCATGACATTGTGGCTCATAAATCCATGGGTTAAAAACTGTTCACAATGATTGTGTATTTTTTTTTGACGATGTTGGTAAAACAAAGAGACAGTCAGTGTGATTTTTGCTTTTGAGCGAGCTAGAGGCATTCTGCCCTCTGGAGGTGTGTGTGTGTGTGGCCCATGCCATTCTATTCATGTATGTGGAATAGTTATTGATTTTGTATATCTCAATGTTAGAATTCTATTGTAGTTTGATAAGTACATGTAAGCTCAAGGTAGGAGCTGTGTAATTCAACCAGTGATGGATGATTGCATAATGTTTGTTCTTAAGAGAACAGTTAATTATAAATGAAGTACATTATCTTCATAGAAACCATGGGTTCTTATTGTATGGGGCATGTCTGGTGACAGAGCTATTTACTACGAGAGTGTCTTCCCCCGTGAACAGAGGCTCAGGTAGCCAAGCCATTATTTACAAGTAGATGACAGTCTTACGTGTGCTATCCACACAAAATTCATTACATATTTTCCTAGAAATCACCAGTAGGATTTCTGAAGTGACAAATGTTTATATTGGCTAACATTGACGTATATCTTGTAAACTGTTTTAGAATGTGTCGTATGATGAAGTATCATGTGTTATGTGAATAAATTGTAAATTGTTAGCTCGACAGGGCTCCTTGTTTGTTTACTTTATACAGAGTCATTTATTAATACAGGAAGTGACATCCTGCCAATATGGTTGTTTGGCAGATGTGAAACTGAAAATGCAGAAGTGAGGAGATTGTCTGCAAGCCTTCTACCATTGTGTGTCATGGTGAGTGACCACATGTGTTTGAGCTCCTAAATTTAAGTGTCTATTACTCAAGACCTTCTGTCAGGTGTATCTAGTTATCTACATTTACAAGGAGTATAGCTTCTCAATGTCGAGTGTGAATATATATTAAATGGTAAAAATGAAAAGGACAGCATTCCAGGCATGAACAGACTTCCAAAAGTTATATCAACTACTGCTTATTATATGCCATTGTATATTGATCTAAACTGTATGGAGTTTGGAGCAGTGTCACAGTCTTAATAAAAATGTATATCATTCACTATGTCCATTGTGGCTCAAATAATTCTAATTGATGATGGCTTGTTTCGGTGTCCGATACATCTACTATCCTAGAAGTGATCTTGGCCACAGGAACTATCCTGTCACTAAATATTAACATTCACAATATAAAAGACACGTAACACCTGCAACATTAGTGGAGATACTCTATCCTACTTAATCATTGTCCGCAACACTGGGTTACCAACCTGTATTGTTAAATGTGTTACTCAGCCTTTTTTGTACTCTACATTTTAGTTTTGTAAAAATAAACCTTTTTTTAATGAGTGAGGGTGGTAAACCACAAGTCAGAAGAGTTCAGGACCACCACTGGTGTAAGACAAGGTGATATCCTGTCACCTCACCTTTTCAAACTCCTCATGGACCATGTCACCAAAACATGTAAGGAAAGGACCAACAAGTATTCAGCAGGGTACTGGAAGATGAGACGGGTCTGTATTTCAGAGCTAGCAATACAATGTTACCCTGATTGCCAAATCAGAGGCACATCTTCATTCCAACCTGCAAGTCTGGATGGAAGAGCTGGAGATGAGATGGATGGTCATCAGCAGCTCCAAAACAAAAACCATGGTAACATCACAAGAGGAAAGAAGGCATCAGATTAAGCTAGCAGAACAGATCCTGGAGCAGGTCAACCAGTTTTATTACCTCAAAGCTGTTATAGACTGAAAAGGAGGCATCAAAGAAGAGTTAGCTACATGAAGAGCAGCAGCTGGGAGACTTTTTCAAGCCATAAACCAAGGATTTGTCAGCAAAAGTTAGCAAGAAAGAAAAAAGATGGCCGTATAATGCCCCACCTATATTCCAGTCTTGACATATAGATGTGAGTCATAGGCAATTACTACAACCCACAAAAAAGCCAGATTCCATTCTTAGAAATGAGGTATCTGAGGGAGATGGTAAAGTGACAAGAGATATGGTCTGCAACCAGAGGATATGGCAAGGCTTCAAAACCCTGCCACTGCAGACACAAGTAGAACAGTCTCAACTGTGATTATCTGGCTATATCTGCAGAATGGAAGAGGATTGGCTACTATGACAAGTATGGGAAACTAAAAGCCAGGGATGACCGAGTCCACAGGGAGGACAACATTAAACAATCTCGGAATGACTGAGGACTGGATTGGAACCAGGCCAGAAAGAAGACAGCCAATAGGATATTATGGCGCTCCCTCTTCCAAACCTGTACACCTCATGGCAGAAGAGGGTTACTAAGTAAGTAAGTAATGAGTGAGCTGGAGATTTGCTGTTTTTTTTGTCAATAAACAATTTGTCACTTTCCAATTCTGCCTTTTTACCCCACCCTCATTTCCAATATTTCTGTGACCCACAGTTCCTATCTCTTCCTTGGGTTCACATTTGTTTAATACCTTTCACACTAGCAGTTAACAAACCCTAATCTTAAAATAACTTCTCAAATTAAAAAAAAGGAAATGAGAATAAAAGTGACAGAACACACTTGACTCACTCTCACTGCCCAGAGATATGAGTAAATCACAGACAAGATTTTAACTCTTAGATAGGAGCATTGTATACCTGTACTGCAGCAATGATGACAGAAAAGAATTTAAGTTATTAATAATAATTTAGAATTTTTTCATTTTAATCTAGTTCAGGAGTTTGCAACTGGTCAATCATAATTTATCAGTAGATCACATGTGATGACTCGATAGATCTTTAGGTGAAGGAAATAAAAATAACAGAAAGAAAAACAAAAAAGGAAAGACAATTCTAGACCAACTTTATGGACTCTTAATCTCTCAAGCATGATCCAGTTAAAGATTTTCCATGACACTGATAGTAACATTCATCATGATCCAGTTAAAGATTTTCACTGACACTGATAGTAACTTTCATCATGATTCAGTTAAAGATTTTCCCTGAAACTGATAGTAACATTCATCATCATCATGCTTCAGCTCTCCAAGAAGCATACACCTTCAACAAACGTATGCTGTCTTCCTTTCTTGTGCCTTCAGATCACATCCTACTATGTCTTCCTCATGTCTGTCTCCAGTTCTCTTCTCCATGAGTTCATTGTTCTCCCTCTACCTCTCTCACCCTGGGGACTATGGAACAAGGACTGCCTGGTATTGCTATCAACAGGTTTTCTCAATGTGTGCTGTGTCCATCTCCAGTGTCTTATTCTCATCACTTGTACCACTGGTAGTTGTTTGGTTCTTGTCATCTGTTCCGCAAGGTGATCTGGTCATACCACTTCAATCATCCTATTCTATGCAAGCACCAGTTTATGAAAGTCTAGCTTTTTTGGTTGTTGTCTTTGTTTTCTCCAGGTTTCAGAGGCACGCCATACTGACTTGACATTGAACTGAAGATTTTGATTTTTTTTGCTGGGCTTAACTTTTTTGCTCTCCACATATTTCCCAATGCAATGAAAGATCCTCTAGCTTTTTGTATTCTTATTTTGATATCACTGTCAGTCCATCCCACTTGGTCTACATTACTGCCAAGGTATATGTATGATCTTGAAGGTACATGTCTTCAAGTGCAATACTGTTATCATTTGCTACATTTATTATCATTATCTTTCTTTTATCCCTGAGTATATTCAAACCTACTTGCTGTAAACTCACACCAAGCACTTTCATTGTCTTGCATCTGATTATGGAAGATAGGCTTATACAACTCCCTTGTACATCAGGCGAGTTTTCATTTTCAAAGTTATAATAGCAATACTAATAACCCATCTGTTCTTCCACTCCAGATAGTTATATATATTAGGCCTCTATCAAACAGTACACACTGTGGATTCCTCTTCTGTAGACATAAGTGTCTAAGTTCAAAATATACCGCCAACCATGCGGGTTTTAGAATATTATCGATTCTCATGGGTCTCTGTGTGTAAATCTAGAAAAACAGTCTTAGATGGCTTCAACGAGCGTAACAAGAGGAATACTCTGCCTTCCAACCAATTGTGAGCTCTTGTCACTGGTTGACTCAAAAATATGATCCTTACAAAGGAAGTGTGAAAGGTTTGTTATTTTACCTTGATACGAATTCCTAACACAACTTCGAAGCAACTGTCGTCTTCCTGACAAACAGAAATAACACATGGGGACTCTGAATACAGTGGAAGAGTTTCCATCCCCAAAAGGCAATGCAGAGAAATAATCAGACATTCCGTCTGACAGACCCAGAACAAAAACACGGCCTCCCGCCGGAAATCTTCTTCAAACTCTCTTAGTTTGAACATGCGCAGTTCGCATCCCCTCTGACCTGGTGTCACCTTTTAAAGAGGAGTAACTACATATTTACTTTCCCTCAAAACAAAAGATGAGTATTCGCCCTTATATTATGGTTCCAATGAAAAATACATTAGACCCAAAAATCTTATTCAAAATATAACAAGCATACAGACAGACTACATTATCAGTTATGAAAAACTGCACGTAACACTCTCCAAGAAGCATACACCTTCAACAAACATATGCTGTCTTCCTTTCTTGTGCCTTCAGCTCACATCCTACTATGTCTTCCTCCAGTTCTCTTCTCCATGTGCTCATTGGTCTCCCTCTACCTCTCTCTCCCTTGGGACTATGGAACAAGGACTGCCTGGTATTGCTATCAACAGGTTTTCTCAATGTGTGCTGTGTCCATCTCCAGTGTCTTCTTCTCATCTCTTGTACCACTGATAGTTGTTTGGTTCTTGTCATCTGTTCCGCAAGGTGATCTGGTCATACCACTTCAATCATCCTATTCTATGCAAGCACCAATTTATGAAAGTCTAGCTTTATTGTTTGTTGTCTTTGTTTTCTCCAGGTTTCAGAGTCACGCTGTATTGACTTGACATTGAACTGAAGATTTTGATTTTTTTTGCTGGCTTAACTTTTTTGCTCTCCACATATTTCCCAATGCAATGAAAGATCCTCTAGCTTTTTGTATTCTTATTTTAATATCACTGTCAGTCCATCCTACTTGGTCTACATTACTGCCAAGGTATATGTATGATCTTGAAGAGGCATTTCTTCAAGTGCAATACTGTTATCATTTGTTGCATTTATTATCATTATCTTTCTTTTATCCTTGAGTATATTCAAACCTACTTGCTGTAAACTCACACCAAGCACTTTCATTGTCTTGCATCTGATTATGGCTATGGGACTGGAGAGCCAGGCCATCTGATAAATTGACATTATCAAGTTGTTTAGTCACTGGATACCATTTCTGTTGACTAAAGTTGTTAGTTGAGGTCAATGTTTTCATAATTCAATCTATAGCCAATAGGAAGAGAAATGGTGACAGGAAGCATCCCTGTCACACTTCATCTCTTATCCCAAATAGTTTTGTAAAACCTTCTCCATGAAGAGCTCTGCACATTGTGTCTTCATGTTTTCTGTATTAAGTTAACTCATTCATTCCAGAGTTATTTTGCACGCTGTGATAGACTTTTTTTGTGGACAGAATTTTATAGAGTGAAGTGTTCATCTTTCAGTCTAAATTTGTTTGTGAATTTTCCTTTGAACATGTACTTATTATATACCAAACTGTAGGGAAATTGATAGATAATTCAAATATATAATGTCTTTGGTAGTATTAACACAAGTATGTTCGGTATACTTAAAACATTTTGCATGTAAAATTGAAAAAACGCTAAAAAGTTGACTGTAGAATACGATCTAACCAAAGACAAATTACTGTTGTAGACAATAAAACTTTCTTTTTAGTCTTCAAACATCAAGTTAATCCATATACAAGTAAAAGAAAACATGCTTATGGCCACAATTAGTACATTTAGTGTTATTCACACCAGTTTTTCCGTGGTCCTTTGTAAGAAAAATACAAATTATGCAATCGTGCATTACGTAATTTTCAAACAAATAAAGGAGAATAACGTTATATAAAAAACTTTTTTACTCTTGTTTAATGTTTTAATAGTATCCCTAGCTTCATCTTCTACCAAGAACTAGTGATTAGATGTTACGGTAGGTCTAGTTTTGTTGCTTTTTGATCGGCCAGAATACGACTACGCCAACTCATCAACTAAACCTAGTGTGTCTAGCTTTTCTGCACAGATTCCGTATTTTGACAACAAACTGTGACTACCAAACAATCATCATCAATGTCAGCAATGTTTCAAAGTAGTTTGACACAATTATTTGCTTAGGAGACTTAGAAAATGTAAATATAAAGCGTGACATATTTCTCTAGCAATAATGACGAAAAACGCAAACACGCAAATCTTCACAAAAATTGTGATAATAACATCAAAACACGCACACGTGCTGATTAACTACAGTCAAATTAGTTGTTTAGATAGTAGCGGAAGTTATTCTACGAATTTCAATATATGAACTGCATTAAACGGACGATTTTTAAGGTTTATGCGTGATAAACTAAAAACCACGCTGTGAGCGTTGCTGTGGCACGGCGTGTTAAATTTTGCAACGTTCAGAGCGTTGCTGTGGAGTCAAAGAGTTAATGATCTTCAGGGGGACTCAATAATGTCTCACCAATTTCTGAAGT
Source organism: Oreohelix idahoensis (assembly GCA_024509875.1). Taxonomy (NCBI): domain Eukaryota; kingdom Metazoa; phylum Mollusca; class Gastropoda; order Stylommatophora; family Oreohelicidae; genus Oreohelix; species Oreohelix idahoensis. The sequence continues at coordinate 487,631 of JAMPIV010010000.1, forward strand.
GATTGTCTGTCCACACTGTCAAGTACATCTTAATAGTCCACAAAAACCTATGTAAAGAGGCAAGTTTTATTTCAGACTTTGCTTAAAACCTGTTTGTTTATCTCTCAGCTGTCTATCTATGGACTCTTTTAATCTCTCAAAGATGACCCTGTTTAATATATTTCATGGCACTGATTGTAATACTGTTCCTATGTAATTTGTGTGCTCTTGTAAATCGTAAACAGCTTGACCAGATAACTTCCGTTCTTCTGCTGGTATTTGATATAAACATTATTCCTCTGTAATTTGTGAACTCCTGTAAATTTCATATAGGATAACTTGATCAGATATCTATTAGAGATGGACGTATGAGAAGATGCATCTGTTGTGTTTACAACCAGCAAGCTACAGGAACAGTTAGCATTCACATTCGACATATACTGGAGACTGAGCACCTATGGGTTTGCCCAGAGTGCAATGATGTCAGTTCTTTATAACAATAACAATGTTTTGTGGGAATTTCATTGATTTATGTGTGGTAAGAATCTCTGTAAACCTTTGACCGAAAAGAGTCTAACTTGAATGGCAGTAGGAAGAGGAAAGTGTAAGACACCTCAACTTTGACGGCTGTCAAGTCATAATGTTTTAAAGATATATTAGACGTGCAACATGCATGCCCCTCCCCCCCCCCCCCCAAGTTTTAATGGGAAACTGCTAACTTCCATTATTTGACCAGTAAAATTAAAATACCAGTAACTTAAATCCTGATTTCTCCTACAATTACATTGTTTTAATATTCTTTGGTGCCTGATTTTAACCAAAAAAAAATTAGTTTCCTACAAGTCACAAACTTTAGTTGTTACGTAAATACTTATAATTAAGCTTGACTAAGACTTCAGTGAACAAATTCCCAGTATAGATTCTTTTTTTTCTCACAATTTTAACACTATACCATGCACATAAGATTATATTAGAGCTGTGTGCTTTCTGTTCTTCTCTATAGTGCGGAATGCTGGAGAGTAACAGAGAAGGAAATGTCAGAATTGTCCTCTTTTCACACAACCTGCCTAAGAAAAATTATCTGAATCTTTTGGCCGAATACCATCACCAACCAAGATCTGCTTACTCTGAGCAAGCAAGAGGACATGCATACCATCATAGCTGGCAGACGGTGGAGTTTGGCTGGCCATGTCCTCAGAAGAGACCCCGATGCCACCACAAGAAAAGCTATGCTATGGACCCCTGAAGGAAAATGAAAAAGAGGCTGACCAAAAACCACTTGGCGGAGGACTTTGGAGGCTGATGTCATAGATTTATGATAGGTGAATTAAGACAAAGATTGGTCCCTGCTAAATAGATTAGAACATGAGGTGACTCAGTGAGAGATAATATAAGAAATAGCTTTACACGAGTGAGATGGTGGAAAATAGGTAAGTCTGTCCCTGAAACTCGAAAAAAATTCTCTCGCTCAGCCTATCTCTACAACAGAAAGTATTAGTTAGACAGATTACTCAGTTATATAGATATACTCTATATCAACCACTCACAGACACGCACACTTAAGTGATGACAGTTAGACGTACAAACGTGAAAACTATATCTATGAAATATATATATTTGTTTGGGCGAGCTGACCCGACACAGGTGGATGAAGTTTATACAAATTTTAATTTATCATAAAGAATTTCACAACACAGTAAATAAATTTAGACTATCAAATCAACACACAAATAAACATAGGTTAATGCATCAATAACAGAGTTGACCCATAGGTGTAATCCTTTCCCCCTCTGTTTAGCCAAGATCCCGTTATAAGAAAAGTTATTATCCCCAAAGAGTCACAGATTTATACGCGATGGTCTAGGAATTCCCTCTACAGTAAATAACAGAGGTTATCCGGTAATCTACTCTGATACAGATAGCATATGTAATCTTTAAGAAGAAAACAGTCAAATGAGTATATTGGTTATACAATAACAGAATTATATCATCCCTGTTTTTTCTCACTCTGACACATGTGTGATCACACACAAAATACCACAGTCTCGCTTACCTACAAGGTACTCTTACCACCTTCTGGAACAATTATTAATGGACACCCAGCCCATCCAAAGTTGTGTTTTTGGCAAAGCAAGCCCCAGTTTCTCCAAGGCTAATGAATTCAAATCTTGGGAAACGCTTGCTTCACAATGGTACGTAGGATGCTGATAACTGTCTCTTCAATTTTTGTTCAGGTAGTAAAATACTTAAGTGATCTAATGTTCACAAGGGTACAGTAACTTGAAATAAATCGATTGGTACATCGAGCGTCAGGTAAATAACTGTTCAGGATCTATCTTCTTCACAACGCAGTGGTTGTTATTCAGGTAATGTCACAAGTTTGATTATGTCAAATGTTAGATTTAGTCGCCACCACGGGCCAACTGAAAAAACTTTGATTATGGAAAAGAACTCTGGAACTATATGCCAGTTACAATATAAATTTCAGAAAGTGTTCTTTCGTCTAGTTATTCTCTGCTATACATTAAAAAAAAACTGCTGATAGGTTTTGGGTGACCCAATACTGTATAAGGAAGAGAAAAGTACAAAATTCTTAACCATAACAGTATTCACAATCCTATCCTACCTCGCATAAAATATAATATATTCAGTTCAGTTATTTAACTTAATTATAAATGGCAAGCTTAGAGCTTGTCTTATCGTTTAAACTCCCGTGAAATAAATTCTAGTCATTAAAAACCAATCATCATGAATTACATATTTTGTCATCACTCATGATGGTTAAACTATTCTCTGACTGGTTACTAGCAGTAATAAAATGTATTTATAGTTTAGCTAGAACTTATTATTTATTCTGCTATCCACTGTAACACAGTAAACTCTAGAGAAATAAGAAATAACGGACCATCTATTTAATCACTCTGCACAAACTAGTGAAATGAAATTGATGATTTTACCACTTAAATCACTATCACTACTAGTATATATATATATATTACCTCCAAACAGAACTATATTTGGCTATTTCCAACAAGAAACTGAGAACTGCGCTTAAACCAGGTATTCTAGAACTAGTAGCTAGATGCCTTGTAAGGCTGAGGAGTACTGAATGAATGAAGTCTAAACTGCTGGAGTTTATATCTTATGAAATGAAATGATTCACTCGTCATCGACAACACACTATCTGCCAGATGTTAGCACCTTTGGGAAAATCTACATTTTCCCTTTCTCGTTCTGAGAATCAAACAAATTTTTCACACTGAGACTGAAATCCAAACTCCATTCTCTCCTTCTGATCTGACATCAACAATTCGCTAAACAGTGTGAGTTTTACACGTCTATGCTTCATATAACCATTTCCAGCGAGCAATGTCTTTGATCTCTCGTTCTCACCTTGGTTATTACTCTCTGCGAGCGAGTGGGTTTACAAGGGAGGTAATAAAAATCTGCTCACCTTGTTTCCCCAGTTAACTGTTCTAATACTAAACTTTAATTACCCCTATAATTGCTGTCCATCAAACCATACATTAACTTAACGCTACCTCCCATAGTTGCATCACTTTACAACTATTCTCGATCACTGGCTTTCAAAATTAAATGATACCGGCTCACGTTAGTAAAGTATGCTTGAAACTACATCCAAGAGATTAGCGAAAAGCAATAAACTGTGCATGCTAAATCAGAAGAAAAGACAGATCTGAGAATGTAAGATGGTTTAAGTTATCAAAAGTAGGAAGAAGAAAGTTTTGGTAATAGAGAAATGTAGATAAAAGGAAATAGATAAATAAATCTATTTACCATAATCTGTCACAGCTGAGATGCAAAGAATGAACCAGAGTTAGGGCAATGTACAAAGGATGGCCACCGAACGAGCAAAGTGGAATCAATTTGTTGTTGCCCTACAAGACGCCACCAGGCATGATGGCCACTGACTGCTTTGATGGTTGGCGGCTAAGGATCAAAGAAGAAGAATGCAGGCTTGAAAGCTTCCAAATGTCAATATTTTCATTCATCTTCTTTTTGTGCTCCTAACAGAGCATACAGCCACCATTACAGCTGGACCACTTGTTAGAAGCCTGCACCAAGCATTCACATACACTTGCAGCAGTGGTGTCTGTGACAATTTGTTTAACATGAGGTACCCAGCCCCACCCACAACCCCACAAGTCGCTTTGTACGACATTCTCAAGAGTGCAGTAGGCATATTCTTTCTATGTCTCTTCAGAGACCCAGGGGAATTACATGGGGCATAAATATTTGACATACCTCATAGTCTGTTTCCTGCTTCATTTCTGTAATTAGACCTGTGACATTAGATTCCATATTTCTTTCAACCTGAAGGCAATGAAATAGAGCAGATGATGAGTGTCATTTTAAGACTATGAAGACATACTACATATATTTACACCAATATCTAAGCAGCATTACCTCACAGCAATAATCACTGTCAAATGGTGAAGCCTAATGCAACTGCATTAGCCATAAACAGAAATGCTTTTTTAAAATAAATACTTTATCATTTTCCATTACTTCCTTCTCTCCTTTCCTTTTTCACTATCAATATTTCTGTGACCCACAGTTACTATCTTCCCATATCCCCACATCCACTTTCAATATTTCTGTGACCCACAGTTACTATCTTCCCTATCCCACATCTATTTAATGCATTTCACACCAGCAGTGAACATACCCTAATCCTCAAAGTTATCTCCAAACTTAAAAATAAAGGAGATCACAGGGGATGATTTGGGAGATCTTTACATGATCGAAATTAAAAAAAAAGATAGCAAACTAAGGACTTACTCTTTCTCAAAGGTATTTAAAAGTGTGATATCCCCAGGATTAAAGGTACTTATTCTGTGTTTCCATTGATAACCTATGAGAAGCCTTATTAACATTCACTTTATTTAAGAACTGCATAAAATAAGAATGGGATCCTTTATTTGAAGTGACGTTTTCATTTGGTAAAATATAATTTAGTTTCAGTTTTTCAATGCATTGTTGAAAGAATTGCAGTAAGAGGGTTATGCTGCAGAGATGCAAATAACTTATATGCTGCACTTCTTCAACATTTTTAATACTCTGGAACCTGAAACAGATATGATTGTATCAAGGCAGATCTTTAAAGAGCTCAGTGTTTCTAAAGTAGATCCTCACATCACATAGGTTCCCTGCTGCTGATCTAGTCTATATTTTAAAACCATAAAGGGACTTCTGTTACTGTTTTAGCAATCAATCTGAGTGAAGTTAAACAGCTTGTGTACATGCTTATAGTTTTGTGACAAATCACATGATTATGGTTTTCTTTAAAATACCACAGAAATGTGACAAGTCAAGTATCTACAAATTCTAAGTCTCCTGAGAGAATGAATGTGTCACATTTACTTAAAAACATAGTCAAAAATTAAGAGAATTGAGTTGATAGTAATAATTCATTATCAAATGATGAGAGAGATGAGGAATGTTACATTTAGCTGATGAGTGGGTTTTGCCTGGCCATTGGAAAACCAACAGAACGTGACCTAAAGCTACAGTTAATGACTAGTCACAGGTGAAAGACAAAGCTAAAGATAAACTTTTAAAACCACAAACAATTGTCAAAATATTTCTGTGATATTATTATACTTGACTTGTTTTAAAATTCATTTTTTTTTCGTAACCAGCAGCACTTGGGCTTTCAGCCCTTTGGCACACTGACATCATTGTGAGGCTGGGGAACCTGTGGACTTTCCTCCCAACCTGGTTAGGAGCTTTGCTCCTTCCCATCCAGAGGGTTTATTTCAGGAGCCGTTTAGGTTATGCAGTCAAAATCCCGGTTGGTGGTACTTCTTCAAATGCCCATGCCCGGGCGTGAACCTTGAACACCTGATCGCTAGTGCATTGTGGTAACCATTACATCAGCACAGCTTCCAATAGCAATATTTTGTGATTTTCATTTGTCACCGTGTTTCATTATGAAATATATAGTTTTAAATGTTCTGGTATTTGCATCTAAGGTACAAACAAAGGACATGATGCTATACTTTATGCTTTTAATTTGCTTTTGAAAAGTGGAAAAATGCTACTCAAATGATGAAACAGTTGTAAATAAAGGGTAAAAATAATTACTTTTTACTTTCTCTTTTATTCTGACTGCAAAATGTCCAGCTCTGAGCAAACTCCTGATAAGCAGAATTTGTTTAGGTGGTTGCAGTAATTTCTACTTATCCAGACTGTGCTGTAGGTATGGCCATATATGAATTACCTTGATGTTCCAAGGCTGCGAGACTTGGACACTCAATAAAACAGTTGCAAAAAAGATTACATCATTCGAAATGAAATGCTACAGAAGGATGTTGAGAATACCCTGGACAGAAAAAAAGACCAACAGAGAAGTACTGCACTCACTAAACGTACAGGAACATTGGCTCCTAAATACCATCGCAATAAGGAAGCTGAAATTTTTCGGTCATATAAAAAGACATAATAGTCTGGAAAAAACAGTGATGGAAGGCATGGTCCCTGGAAAAAGGGGAAGGGGTCGACCTAGACGACGGTGGACCCAGGACATCACAGAGAGTCTGAACTTGTCTTTGGCTGATGCAGGTCGACTTGCCCAGAATCGTGATGCGTTCAGAGCAGCTGTAATGGAGACAACGTTCTGGAAAGAATATGTCACATGATGATGATGATGTTCCAAGACTAGGAAAGCAAGTTTCATTGACTGCAACAATAAACTGCCTTCATTAAGTTCATATTCTACTGTTAACATTGTTGGTGTGTTTTTTTACTACATGCATTGTGTTTTTATAAATTCCAATTATTGTTGTGTTAATACTAATAGAGAAACACTGCACACCTTGACTCCCTATCAATTTCCCATCAGTTTAGTATATAATAAGTGCATGTTCACATAAACAATTTACACAAAAACATGGTATATTCTGCTGTTAAGAATTCTTTGGGAAAAAAAAAACACACAAAATTGAGGCACAGTGTAAGTAATAATTTTGGAAGCAGATAGTTAATGTAGGCTACAGTTGTTGTGCATGTAAAAAAAAAAAATAGGAGGGGGTGAAGTCTGGGGTGTTTGTGATGAAACCTGGTTCACTATTTATTTGTTATTTGTTATTATCAATATGTATTACGAGAACCTTATTACACATTCAATTTCCCACTACACCCTCAGTAATCCTTACATATTAATTTTTGCAGTTTTCCAAGTCTGTCTATTCTCAACACCTCTTCTACTGATAGGGTGAATTGCAATCCTGTAAATGATCTAATATTGTTATTCTCTGCTTTTCATTTTATTTTATTGTAGGCATTCTGCACATTAATATTCTTCTATACTAAAATAAACTGTTCTTAATTATAGTCTGAGTAGGCAGTCTAATTACTTTTTTGCTGGGAATTTTTAAGTTCCCTGTTTTTTTATTTTTTTATCTGGTGACGAGAAATATCCCTTCAGCCTCTGATGGGTTATAATTAGGATATATAGTGTTTTCAATTCCAAATAAGATGAATAACTGCTGATACAGGAAAGTGGCATCACATCTACCAAATCATTGTAAATGTGGCACATCAAAGTTACCACAAAATACACAGAGAAACATTTCCTACGTAACACCTGGACTCATGCATACATAGATGGATCAGCAACAAATGCAACAGAAAATGGAGGTGGAGGTGTCTTTATGACCTTAAGCACTGGTGCACAGAATAAGCTCTCAATGGCAACAGGGCAATACTCAAGTAACTTCAGATAAGAGGCAGAGGCCTTGAAAACTGCAGCAGAGGTTTAAATGGCAGAGGAAAGCACAGATAGACAAGTCACTTTCTTTACTGATGCATAGTCAGTAATTGCAAAGCTGAAAAGCCAAAATAATACAGACCTGGATGACCTCAAAATAGTGCTTCACAAACTATGTCAACGTTTCAAAAGTGTTGTGATCCAATGAAGCCCATCTCATTGCAATATCACCGGCAATGAAGAGGCTAAACAGACTGGCAAAGGAAGGTGGAAATCTACCTCAGCCTATTGCAAGCATAACTTTCGAGGAGGCAAAGAGTTTTAACAGAATCAGATACAGAAACAAATGGGATGTAGAGCATCTAGGTCACACACAAAATGATGCATACTACCAGCTCAACAGAAGAGAACAAGTGGTAATCTTCAGACTCCGCACTGGTCACAACAGACTGAGATATCATCTATTGATCAAGCTAAAGAATTTAGTCTTAGTTCTTTCTTCAAAGTGAGGACTCCTAAGGCCACCTCCAGAGAAACCCTCAATGTTCATCTGGTTGCACCTGTAACTGTACATAATGATTGGTGCTGAATTCTATCGTAATTTTGACAGAAGGGAAGAATGATTTCCTGTATGTTGCCATACTGTGACTACGTAAGTAAAAATTAGACAAAGATAAACACTGCCCTAGGTAAATTTCCGGTGTTATGTGTTGCAGTTCGCACTTATGTCCCATCACTGAAGTATCATTCTTTATTTCCTGTGAGTGCCTGAAAACACACTTTTATGTTTGTCTAATATTTATTTACTGTTTACAGTCCTTGGGTTTCCCTTCCTTATGTGTTTAAAATGTGACTCCGTAAGATGTGTATGCATGTAGTGCAGTGTGTTTGCACATAACATAATTTAGTGAGCATGATTTATTATGGAATTAGAAATTTGAGGCACAGTGTATCATAATTGCTGGCACAATGGGCTAATCACCTGTTTGTCAAACACTTTGATTGCATGTTTTGCCCGGGAGCCTTGTGCTCTTTGGGTTACCTCTACACTCTGTTTACGGGTAGAAGAGGTTCCGATTAAGAAAGAAAGAAGAAAGTATCATAATTGGGTAAAATCTCAATGACTTGCCAAATATTCTGCAGTGAATATGTGTATTTTAGGATTAGGGTTAACCCTAACCCTAAAATACATATATTCACTGTGGAGCATTCAGCAACAGTCATTGCGATTTTACCCATAATTGTTACCTATAAGATTTGTAAATGGATATTTTTCGTACATTTTAGTTGAAATTTATATATTTTAGCGATTTCTTGTAAAGAGTTACTTCCCTTTTATTGTTGTTAGGCTAAGTACATAATTGGCACATTATAACCCTAACTCTACCCCCTAATACTAACCCTATCAACAATGAACGGTCATTCCAAAGGGAAGTAACTGTAATGTATATAAGTATTTAAACCAATAAAACGGTATTGAATCAGTTCTACAAGTTAACGGTTCACAGGAAACAAGGGACGTTTCGGGTTTTAGTCAGCCAGTTACAAACAGATGACAGGGACAAGAATTACGTTTAGGCCTAGATACTACAAAAACATACGATGATGAGAAACATATAGGGCCTACCAAATGAGCGATACAAGCAGATGGAAAAAGTAAATAACAACTGTAATGAGCGAAAAAAGAACAATAATCATGCAAGAAAATTGTAAAACCTGAAAGAAATACCGAAACAAGAAAGTAAATAATCAACATAACTAAAAAAATAAAAAATGAACAAGACTTTTGAAACAAGTAAAATGTCACTTAGCTAGATCCGTAGATGCTTAGAATTGAACACTGAGGTGGCTTGTCCAAGAAATCATCTAAGGAAGTAATTCTAAACAAGAAATCGCTAAAATAGTATTTTGCCAAATTAGTAAAGTTTAATAGTGGGTGTTTTACACTGTGTCGAAGTGATACGCTTACTTGTCTGCGCGAATAACCTTTGGGAACAATGGCGGACAGTGGGAAATGATTCTTCCCATTTACCCGAATTTAATCTTGTGACTGTGTGCTGCAGAGTCATAGATTATGCTTCCATAATCTCTTTTGCCTCGAATGAAAGATTTATAAAATATGATTGTCAATTACCTCTGGGGATAATGCAAGTTGATAAAATACACAACAGTAGGTAGTAACACAATCGGAATACTCTTCATTTAGAGAAATACACAATGGTCATATCCTTATTTTAAATATGTATCGTCAGCAGTGTTGCCACCTTAAATTAAAAAATATATATATATATACATTGTACCTTACAAAACAACTAGATATACCAAATGTTTTAATTTTGGGCAACGTCTGGCCGCATTAGGCTATCTCAGGCGTTTTAGGCTACTTTGGGCTATTTTAGGGCTACTGTGGCTGAAAACCATAAATTGATCTCAGGGTGACAAATTTTTTTTTTTTTTTTTTTTAAAGAGGAAATCTCATTTTTTACCTAAAAAGGACAAAGAAGGACACTTTTAAAGAAAACACAAGAATACAAAGGAGGACGCATTAATTTCACTAATTTAATACATGTATGTACAGAATCATGATAAAATATACAGAAATACTTCAACAAAATTTTTTTTTAAATGTTGTCTTCATAAAATGCATGTTTTAGTAATTTTTCAATCAAGCATTATTGTTTCATCATCACTAAATATTCAGTCTTTAACATTGTACTTTTCACTTCAACTAAATGTTCATGGAAGTCTGTACATGTAACATTTTTATAATTGTATTGAACTTGTAATATTCCATTTATACATTCAACAGTGAATTTGTTTCTATCTTTGTCATCTGACTTTCCATTAAAGAAAAAAAAAAAAAAAAACCCCCCTCAATATTAGCATTATTTTTTGGAACAGCAAAAATAAAAATACTTACTTACTTAGTCGTTCCCCTTCTACCGTGACGTGTAGAGGTTTGGAAGAGAGAGCGCCAGACTATCCTATCAGCTGTCTTCCTCCTGGCCTGGTTCCATTCTAGTCCTCGGTCCTTCAAAGATTGTCTAATGTTGTCCTCCCAGCGGACTCTGGGTCATCCTGGAGGTCTGGATCCTTGGCTCTTTGTTTCCCATGCTTGTCATGGTAGCCGATCTTCTCCCATTCTGAAGACATGGCCAAACCATCTTAGTTGGGACTGTTCTACTTGGGTCTGCAGGGGGTGGGATTTAAGGCCTTGACGTATTGTCTGGTTGCGTACCATGTCTCTTCTTGTTACTTCAACCACCTTCCTCAGATACCTCATTTCTGAGGTTTGGATCTGGCTTTTATGGGTTGTAGTTACTGCCCATGACTCGCATCCATATGTCAAGACTGGGACATAGGTGGAGCAGTATACAGCCATCTTCATTTTCTTACCAACCTCTCTTGCTGAGGAATCCTCGATTTATGGCCTGAAAAAGTCTCCCAGCTGCTGCTTTTTGAGTGGCCAACTCTTCTTTGATGCCTCCCTTTTGGTCTATAATAGCTCTGAGGTATTTAAAGTGGTCGACCTGCTCCAGGACCTGTTCTCCCAGCTTAATCTGATGTCTTCTTTCTTCTCATGATATCACCATGGATTTTGTTTTAGAGCTGCTTATGACCATCCCTCTCTTCTCCAGCTCTTCCTTCCAGACTTGCAGGTTGGATTGGAGATGTGCCTCTGATTTAGCAATCAGGGCAACATCATCAGCAAATGCCAGCTCTGAAATACAGACCTGTCTCGTCTTTTAGTACCCCACTGAATACTTTCTTGTTCTCTCCTTACATGCCTTAATGACATCATCCATGAGGAGTATGAAAAGGTAAGGTGACAGGATATCACCTTGTCTTACACCAGTGGTGGTCCTGAACTCTTCTGACTTATGGTTTGCTGTCCTCACATAATTTCTGCAAGACTTGTAGAAGCTCTGTATAGCATGAATCAGAGGTGCTGGAATATTCTTCCTTGCCAAACAGTCCCAAAGTTTGCTCCAGGGGACCCTGTCAAACGCCTTTTCCAGCTCTATGAAACAAAGATGGATCTCACTCTTATACTCAAGGGCCTTTTCACTCAGCTGTCTGATTGTGAAGATTAGGTCTTGAGTACCTCGGTTTGCTTGGAATCCACACTGGACCTCATCCAAAATAAAAAGAGCAATTTGTAGTAGTTCCGAATATAACTCTACATTTCTTGATTGTTGAAAGAATTTGATCCACTTTTCATGCGCCTAGTAGTTGAAAAAAAGGATTATCATTCAGATTTGATTTGACTTAACTGATCAGACTGTCAACTGATCAAAGAATTTTTGTCATCAATTTTCATGCTTTTTTTCTTCTAATTTTGTTTAAAAGCCAGACAAATGGAATTTTTAAAAAAGCATGTCGGACGTTACATTTTCATGTGAAAAGCGGCCAAATCCCGAAGTATGGTCACTCTAATCAAGGTGGCGATCTTCAACAAATGAAGGAAAGTGACAGAACAACATGACAAGAAAAAAAACAAAGAAACTCAAATCTAGGCAGAGTTGTCAGTTGAAAACTGTGAACAAAAGTCAAACACGTTCATAAAAAAGCTAAACACCGATCCAAAACAGTTCACTTTCTGTTGGAAGTCCATCTTTCTTAATAAGTTGTGGTTCCTCTCTAAAATAAACAAAAATAAGTTGTTTTTCTGTACTGCTCTTCTAATGTGATGAAATTGTTTTCTGCAATGTGTATAAAAGGTAACTCTGAAAATGGGCTCAGTTTTGACATGAGTTGAAAAGTATCTCTAGCTGAGGGAAATCTACGTCTAACTTGCCTGAGAGATTTTTTGCACAGATGCACATCTTTCCGTGACATTTTCTTGTTCTTGATGGACCTCAAGGCCCATGTTCTGCTGTAGGAACCTATTCTATTCTGTTAAGAACTTAACACCAAAATCAACTTCATCATTATCATTCCTTTTTGTTCCCTGTGGAACATAGGGCAGAAACAGTTGCTCTCCGTCAGTTTATATTCTGGGCTGACTTTTTCAGCTGTGCCCAAGTCATTCCAATTTCCTTAGCCTCCTCTTCAATAGTTCTCCAATTTCTCTTTGGCCTCCTCACTATTCTTTACCCCTGTGGGTTCCAGTCATGGGCAACTCTGGCAATGATTGATTTTTCTCTTCTGAGTTTATGTACTATCCATCCCCACTTTCACAGCTTAATTTATGTTTGTATTATCTGTTGTCTGCATCTTTTCCTTTGCTCTAGGAATACTTGCGCTGTCAGTGTCACAATGTGAATGACTGGAACACATTCAAAATGAAGGGATGCGACTAGCTTTGAGCTGTACGGGTGATACCTCCATTGTGACAATGAGATATGTGCTTGGATTGCTGTTGATTAGGTCCAGATATACATTGGCCTAGGCAAAAGCCTATATGTGGGTAACCTCCGACAAAAGGCACCCCCTACATGAGACCGTAGCTGATATCATAAGAATAAGAATAAAGAGGGGGGATGTCATGGATGGCACAGGCAGAGGCTACGATTCGTCAGGTGACCAGGGTTGAAAATATATCCAAAGGGGAAGAGTGGAGTAAGTCAGGAGAGAACTGGATAAACAACCAGCAGATCATCATTAGCCTTGGCAGAGAGTGCAGAGCTAGGGGCAATGGAAAAGCAGAGCTGGAGATTAATCAGCTGACAAGTGATCATGCTGGGGATGATGACACCATTGTGTACACTGATAGGTCTGTAGTGCATGGTGAAAAAAATCAGGATGGGGCTTCTCTGCGAGAAAAAATGGCAGGGTCATTGCTGAACAGAGTGGAGCCTCTAGTGCCTTCCTTGCTTGTTTACCAGAGCTTTCTTTTTTACTTCCTTTTTTAGCTGGGCTTGGGACCGGCCTAGGCCGAGTTATACCTAGTATAGATCACCATAAATGTTGAAAAAGATCACTTAAAACTGTCCAAAATCAACTCTTTATGGGGGCAGCATATTGCAATATAGATCTTTCTTCTCTGAGCATTACCAGTATAACATATATCTTTAAAAGCCACAATATTATTAAAGCTTCCAAACAGTGTTACAAATAGTGTACATACCTTAACATCTGTTTCCTGCTTTATTTCTGCAAACAGACTGATGACATTAGCTTCCACATTTCTTCCAGCCTGAAAGCAATGTTGTTTTCAAATCTCATTTATATGATAATGAATTTCTGGAATAATTTTGACCAAACAAGTCCATTTTTAAAAAGATCACAGTGGATCACTGGTGCTGATATGGATGATTGTATAATTATAAATAGTTGGCCAGTGACATACTGTGCCAAAGATCATACTAAATACACTTTTGACTCAAATAATTTGAAGATCAATTTTGTTTTTTTTTAAACCCTGATTATTTCTTATACAGGTGTGTAACCCATAATCCGAACATTCGCAAACCAAGATAGACCAAAAACTGAAAAGTTTTTTGGCTGACTTTTGGGGTAATTTAAGTTTCCACAAAAAAAAATTTTTTTTTTTAAAAACTGGTATGCAGGGAACCGAACACACGCAACGTTCAGTTTATCACATTTCGTCCTCTTGAAGCGCAAGCACAGTATAAGCTGATGCATGTGCTATAAATTTTCAAACACAGCTATTTAGTTTTGTCTAGGTACCACTTTCAGCCATGTGTGAATATTTCTGAGCTTATTTTGTCATTTTGAGTGTGGATATTTGTGAGCTAATTTCGTGTCTTAAACTTTGCCAGTTTAATTTCATTGTGAAAATGTTGAAAAGAGCTGCAGATACTCCTGTGGGTAACAGTAGGAATAAGAAAAGAAAGCATTTGTCAATATGGATAGCACAGAAGTAGCACAGGAGTTATTGCAGAAGCTTGATCGTGGTGTCTCTGAGTGTCGCCTTCCTGAATAATATGCAGTAGGAACTACCACAGCATATGACATAAAGAAACATAGACAAGCTGCTGAAGTTTTACATGGACAGTGATGACCATATACTAAAGTCAGACCAGAAAACTTTGCACAGAGGAAAAAATGAAGACGTTTTGGCAGTTTATGGAATTAAAGAAAAACTGCTTAGACAGAAACCATTGTTTATGAGACAGATGACACTGGGTAAAATCTACAGTAAGGCCACCTGTCTTATTGCCTATTCAGGAGCTGAAAATCCTGTTCTGGTCCATCGACAGATGTTTGACACCAATCTGATGATGGTGATTACAGCATTGAATGTACATATGCAGGTATTTAACAAAGTTTATGTAAGAAGTTTAAAAAAAAAATATTTTTCTGATCAATAAATTGTACTACATAATTTAAAAAGGGCGATTTTTGGGCTACTTGTGTGATTTTTGGGCAACTGTGGGCTACTTCTGGTGATATTTTGGGCGTATTCCAGAAACCAAAACATGGCCTTCCCTGAGCATTTTGGATTCTGGGTGTTGAGAACTTTTTCAGGGTGTGAAGAAGTTTGGATATTTTGTTTATTTTGATATAGAAGTTTTTGCACCCCGAAACATCCTCTCAGCTGTGTTCATAAAAAGTCATGACATTGTGGCTCATAAATCCATGGGTTAAAAACTGTTCACAATGATTGTGTATTTTTTTTTGACGATGTTGGTAAAACAAAGAGACAGTCAGTGTGATTTTTGCTTTTGAGCGAGCTAGAGGCATTCTGCCCTCTGGAGGTGTGTGTGTGTGTGGCCCATGCCATTCTATTCATGTATGTGGAATAGTTATTGATTTTGTATATCTCAATGTTAGAATTCTATTGTAGTTTGATAAGTACATGTAAGCTCAAGGTAGGAGCTGTGTAATTCAACCAGTGATGGATGATTGCATAATGTTTGTTCTTAAGAGAACAGTTAATTATAAATGAAGTACATTATCTTCATAGAAACCATGGGTTCTTATTGTATGGGGCATGTCTGGTGACAGAGCTATTTACTACGAGAGTGTCTTCCCCCGTGAACAGAGGCTCAGGTAGCCAAGCCATTATTTACAAGTAGATGACAGTCTTACGTGTGCTATCCACACAAAATTCATTACATATTTTCCTAGAAATCACCAGTAGGATTTCTGAAGTGCCAAATGTTTATATTGGCTAACATTGACGTATATCTTGTAAACTGTTTTAGAATGTGTCGTATGATGAAGTATCATGTGTTATGTGAATAAATTGTAAATTGTTAGCTCGACAGGGCTCCTTGTTTGTTTACTTTATACAGAGTCATTTATTAATACAGGAAGTGACATCCTGCCAATATGGTTGTTTGGCAGATGTGAAACTGAAAATGCAGAAGTGAGGAGATTGTCTGCAAGCCTTCTACCATTGTGTGTCATGGTGAGTGACCACATGTGTTTGAGCTCCTAAATTTAAGTGTCTATTACTCAAGACCTTCTGTCAGGTGTATCTAGTTATCTACATTTACAAGGAGTATAGCTTCTCAATGTCGAGTGTGAATATATATTAAATGGTAAAAATGAAAAGGACAGCATTCCAGGCATGAACAGACTTCCAAAAGTTATATCAACTACTGCTTATTATATGCCATTGTATATTGATCTAAACTGTATGGAGTTTGGAGCAGTGTCACAGTCTTAATAAAAATGTATATCATTCACTATGTCCATTGTGGCTCAAATAATTCTAATTGATGATGGCTTGTTTCGGTGTCCGATACATCTACTATCCTAGAAGTGATCTTGGCCACAGGAACTATCCTGTCACTAAATATTAACATTCACAATATAAAAGACACGTAACACCTGCAACATTAGTGGAGATACTCTATCCTACTTAATCATTGTCCGCAACACTGGGTTACCAACCTGTATTGTTAAATGTGTTACTCAGCCTTTTTTGTACTCTACATTTTAGTTTTGTAAAAATAAACCTTTTTTTAATGAGTGAGGGTGGTAAACCATAAGTCAGAAGAGTTCAGGACCACCACTGGTGTAAGACAAGGTGATATCCTGTCACCTCACCTTTTCAAACTCCTCATGGACCATGTCACCAAAACATGTAAGGAAAGGACCAACAAGTATTCAGCAGGGTACTGGAAGATGAGACGGGTCTGTATTTCAGAGCTAGCAATACAATGTTACCCTGATTGCCAAATCAGAGGCACATCTTCATTCCAACCTGCAAGTCTGGATGGAAGAGCTGGAGATGAGATGGATGGTCATCAGCAGCTCCAAAACAAAAACCATGGTAACATCACAAGAGGAAAGAAGGCATCAGATTAAGCTAGCAGAACAGATCCTGGAGCAGGTCAACCAGTTTTATTACCTCAAAGCTGTTATAGACTGAAAAGGAGGCATCAAAGAAGAGTTAGTTACATGAAGAGCAGCAGCTGGGAGACTTTTTCAAGCCATAAACCAAGGATTTGTCAGCAAAAGTTAGCAAGAAAGAAAAAAGATGGCCGTATAATGCCCCACCTATATTCCAGTCTTGACATATAGATGTGAGTCATAGGCAATTACTACAACCCACAAAAAAGCCAGATTCCATTCTTAGAAATGAGGTATCTGAGGGAGATGGTAAAGTGACAAGAGATATGGTCTGCAACCAGAGGATATGGCAAGGCTTCAAAACCCTGCCACTGCAGACACAAGTAGAACAGTCTCAACTGTGATTATCTGGCTATATCTGCAGAATGGAAGAGGATTGGCTACTATGACAAGTATGGGAAACTAAAAGCCAGGGATGACCGAGTCCACAGGGAGGACAACATTAAACAATCTCGGAATGACTGAGGACTGGATTGGAACCAGGCCAGAAAGAAGACAGCCAATAGGATATTATGGCGCTCCCTCTTCCAAACCTGTACACCTCATGGCAGAAGAGGGTTACTAAGTAAGTAAGTAATGAGTGAGCTGGAGATTTGCTGTTTTTTTTGTCAATAAACAATTTGTCACTTTCCAATTCTGCCTTTTTACCCCACCCTCATTTCCAATATTTCTGTGACCCACAGTTCCTATCTCTTCCTTGGGTTCACATTTGTTTAATACCTTTCACACTAGCAGTTAACAAACCCTAATCTTAAAATAACTTCTCAAATTAAAAAAAAGGAAATGAGAATAAAAGTGACAGAACACACTTGACTCACTCTCACTGCCCAGAGATATGAGTAAATCACAGACAAGATTTTAACTCTTAGATAGGAGCATTGTATACCTGTACTGCAGCAATGATGACAGAAAAGAATTTAAGTTATTAATAATAATTTAGAATTTTTTCATTTTAATCTAGTTCAGGAGTTTGCAACTGGTCAATCATAATTTATCAGTAGATCACATGTGATGACTCGATAGATCTTTAGGTGAAGGAAATAAAAATAACAGAAAGAAAAGAAAGACAATTCTAGACCAACTTTATGGACTCTTAATCTCTCAAGCATGATCCAGTTAAAGATTTTCCATGACACTGATAGTAACATTCATCATGATCCAGTTAAAGATTTTCACTGACACTGATAGTAACTTTCATCATGATTCAGTTAAAGATTTTCCCTGAAACTGATAGTAACATTCATCATCATCATGCTTCAGCTCTCCAAGAAGCATACACCTTCAACAAACGTATGCTGTCTTCCTTTCTTGTGCCTTCAGATCACATCCTACTATGTCTTCCTCATGTCTGTCTCCAGTTCTCTTCTCCATGAGTTCATTGTTCTCCCTCTACCTCTCTCACCCTGGGGACTATGGAACAAGGACTGCCTGGTATTGCTATCAACAGGTTTTCTCAATGTGTGCTGTGTCCATCTCCAGTGTCTTATTCTCATCACTTGTACCACTGGTAGTTGTTTGGTTCTTGTCATCTGTTCCGCAAGGTGATCTGGTCATACCACTTCAATCATCCTATTCTATGCAAGCACCAGTTTATGAAAGTCTAGCTTTTTTGGTTGTTGTCTTTGTTTTCTCCAGGTTTCAGAGGCACGCCATACTGACTTGACATTGAACTGAAGATTTTGATTTTTTTTGCTGGGCTTAACTTTTTTGCTCTCCACATATTTCCCAATGCAATGAAAGATCCTCTAGCTTTTTGTATTCTTATTTTGATATCACTGTCAGTCCATCCCACTTGGTCTACATTACTGCCAAGGTATATGTATGATCTTGAAGGTACATGTCTTCAAGTGCAATACTGTTATCATTTGCTACATTTATTATCATTATCTTTCTTTTATCCCTGAGTATATTCAAACCTACTTGCTGTAAACTCACACCAAGCACTTTCATTGTCTTGCATCTGATTATGGCTATGGGACAGGAGAGCCAGACCATCTGATAAATCTACATTATCAAGTTGTTTAGTCACTGGATACCATTTCTGTTGACTAAAGTTGTTGGTTGAGGTTAATGTTTTCATAATTCAATCTATAGCCAATAGGAAGAGAAATGGTGACAGGAAGCATCCCTGTCACACTTCATCTCTTATCCCAAATAGTTTTGTAAAACTTTTTCCATGAAGAGCTCTGCACATTGTGTCTGCACATTGTTTTCTGTATTAATTAATGATTTCAAGATCTTCAAGGGGCTCTATAATGTATCACCAATTTCTGAAGTGATTGGCTGAACACACTGTCAAGTATATCTTCATAGTTCACAAAAATCTAAGTAAAGAGACAAGTTTTTATTTTAGCCTTTGCTTAAATCCTGTGTGTTTATCTATCATCTGTCTACCTATTGACTCGTTTAATCTCTCATTGATGACCCTGTTTAATAATATTCATGGCACTGATTGTAATATTGTTCCTATGTAATTTGTGTGCTCTTGTAAATCGTAAACAGTTTGACCAGATAACTGTCAAACCTAACCTACACTGTGGATTTTAATACATGATAAATATCCAATCTCTGGCTCATTATCTAAGGATACAATACCACAGCACAAGATGGTTAACAATAAATCAATTTAACACCTTTTAACAGGTAAGTTCCCTTTTTAATAACGAATGCAAACAGTGGAGCCACACACGGCTATCAATACATATGAAACGCATGTAAATATATAATTGCCAATATCACTTGCCAAATAACAACTCAATCTATCAGT
Source organism: Oreohelix idahoensis (assembly GCA_024509875.1). Classification (NCBI taxonomy): domain Eukaryota; kingdom Metazoa; phylum Mollusca; class Gastropoda; order Stylommatophora; family Oreohelicidae; genus Oreohelix; species Oreohelix idahoensis. The sequence continues at coordinate 507,379 of JAMPIV010010000.1, forward strand.
TTCATACCCACTGATATGACTCTATTCAATGAACATTACAATGACTTTCGCTCACCAGCAAAAACCTGTACTATGATGAAGCAATACTTGATCACCATTAACTCAACTACAACGGTGTTACGCACAAATAATTACTTTTTTCAAAGCCTTTGTATGATCATTTTTCGTATGTATGATCATTTTTTGACTGAAGTGTGTATTATGTTTTTTACAGTCAAAGGGACATAATCCGAGTTATCGAGACTACAATTTTTTAGGAGTTTGCCTTCTCTTGTATAGAGACACGTTCGGTCTATAATTTCTTGAACGAAGCGTGACCATATCTCCTTATTTGGTAGTATCAGTCAACTGTTGTAGATGCCTGAAACCTTTCTTAACGCTTCTGTTCATGACCATAAAAGGCGCGACTGTGTAAGACTTTTATCTCGAATGTTCTTAGAATCGTCTTATTGTGAACGGCGACTCAGAGATTGTCGCTCTGCGCATGTCTCGACTTGGTTTTCGTTTGTTGTTCCGCCCAGCTCGGGCAGTTTAGAAATGGTCTAAGTAGCGAGCAGACGCGACCTGCGTCTTGTGATTTTCTGAGGGAAATACATTGTCTTTGTGAGTTAGTTAGCTAACTAGACTATTTCCCAGTATTATTCAAGCCTGCCTGGAGGCATATGTTCATGGTTGATTTTCCGAAATAAGGTAATTCCTCTTGTATCGAACTTTATGCTATCATCTAGAGGTTCGTCATTTTGTCGCCTTTTTGCTCGCCTGTGTGATTCAAAATGGAGAGGTACTTTGACTAGGATTAAGTCACCGGTATCTTTATACCTGAACTAGTTATATATATATGGGTCGCTCTAGACCAACAAGACTATTGTCTGTGTTCCAGGATTCGTTATATCAGAGATCACGTCCAAGTCAGATGGTTAGACTTAGGAAGGTTATAAAGGTCGAGCTGACCTGTAATCCATGTATGCTATTCACGTGCAGACAGTAAACGGACTTATTGTATACATCTGATCTGCTAGCATCAGGAAGGGATAATTATTATTGTCTATGAACATTGAAGATCTGCAGCTGACACTGTTGCAGAAGTTATATATATTATTTATAAAGCTTCACGAACCAGAACTTTATGATATCTGTTTACCATACAACTATGGAGTATTGAATCCTACATGACTATCAGTTAAGATGATTTTGAATGCTGCATTCGTTATACTGTGCTGATGATGACATAAATATCATGACTGTTTTGTGGCGTGCAATAAATGGTATAAAACTAAAGCGAAGTTACCATTTCTATGACTCTACACGTCATGTTGCCTGTGGTGTACCCTGTGAACTGTTCTACTGCAACACACACAGCAACATTCTAAATCAGAGAAGACACCTACATCTTGCACTTTAATACCAGGTGTCGATAGGGGTGGCAAGTTATCATTTCAGCTCAAATCCACCCTTATCATTTTTGGTGGCCATATGTTGGTTTACTCTGATACCAGCTATCAAGGGGGTCAACAAACCCAGACATCATCAGCAGACTACAAGACAACGTTGCAGTTTCTATTCATCACCTTTGATGAAATTTTTTTGAAAGACGCGGCATTACTGACAGTTGTTGATATTTTGAAACTACCCGGCGCTGCTCGGCAGTATTGAAGTTTGTCTACAACTAGAAGGACAAGTACCGAGCGAATGGATTTCCTGATCTGTTAAGAAGAAGGACAAGTGCCGTAACAACTGTTCCGGTCTCAGAGGTACTGTTGCAGATTCAGAAGGTCAAGTGCTCAAGTCAATTTGTAGAATTCAGAAGGTCAAGTTCAGAAGCTGTTTCCTGTCAGAAGCTCATTTCCTTCGTCATGGCTGTCTATGGGAGCAGATATTAATCAACGTTGGATCATTATCCTAAGAATGCTGATCACATCCTGTTCTGAACTGTGCTGACGTTGTGGATACATAGAAGTTAAGTGGCCTGTTTTGTTTGTGAACTGTGCCCTTATGTTCTAACTGAGCCTTCTGTCTATCACATTTTCACACTATTTACATGTTTATATGTTATATGTTATTTGTATTTGTATATTTATATGTTTATATTTCAGCGGGTTTTCTCGGTTGGGCGGTGTCTTTCAGTAGAAGATACCACGTCACAGAGGTTCTACTGTTAGCGTTTTCGTTAGGGACTGTGCGAATTTCCTACTGTGAAATTTGCTAGCGACAATCGTTGCTATATCTGTTTAGTTGTGACGAGTTGTGCTTTATTTTTGTTTCTTGTATATTTTTTTTTTTCTTTTTCTTTTCTCTCTTTCTTTGTGTTTTTTAGTTTCGATTTCGATTGTTTGTATTTGTAGGTCTCCCCTTTTCTATTATTCAGTTCTTTACGTATATTTTTGTGTATACACTGTAGCGTCATTTGTTTGTCATATTTTCGCATATTTCTTTTTAGTTTCGCTGTTTATTTATTTGACTTATGCGAATGTTTTCGTATTGTTTGATCTTTGTTATTGTTTACATTGACTCTGATCTTTGTTGTTGTTTACATTGACTTTGATCTTTGTTGTTGTTTACATTTGACTTTGATCTTTGTTATTGTTTACATTGTTGGTGACCTTTGTTATTGTTTACATTGTCTTGTTATTGTTTGCATAGTTCTTGCATAGTTAGCTTTCACTATTGTTACATATATGCTCATGCACTATTGGTCTATAGTGCACTTATCATAACTAACTGGTGGTTTTTTGCTTATGCACTATTGTAGTGCAGTTATGATAAATAACTGATGGTTATGCACTGATTTGGGTAGTGCACTGATAATTAAGAGGTGACTTGTGATATTATTATACATTTGATAATACAAGTTGGTGTCAAGTCTTGTTTCCCACAGAGATTGGAGTAAACATAGTGATTATACAAGCACTTTATTAAGTCTTGTTGCTATTAAGATTGAAATAAGATAATTAATTATTTCAGGTTCTGTACTCACATTTTAGACATCATGTCTACATTTGAGTACTTTATTGAGCAGGGTAAAGCCCTTGGGAAGACAGGTGATAAATTAGAAGAATTTGCGACTGTTCAATATGCCAAGGCATTGAAGTCGGAGGAAAAGAAAATGAAAGAACAAACTGAACAAAAGAGAATAGATGCTGAAAATTTAAAACTGCAGATGCAGGTAGATGAAAAAGATTACAAATGGAAATGGAAAAACAAAAAGAAAAAGAAGCTGAAAATAAGAGACTTGAAAAAGAAGCTGAAAATAAGAGACTTGAAAAAGAAGCTGAAAATAAGAGACTTGAAAAAGAAGCTGAAATGAGGAAAAAAAGTTACAAGCTCAAGTTGAAGAAAAAAAGTTACAGGCTGAGGCTGAAGAAAGAAAGTTACAGGCTGAGGCTGAAGAAAGAAGGTTACAAAGAGAAGCTGATGAGAGAAAAGCAAAAATGGAGCATGAAGAAAAACTCTTAGCTTTGGAGTTAGAAAAGTTGAAGTTATCTAGTAATGCTAATGATGCTAATAAGGTATCATCTGCTAATAAGTCTAACGCTGTTGATTTCAAGCTTAATTTACCAGCATTTAATGCTTCAATTGATGATATAACATTTTATCTAGATAGATTTGAAAGTGCATGTAAGGTGCATAATATAGATAAAACATTATATGTTTATCATCTGTCCAAGATACTTAGAGGTGATGCTTTGACTTTGTTGAGTATGGTAGATGTGCCTGACAAAAACAACTATGAGGTTGTCAGGGCGGCATTGTTAAAGAAGTACCAACTTAACGAGGACGGATATCGTCTTAAATTTAAAAACATGTTACCAGAAACTGGAGTTGAATTCTCTGAATTCATCTCAGGCATCCGTCTTACTTTTTTACGATGGGTTGAGGTATCTAAGACAGAAAGTACATTTGAGGCTCTTATGGACTTACTACTTAGAGACAAGGTTATGTCTTCTGTTAATGAAGCTTTTCTTTCTTTTCTTCATGAGCGTAAGCCTAAAAACATAAAAGAAATGGAAGAATACTGTAGCCAGTATGTTACTGCGCATCCCCACATAACCATTAGCAACTCTAAGGTGAAAGAAGGTCTGCCAGTTGCTTCGGCAGCACCTTATGGCCCAAATTTTATGCGCAAATTTCAGGGTAGCCAGCAAAATTTCAATAAAAAGAGTAACCGTAATTATGCCCAGAACCATAGTGATCAATTCCAGGGTGATTCTTCTTCCCAGAACTGGAGACAACCTAATACTACACGTTATTCTACTCCGGTTAACTTTAGAAATTTTCACAAAGGTAATCGGTATAGAGGAAAATATTTTATGCAGAGACCTCAATACCAAGATAATAGAGGTTCTCAACAGCATAGAGATGGTAATGACAGTTATGGAAACTGGAACTCAAACCAGGATAAAAATTACAGTAGGGACTTTAATGATAATTGCAGAGGCAATAATGGTCGCGGTAGATCGCAACATAAGAGAAAAAGATATCAACAGACAAACTCTGTTCAACAAGAATCTCAGGGAGCAGATAAACAGGTTAATAATGATAAAGACCATAATGCTATCGGATGCCCATCTTTTGATTTTGGTAGGGCAAATAAATGTATCCACTGCAGTACTTTATTTGATCCGAAAACCGTTAGTACTCTAAGCTGTGGTCATCCTTTGCCCGCTCTTCCTGCTAATGTTGCTCATGATGGGAGAGGTTCTCTTATATTACATAAGGGGCTTGTAAATAGTAATCCAGTCTCAGTGTTGTTTGATTCTGGATGTACTACTGTCGGGTTAGGCAATCTCTTGTAGATCCATCCTGTGCTACAGGAAAGGTCATCAAATGTGTCACATTTGGTGGCACGTTGGAAAAGTATCCTACTGCTATAATACACATTGCTACTCCTTTCTTCACGGGAGAGGTCCACGCGTGTCTACTTCCAAACCCTATTGCGGACCTTATTATTGGTCGTATTCACGGAGTTAGGGAATGTACCCCACAGCAGATTGCTGTTTGGGAAGAGCAAAACATTGAAGCTACCAATGCGGTGGTCACAAGAGCACATGCTCTGGATCCACCTCAAACTTCATTAACTAATAATGATGAAGTAAATGACCAAGATAGTCACTTGACTATTACACGTGACTCATTTATCAAATTGCAAGAAGAAGATCCTTCTTTACAAAAATTCTTCATTCTAGCAAAAAAAGGTGATCCTAATCAAAATACTAATAGAAAATCTTGGATTTCTATGAAGAACGGCGTACTTGTACGTATGGTACAAGACTCGACTACGTCCACTCATTCACAAATTCTTGTGCCTAAGAGCATGAGATTGCAAATATTGCAACATGCTCATGACTCGCAATGTGCTGGACATATGGGTTTTTCCCGTACAAAGTCGAGGGTTCTTGCGGCTTTCTTTTGGCCATTTGTGAGCAAGGACATACGAATGTACTGTCGCTCTTGCAAAGTATGTCAGGAGGTCAAATCTAAAGGACCACGACATGCTGCGCCTATCCAGGCTGCTGACATTCCTATTCGCCCTTTTCAAAAAATGGCAATAGATATTATCGGTCCTTTTAGAATTAAGTCGGCTAGAGGACATCAATTTATCCTTACATGTGTCGATATGTGCACACGTTGGCCAGAGGCAATACCTCTCAAGAGCATCTCAACTGCTGATATCGCAGACGCTCTTTGGCTGATATTTTCTCGCTTGGGTTTTCCCGGAGAAATATTGTCAGACCATGGCACTCAACTTATATCAGACACTATGTCACAGGTAATGTCTATGCTACACATTAAAAGGTCTCTCAGCAGTATCTATCACCCAATGTCTAATGGGTTGGTCGAACGTTTAAATAGGACTCTGAAAACTTTACTTGGTAAAATAACTGAGGATCATCCTCAGGATTGGGACAGGGTCTTACCCGCGGCTCTCTTTGCGTATAGAGAGGTCCCCAATGAACATACGGGGTTTTCCCCTTTTGAACTTGTCTTTGGCGCGCAACCGCGCGGCCCTATGTCTTTACTTCACGATCTAATCACTGCCGATAATATTAGCGATGAGACTCAATCTTCTTATGAGTACGTCATTGCTCTTAGGCAAAAGATCATCGAGGCATGCAAACTAGCAACTTCGTCTTCCGAATTTGCTAAAGAAAAGGCAAGGCAGTTTGCAAATAAGAATAGATGTCTACGACAACTTTGTCCAGGTGACAAAGCTCTCGTTCTACTTCCTTCAAGGGAGAACAGACTTCTAATTGCATGGAAAGGTCCATATGCAATAGTCTCCAAAATTTCTGATGTCGACTATGTTGTCGATATTGATGGAAAGCATAAAACTTTCCACATAAATATGCTCACGGAATTTTATGAAAGACCTGACTATTTGCAGCCTATTTTCCAGGCAACGGACAATTCTCAAGTACCTCATGGTCAGTACTCATCTCTGTCAGTTATACAGGATGAGGAAACTACTTTTTCTGATGTCAATCTTCCTCTTTCTATGGTCCCACTTTATTCTACGGAATCTTGGAAAAACGTGACCGTTTCTCCAAATCTTTCCGCTGAGGAACATCGACAAGTTTCTTCGATGTTGCAAACATTTCAGGATGTTCTTACAGACATCCCGGGACACACACATGTCATTGAACATGACATTGTGCTAACTGATCATAATCCTATCAGAGTCAGACCCTATCCAATACCTATCCATTTCCAGTCTCAAGTCGAAAAAGAATTGGATGAAATGATACGTTTGGAAATCATTGAACCATCCACTTCAGCATACTCTTCGTCTATGGTTATTGTTCGAAAGAAGGATAATAACATTCGCATTTGCGTAGATTATCGCAAATTGAACCAAGTTACGAAGTTCGATGCTGAACCTATGCCTTCATTAGAAGAGCTACTCAATAAACTTTCTAATTCTAGATTCTTTACCAAACTAGATTTGTCTAAAGGTTATTGGCAAGTCCCGCTAACTGAACGTGCCAAACCTTTTACAGCTTTTTCTACACCTAGGGGTTTATTCCAATGGAATTTCATGCCTTTTGGTCTTATGAACGCCCCTGCTACATTCGTACGCATGATGCGGCGAATTCTCGCATATCGTACAGATGTCATAGCATACCTAGATGATATCTGTCTATTCAGTGATTCCTGGGAAGATCACTATTTGGGTTTATACGAATTACTGTCTACTCTTCGCGAGTATAACTTGACTGCAAAACCCTCTAAAGCCTTTATAGGATTTAGTGAGATTTCTTTCCTAGGTCATCGTGTTGGTCATGGTCTTTTAAAGACAGAGGACCACAATGTTTCAAAAATACTTAACATTTCGGTCCCTAAGACGAAGAAACAAGTAAGGAGTCTATTAGGTTTGATCCAATTCTACGGACGATTCATTCCGAATCTGTCCTCCATTATGGCACCGCTTTCTACTTTATTGAAGAAAGGGTCGCCTAATCTGATCCGCTGGTCTAAAGAATGTCAATCCTCATTGGACCAGGTTAAAGCCCTATTTTCATCTCCACCTATTCTTAGGTTACCTACTATTGAGAAGACTTTTGTTCTTCGAAGTGACGCCTCGTCAACTGGGATTGGGGCAGCACTAATGCAGGAGTATTCTGATACTCTGCATCCGGTGATGTATATCTCTAGGAAATTAAATGCTGCAGAAAAGAATTACTCGGTTTTAGACCGTGAGTTATTGGCTATGGTATGGTCTATTCTGAAGTTACAAAGATTTCTTCTAGGCGCACATTTCATTGTGGAAACCGACCAGAAAGCGCTTACTGCTATTCAGAGCAAAAACTTGAAGAGCTCGAGGTCCACTCGTTATGCCATAGCTCTTCAACCATTTCATTTCTCGGTTCGAGCTATCCGTGGTTCGGATAATGTAATGGCAGACATTCTGTCCAGATGCCCACACGATTCCACATGATTCTTCTGTCATATATATATATTTCCTGATATACAGTCCAATGTTATAATGACATGTTAGTAGATTTTTTTTTCTCACTTTTTTGAGGGGAATTTATAACATTGTACCATGTAATTATCTAAGAAGGCTTAGTTAGTGATATATCACTCGGCCACATTTAAATAAATTATTTTCAGGATTGTATTAAGAGATTTACCAGTTGTCTTTAAGATTTGTGTTATTGATATTTTCGCAGCACATCATTGAAGATGCGAGATTGTGTCCATTGTGGAACTTTGAGGATATCAAGTCCTGTCCTAGATTGGGAGCGGATGATGTCCACATCTTCTTCTATTGAATGTTTTATGTCAACGAAGATCAACACATGTATTACTTATTAATTACTGTTGCTTTATATAATGTAATAAAATAGTGCGGTATATTAATATATTACACCGCTATTTGCAACACATTGTATGATATCATAATAATATATTTAATTTCATATATTGGTATGAGAATAATTTGATTTTCATTATGATGTTGCCATCATTGTGGCGTGTGTTGGTGGCACCTTCCTGGAATATATAAGCGTATACTTAGATAAATTTTTTCTCTAAGGATCTGAGATATGATCTCAGTGTCGCTCCATGCGTTGAGCTAATTTGTTAGGTATATATCCGCGCATCATACGTGCGTTAGGAGCCTAGATTTTTTTCCGGCTCCAGGATTTAAAAAAAAAAATGTTTCATTTTTTTTTCCCGGGAGGGTGCGGTAATGTTACGCACAAATAATTACTTTTTTCAAAGCCTTTGTATGATCATTTTTCGTATGTATGATCATTTTTTGACTGAAGTGTGTATTATGTTTTTTACAGTCAAAGGGACATAATCCGAGTTATCGAGACTACAATTTTTTAGGAGTTTGCCTTCTCTTGTATAGAGACACGTTCGGTCTATAATTTCTTGAACGAAGCGTGACCATATCTCCTTATTTGGTAGTATCAGTCAACTGTTGTAGATGTCTGAAACCTTTCTTAACGCTTCTGTTCATGACCATAAAAGGCGCGACTGTGTAAGACTTTTATCTCGAATGTTCTTAGAATCGTCTTATTGTGAACGGCGACTCAGAGATTGTCGCTCTGCGCATGTCTCGACTTGGTTTTCGTTTGTTGTTCCGCCCAGCTCGGGCAGTTTAGAAATGGTCTAAGTAGCGAGCAGACGCGACCTGCGTCTTGTGATTTTCTGAGGGAAATACATTGTCTTTGTGAGTTAGTTAGCTAACTAGACTATTTCCCAGTATTATTCAAGCCTGCCTGGAGGCATATGTTCATGGTTGATTTTCCGAAATAAGGTAATTCCTCTTGTATCGAACTTTATGCTATCATCTAGAGGTTCGTCATTTTGTCGCCTTTTTGCTCGCCTGTGTGATTCAAAATGGAGAGGTACTTTGACTAGGATTAAGTCACCGGTATCTTTATACCTGAACTAGTTATATATATATGGGTCGCTCTAGACCAACAAGACTATTGTCTGTGTTCCAGGATTCGTTATATCAGAGATCACGTCCAAGTCAGATGGTTAGACTTAGGAAGGTTATAAAGGTCGAGCTGACCTGTAATCCATGTATGCTATTCACGTGCAGACAGTAAACGGACTTATTGTATACATCTGATCTGCTAGCATCAGGAAGGGAATAATTATTATTGTCTATGAACATTGAAGATCTGCAGCTGACACTGTTGCAGAAGTTATATATATTATTTATAAAGCTTCACGAACCAGAACTTTATGATATCTGTTTACCATACAACTATGGAGTATTGAATCCTACATGACTGTCAGTTAAGATGATTTTGAATGCTGCATTCGTTATACTGTGCTGATGATGACATAAATATCATGACTGTTTTGTGGCGTGCAATAAATGGTATAAAACTAAAGCGAAGTTACCATTTCTATGACTCTACACGTCATGTTGCCTGTGGTGTACCCTGTGAACTGTTCTACTGCAACACACACAGCAACATTCTAAATCAGAGAAGACACCTACATCTTGCACTTTAATACCAGGTGTCGATAGGGGTGGCAAGTTATCATTTCAGCTCAAATCCACCCTTATCAAACGGCCTAAGAAAACGTCACTAAATAATGCACCATCGCTCTAGAATAATGCAATAACTCCACAACGCATGAAGAAAATGGCAAATACTACAACTAGACACTCATGGCATTACATTTCCCAGCAAAACGCTGACAGGGAACAAAAGGATGACCTATCCCAGTCGCTGGCCAGACTTTGCGCCTAAATTTCCGTCCACTTCCCGGCCGCGGTCACCTGATCGGACGGGTTTTAAGTTTATATCATTGTTGTCACTCACGGGGTAACCAACTTGATATTTCGGCGAACATATCGCCGTGACATCCCCCCCCCCCCCCCCCCCCCCCCAAAAAAAGAAAACAAAGTTTTCTTCCACTGGAGGAGCCAAGCCCAACGCCCTTTGGAGTATGGATGAACAAAATGCCCTGTTAGCACCTCCTCATCTACCTAGAGAGTGCCATAGTTGTTCAACACCATTGTCGTTCATGCCTTCTCACCCTATGCACCAAACCCAATATTCTTCTTCCTTCTTCCTCGTTTGCCCTGAAAAGGACGGTGGTTGCGTTGTGTCTGTTTACGCCTAAGCTGTGATATCTGCACTTTTCGGTCGACACATCCGACTTCTGCACAGCATTTTTTAGGGACCGGGTTTGACTTCCCATTTCGATCCATACTCGCTCAGCCAGACTGCACTGCTGCAGACTGTTTCCAGGACCACCACATGGAGGTGGAGTACGGTCTTGACCAGCTCTGGTTCGCTGATCCTGATGCAAGCAGTCAAGCTATGAGTCGCTGACTGCTGTCTCTATTGCTGCATCTGTGGGTCCCAAACCCAATATGAGCATGAAATAAACCACCCCAGGTACTGGTAGTCATGAAAAATAACAACGACTGTCCACACTTGGTATGTCCGCCACAACATATATACTGCTCAAAAAAAGTTAAAGGCCACTTTCAATTTTTAGGTCATTTGCTGAAATTTGCTTTTCACGTGCAAGTCATGACTATAGTGAACACATGTCACCCACTTTTCGGAAGGAACGGGCAATGGGTATGTTTGTAACATTTACCATTTTAGCCATGGCTCAGCGTGTCTTGCCGTCTTGTGGTAGACCTTGGACGTCCTAACCTGCGTTGTTCTGCGACACTGCCGGTTGCATTATAACGATCACATAGAGTTTGTATGACAGAGTGGGAAACTCTTAATCTCCTAGCAACTTCTCGCAGCCCTACATCATCCTGCAGCCATGCCATCGCTCTCCATCAGTCAACAATGGTCAAGTGTCTTCGCTGAGCAATGGCTAAAATGGTAAATGTTACAAACATACCCATTGCCCGTTCCTTCCGAAAAGTGGGTGACATGTGTTCACTATAGTCACGACTTGCACGTGAAAAGCAAATTTCAGCAATGTTATCAACAGGCTTTGCCATAGGAAGCATTTTCAAACATGCATTATTTCCCTTTCCACCACGTACATTTGATTGGCCTTGGAGGTACACACACGTAACACAGATTTGATTTATTGTCAGATTAACAAACATTGTTTAAGCATGCAACAAAATGCAGCAAAACGTTTTTGACTGAGTGTTCAGGTTTTAAAAAAAAACAACTTAGTTGAAATGACCTAAAAATTGAAAGTGGCCTTTAACTTTTTTTGAGCAGTATATTATATTATAGTTATTCCTATCTAAGCATCAACAATAGTCAATAATCGCATAACATATATAATCATACATAATATGGTTTAAGTCTACATTCAATACAATTCTAAAACACATTGCCTTTATGGCATCATAAATACGTACACTGCAAAGCATACCATAGTACAGCATAAATATGCATTGCAAAGCATTACATAATCTTTACAAGTTTACAAAATACACATATTCATACCAGAATAGTACTGGGGGCGTGGGTCAGACTCTAAAGTTTGGTTCGCACCAACCGAAACACCTTACTGAACACGAACCCGAAACCTAACCCTACTATTGCTGGACTATCAGCAGGTTGTTGTGAAGCAACGACATGTGCTTCCACCTTACTGCATCACGTGCACCCCTCCTCTTTGCAAAAGTCACTCGTGCAACTTTGGTATTATCCCGCAAAGACAATACCTCTACGAACTTTACTGGCGCAACTTCATTAAACAATCATCTGAGTGTGCACCAACTTGCACTCAGGGGAACATTACGCACCCAAACTGTGTGCTCACCAGCTATCGGACCCTCATATACGTTCCTACTGCTCCCACTCTTGTCATTTGGTACTTGCCGTGAACCACGTCTACGATGTACCTTCTGGTCATCCCCCTTGGGAGTTTGGTGATGCTGAGCCTCTGCTCCAGTTGCACCCTTGGCATTATGCACTCCCCGAACATTGCCGATGATCAAATCGGCAATTGGATCCTCAAGGACAAACGCATTCACTCTCCCCGAGAGAAACGGAGTGTCCACCTTAATACTCGCCTGGGGGGTAAGACTCAACTTTGCCCCGATTGTGGTGCACTTTACCATTTTGCCTGTAAGGCAGGAGTCGTCGATACATGATCAACGCACCCCAATTGTGGTAAATTCAGTGTCCCTCAACACCCGGACTGGTCTATTCTCCACCTTGCCTTCGTGGAGAATCACCTTGCCAGTCTCATGGATCGCCGACAGACATGGTACCGCATGCCCGCACTGTAGCACTAAATCCTCTTTTGCATGGAACAGAGGATGACACCCCACACAGTCCTCACTATTAATTGTGTCCAACACAAATGCGGAATTCGCGTGTTTGATCGGGGTAGTGCATATGTCAGCATAGTGACCCCTGCCACCACAATTGGTACACCTGCGCTCCCCTTTCGACTCATCATGTGGACTCTTACTGGGGCTTTTAGATGGTGATGAACACGCATCGGAGTTGGAAGATCGACTCTCTGAGGAACCACTCCTCTGCTTGGGATGTTTTGATTTGTACCAAAATCGATCTTCGTCACGCGACTCTTCGAAGCATACCTGCTTATGCGCTCTTCTGCATCGTTGTCACTCTTTACTTGTCGGTTGTTCCAATTCGGCCTATCATTCCGATGGGATCGGAAGTTCCCATAATTTCCTCTACCTGGCTGATAGGGACTGGAGAACCTCCCGTCATGCCGCTCTTGGCACCTATCCGCATTGCCTGAGTGATTTTGCCACGGTTGGCATTGCACTTTGCCGACACCTGCAATTAAGGCGTCTGTCAGACCTGACTTCTCAATGGGTTTGGTCCGGATGGGCAAGGACATAATGGTGCCCCAATTGGGCCATGGACTCAATGTCCTTCGGTTGACGTTCCTGAAGAAACGCAACCAACTCACTTGAACACGAGGACAACACTTTGTCCCGTAGTACCAAGTCTAGCAAGCCATTAAAGTCCTTACTAATCCCTTCCATCTCAATTCAATGTGTGAAGCAGAAGTTTGATCTTCGAGATGAAGTCCTCGAAGTCTTGGTCAGCGCTTGGCATCACGTTTCTAAAATGCGTCCGGTAGCTGTCAGCAGTCAGACGGAACTTCTGGGGCAATCTCTCCTTTACTTTATCGTAATCTGCCCTTTCCTCTAGAAGAAGGCTATAAAAAGTCTCCATCGCAGGCCCCACTAGCAATGTAGATAACAGAGATGGCCACTGATCTCTGTCCGCCTTCCAGGCCACATATTCGGCCTTGAATCTCAAGAAAAAAATCCAAACTGTCAATTTTATCATTAACATTCAGCAGATGCAGCCTAAAGGGACGATGAGACTCCCAGGAGTCAAGTTCTGACCACTTGCACCCACTTTCAGTCTCTTTAATTGTATTTCCTTATCAATCCTCATTCTCTCCTTCTCTAATTCTACTTCTATCTCTCTATCCTTCTTCTTTTCTTCAAATTCTCTCTCTATCTTCTTTTCTTGCAAATCGAACTCTCTCTGTTTCCACTCGTTCTCTTCTTTCATCTTCTTTTCTTGTAATTCTTTATCTTCTTTCATCTTCTTTTCTTGTAATTCTTTATCTTCTTTCATCTTCTTTTCTTGTAATTCTTTATCTTCTTTCATCTTCCTTTCTTGTACACCATGGACCTACAGGCTTTCATTCAGATTGGTAAAGAATGTGGGTACACTGGCAAAGAACTAAATGGCTATGCCAAAGCTGAATTTTATTCAGTTGAGAACCAAAAAGCTTTGGAGAAGGAAAAGAAAGAGAAGGAGGAGAAGGAAAAGATTGAAAAGCAGAAGCGGAAGAGAGAGGTTCGAGCTTAAGTATTAGAGCCAGTGTACCCACATTCTTTACCAATCTGAATGAAAGCCTGTAGGTCCATGGTGTACACTCACTAATATCTCTTGCTATGGATTTTTACTATGCAACTACTCACTTGTATATACTTCACCTATGTCACTAGGTAAGTCTCTGCTTACAAAGTATGCAGTAATGATGGTAAATATAGATATCACTTCTTCAGTTTACACATATGTATGCATTTAAATATAAATCACGTCACCTCTCACTGTATACACATTATCCCCTTTACCTCTTATAGTAATAAATATCATCTTATCTTGCCACTTGGCTAATGTCTCATTACTCTGACAATTTGGTCTTTCCGACTAATTAGTCTCTGTGATACACTCAAACCCTTACAATAGTTGATAGTCATACAGCAACAGCTGATGATACTTACTGGTGCTATGACACCACTATACCACTTGACAATAAATCAGCTCTTACTCCAATGTCTGATACAAGCACCGACACTGGTGCTATACTCAGATAATCCTTTAACTATTACAAATCTGTCTTACAACAATGTTTCTATTGGCAAAATGAGCACTACACAGATGAAAGAAAACAAGCACTACACACTACGAAAACAAAAATCCCAGTCACGAAGAATAAGATTATAGACAAAGAGCAGAAGTAGATTAATATATACACTGTGTGACTGCGCACGAACAAAAACAAGGGATACCTGTAAATGTATTTACAAGATAGCAAGATGCACAAGAGAACACACCACTTAAACACGACAACAGAATTACTGAATGTGCACGACAATGTAAATACAAACTCCACGAATACGCCTAACACTAACAGGGTTTGGAATGTAAAGTAGGGCAGTCGCAGGAAAACCGTCTGCCTTACTCCACCACTGAACATACACAGCCACCCCCTATAAAGAAATCAGTCTAATCCAATCTTTTCCCCAGAAGTAAGCCAAGAATGAATTAATCTTGACACCCTTCCACCCTTGAACACACAAATATATCACAATAGACTAAACAACAACTGCAGTCAACAATGAAGTGCTGAAAGCTATCTCTTTCGTTAGGCACTAGCAAATCACTCCAGTCAAAATAAACTAAATAACCTATAAGCAAGATTAACCATATAACATATCAAAATATATAATATAAATCCCTCCAAGTACTAGGAAATACAGTGAAAGCTCCCACCTAAGTAACTATCCCCATACAAACATACAGACTAAGTTCTACAAAGAAAAATAACACAACAAAAGGAAAGAAAAACAACAACAAACCAAGAAGCAAGCTTCAATTAGCAGATTGAAGAAATAGACCTAACCTCCTACACTAAAAGATCACACTGTACAATAAATAATATCCGAAAGAAAGACAGAAAAGAAAATTTAGAATTTGGAGGAAAAACAAGAAACATCAATATAGCACATTATACAAAAATGCAAAAGCTTGTCCATGAAGCTTTATCAGCACTGGTGATGAGTGATGAAAACAGCACAAACACATCTCCACACTTGAAAACGTTCAACCGAAAATACTGATCCAGAAATCCAGAAACTTCTACACAAGTCTGTGTGCCAGCATAAACAATACTGTCCTATGGCACGGTACTGCAACAAGTATCAACACGTATGCACTGTTCTATTCGGTGCTAACATAGCACTGTCCAAAATGGACCACCGACTGTATACTCGAATGAAAGTCTCGATAAGCAGTTAATCTCGTCTGTCTATCTGATAGATGAACATAAGTACAGTTCATTTTGTCACACCGCTTCAGGAGACCAGTCGACTTCAAGGTAAGGTACTCCAGAACCACTCTGGTCATCAGGCTTCACTGCTCATAGGTATTCAACTACTGGTCGGGCACATCAGTGTAGTAAGGTCACGTCAGAGGAATGACATCAGCAGGACTTGAACCTGACAGCACTTGGCAAAACTCACGGGAGGTAACGTACCCGGGTGGGTAGAGCAGTATGTGAGATGACACTACTGTGGATAGGCTATCACAACACAATATCAAGTCCCAACCTACTCTGGTTGCATAGATCTAGATCATCATCCCGATACGAGGAGTTACACACACCCTGGGATGCCACCAACACAATAGACACTACCTATACCACCAGATATAGATGATCTAATCTCCTCTGCTGACACACACAGTCTGGCACCAGAGCCCGAGACCTAATCTCCTCTGCCGACACACACAGTCAGGCACTGGAGCCCATCTAATACCAAACTCAAACACTCTATCTCCGCTGCTCCACCTGGATCACTAACTCTGCGTCATAACACAACCTTGCAGTATGACAAACTGACATGCCAGATGTAAGCTATCACTTGGATCTATTCCTTGGACCCAAAAATTCTCCAAGCAACTGCCACTCTAGTACCACAATACACTTGTAAAATGTTGCCACACACTGTCCAACAATCTCTGAATCTGAAAAATTCCACTGTTGCCTAACTAGGTCACTGTGTTATCGAGGGCACTTGACCGTAAACAGTTTACGATTACAGATTAACCAACACACTGACTTGACACTGGACAACCGAAAATAACTCACTATCATGCCTATATGCCAGAAGGCATCAACACACTGCGACTAAAGCCTTCTAACACCCTGTGTGCATCCTAACTTCTGGTCTGTATAAAGAAAACATAGGCAATACGGCCTTTACAAAAAACGGACAAGAGCTCCCACTAGTCAAATATTATATAATACTGTACAATACCGGCCCTACAGCCTCTAAGCTCACCACAAAATCGGATGAGACCTCCAGATGTCAGCTGGGAATTCACTACCACAAAACACAGGCCCCACGGCCCTCAAAGAGCGGATGAGCGCCCAGATGTCAAACCTAACCTACACTGTGGATTTTAATTCATGATAAATATCCAATCTCTGGCTCATTATCTAAGGATACGATACCACAGCACAAGATGGTTGACAATAAATCAATTTAACACCTTTTAACAGGTAAGTTCCCTTTTTAATAACGAATGCACACAGTGGAGCCACACACGGCTATCAATACATATGAAACGCATGTAAATATATAATTGCCAATATCACTTGCCAAATAACAACTCAATCTATCAGTTTCATACTCACTGATATGACTCTATTCAATGAACATTACAATGACTTTCGCTCACCGGTGAAAACCTGTACTATGATGAAGCAATACTTGATCACCATTAACTCAACTACAACAGCCTAAGAAAATGTCACTAAATAATGCACCATCGCTCTAGAATAATGCAATAACTCCACAACACATGAAGAAAATGGCAAATACTACAACTAGACAGTCATGGCATTAAACTTCCCAGCAAAACGCTGACAGGGAACAAAAGGACGACCTATCCCAGTTGATGGGCAGAAGTAAACTGACTTTGCGCCTAAATTTGTGTCTACTTTCCGTCCACGGTCACCTGATCGGACGGGTTTTAAGTTTATATCAATGTTGTCACTCATGGGGTAACCAACCTGATATTTCGGCAAACATATCGCAGTGACAATAACCTTCCGTCCTTCTGCTGGTATTTGATATAAACATTATTCCTCTGTAATTTGTGAACTCCTGTAAATTTCATATAGGATAACTTGATCAGATATCTTCTGGCGCTCTCTCTTCCAAACCTCTACACCTCACGGTAGAAGGGGAACGACTAAGTAAGTAAGATCAGATATCTTTATGTTTTTTCTTGATGCCATTGTCTATACCAATGGGACTGTAATTGTTGCGAGGAGGGGGGTTGTTGTGTTTCTTCTTCTTATATATATATAATGTCACCGCTGTTGCAAAACCTCCTCTGTTTAAATGTGTGACCGTTGAAGATTTTCATTGACTGAAGGAAGCTTCCACTTCCATTGGCCAGTGCATCAATTCATTCATTTTATTTCTGTATCGTGCTTGATGGTGTATTACGCGAAGATGGGTGTATAATCTTGTGACTATCACAACTGTTGGAACTAGTCAACCTCAATGAATGTGATAAGTCCCTTTTGAGTCCAAACAATTTATTACACATTTCAGACATCATACGTTGATCATGAATACATCACATATATAATTTAGAATCCTATATTGAATTAGCTATCTTTGCATATCAGTCCTTTGTCCCGTAAATCTGAATTACTGTAGGCAGAACGACATAACTATATGCACGCGTGGTTGGTGATCCCAACGACTGACAGTGAGATTATACGTCTGGCACTAATATAACTAAAACGGACTGTTAATTCATCTCGACTAGGTTTAGTCAATTACTAACCTGTAACATTCATCCTTCTTCATCATAACAGTGGACTGACCCATGTCCATAATAAAATACAATATAACTGTGTGGCACTCCATGCCCGACACTATAAGACTACAAGGACACGTCTTCTCAGTTCGACGGTCATTCAAGAAAGGGTCCCGTCTCTTGGTCACGGTGCGTGACTACCAACGCTGAAACGTCACAGCGTTCAATAGGCTAATAATATTTTTACATTACATTAAACATTGTAACCCCTAAAATCGCATGCTGCTAACCTCTAGCAGACAATGCCAATTAAACTACCGTAACAATTCCCTGTCCACCGGGGGAAAAAAAATCTATTCGATATATTTTTTTTTCTTTTCAAAAACCTATCTGAATTAATAACATCAAAAATTTAACAAAAATGCGACATATGGCCTACGATGTTCTGTCTAGAACAGTGTCGTGGTCATGTCGACTAACTAACAGTCATCTAATATATTAATGATCATATTATACATAAATGTTATACATAAATTTTATATGAACTAAAAGAGAATGTCTAATGTTGATATCTAATTAATTAATTAACTTAAAATATGTCGCAATGAAATGTCACGTCAGACTAATCTAAAGAGTTAAAATTAAACTAATTAATTATACTGAGTGTGTAATAAGAATAAAGTTGTTGAAAATCTAATGCAAGAAAAATGAAAGAAGATGTTAAAGAGAGAAATAAATAAATAAATGAGAAATAAAGTAGAGAAAGAAAATAATGTATAAATTAAACTTAGTTATGTGTGTTGGACATTAATTAAGTTTAGTGTTAAGTTGTTAATACCTATCTAAATTAACTAATTTAAATAATAATGTAGTATGTAATGTGTCAACATAATTATTAACTACATAATATAATAGTTACATCCAATAATATTATCTAAGAATCATGTGAGTTTTTTTTTTTTCTTTCTTTCATTTTTTTCCAAATTTCATTTCATTTTTTTCATATTTATCTCACATTTCATTTTAATTTCCATTTTTTCAACGACTTAATTAAAATTAATTAACGTTGGATATGATGATCCATCCGTAGGCTTGATCCTTGTGAATTCCGATTAGAAAAAAAGTTTAAGTGTTCCAATTCATAAGTATCAACGTTCTTGACAATAGTTCATGTCACATCCTGAATTAGTTCGATAGCATTTCAATTATTTTCACTTGATTCACGAAATTGTTTCAAATAGTTTTATCATGAATGGACACCAAGCAAAGTCCTGGCGTAAATACGAACATAGTGTCACTTGATTTCGTTCATTTCGTATATAACATGTCTTTAGTGAGCAGATACGTGTAGTGTAGGCAATGGTTCCTTTCTATGTCGAAAAGCAACGATAGTGCTATGTCATTTGGGTAAGTATCTGCGACGTTACTATTGTTCATGACTCGACATCAGAAGGGTTTCTAGAGAGAGTATCTGCCAAGACGTTCTCTGATCCTGTAATGTACTCGATGGAGAAATCAAAAGGCTGAAGGAGAATAGCGAATCTGGTGAGCTTTGGACTTTTATGATTCGCCCGTCGTAGTGATGCTACGGCTTTCTGATCTGTCTGGACCACGAATGGGGCTCCCAGCAGAAATTTCTCCAATTTTGTTATCGCCCATACCACTGCCAACAATTCGCGGTCGACAGTGGAGTATTTCACCTCTGGCGGTTTTAGTTTACGTGAGACATACAAGGATGGATGGAGGATGTCGTCATGATATTGGAGCAAACATAAGCCAATTCCGTAATTACTCACATCTGTGCGGAGAATAAACTTTTTGGGAGCATCAGGTAGTCTCAAAATTGGTGGGTTTGAAAAAATATCAATAATATTAAGGAATACTTTATTACACTCACCAGTCCATGTCACCTTCACTGGCATGTCCTTTTTTAATAAAGATGATAAAACAGCCATGATAGATGACAAGTTAGGTACGAATCTGCGTAATATTGGACTAGACCTAACAAGCTTCTAACCTGTTTCTTCGTTTGAGGAACGGAAACGTTTAAAATTTTAGAAACCGTACTAGGTAGTGTTTGGATATATCCTGCTCCAATGATGTGTCCCAAAAGAGTTATTTCATGAAACGCTACTTGTAATTTTGTGGGTTTAGCAGTTAAATTATTCATTCTTAATGTGTCCAAAACGTATTTAAGACCCGAAAAATGTTCCTCAAATGATGAACTAAATAAGCATATGTCGTCTATGTATGTAATGATGTCTGGTCTACCTGAAAAAATGTGTCGCATCATGCGAACAAAGGTAGCTGGAGCGTTAACAAGCCCAAAAGGCATAACATTCCACTGGTATAGACCTTGCGGAGTGGAGAACGCTGTATAGTATTTAGCTTTTTCGGTTAGTGGTATCTGCCAATAACCTTTAGTTAAGTCTATCTTAGTGAATATAGTTGCGGTAGATAGACGTGGCAGTAAGTCGTCGAGAAGTGGATGTGGTTCGCTATCAACTATAGTTTGTGCATTTAATTTTCTATAGTCGACGCATAGTCTAATGTTATTGTCCTTCTTTTGGACAATAACTAATGGAGAAGAAAATGGGGAATTACTAGTTTCAATAATTCCTAAAGATAACATCTGTTCAAGTTCCTTAGTAGTTTTAGTAAGAAAGTGTAGAGGAACAGAATATGGATGTACCCGAATTGGAGTATCATCATTAAGAGTGATGTCATGACTAATGACTGATGTGCGACCTGGAACGTCGGTCAACACATCTGGATAAGATTGTAGAAGTTCAGCAATCTGTTGATGCCATTGCGGTGTAACCGACGAAGAAATGGCTACGTCCCGCCAAGATTCAGTAGGTTGTACTACAGGTACAGGTAATGCCAACTGTACCTCAGGAAAAGAAGATTCTTCTTCCTGGATAACAGACAAATTAGAATAGTGACATGTAGGTACGAAAGTGTCATCTAGTTCATGAAAAATAGCTTGTAGATGTTCAGGACGAGTATGAAATTGTTTGAGCATATTTATGTGAAATATTTTGTGATGTCCCTTAATGTCCAGGACATAATCAACATCAGAAATCTTATTGATAACCTGGTATGGACCATTCCACGAGATGAGTAGTTTATTATCGTTATGTGGCAATAACACATAAGCTTGATCTCCTGGAAATAATTGACGTAATCGTCTACTACTGTTTTGGAAAGTTCTAGCTTTCGCTTTAGCAGCCTCAGATGAAGCTGTTGCCGTTTTGCAGGCATCAATAATGTTATTCCGGAGATTAATTACATACTCATAGGATGACTGGGTATCCTGAGTCATCTCTGAGTCAATCAATAAGTCTTTTATTAGTCCCATAGGACCTCTTGGTGGAGCGCCAAAGACTAACTGAAATGGAGAGAAGCCAGTTTGTTCATGTGGCACCTCTTGATAAGCGAATAACACGGCTGGGAGTACTCTGTCCCGGTCCTGTGGATGGTTAACTGTAACTTTATGTAACATTTGTTTGAGTGTGCGGTTAAGTCTTTCTACTGCACCATTACTCATTGGGTGATAAATGCTGCTGAGATTTCTATTTATATTCCAAGTCTTCATTACTTCTGTCATAGTCTCAGATATAAATTGAGATCCATGATCTGATAAAAGCTTCCTAGGAAAACCTACTCTAGAAAAGATTAGGTGTAGTGCATCAGCTACATCTGTGGTGGTGGTGGTTTTCAATGGGATGGCTTCTGGCCATCGTGTGCATAAATCGATGCAAGTGAGAACAAATCTATGTCCTCTGGCTGATGGTAAAAGTGGGCCAATAATATCAATGGCCATCTTGTCAAAGGGTCTCACAGATATGTCACAAGCCTGAATAGGCGCCGTGTGAAAGGCTCCTCGTGCTTTCACTTCCTGGCATATCGTACAGGAGCGTACGTACTGTGAAATATCTCGTGATACTCCCGACCAAAAAAAAGAAGATAATACTCGAGAATGTGTCCGAGTATATCCCATGTGACCTGCGCACTTAGAATCATGTGCGTGTTGAAGTATGTACCGTCTAAAAGCAAAAGGTACCATGACCTGTTGTCTTACTTGAGTTTTATCCATAAAACATCTTAATAATATGTCATTTTTAATAATAAACCAATGATTATTATTATTGTTCATAGCAAGATTGTCAACTTCGTTGACCAGTGCAAAAAATTTTTTTAATGATCTGTCTTCCTTCTGTTTTGCAGCACAGGATGCTCGGTCAATCGAAGAATGAACCTCAATATTTTCATGTTTGTCTGTTTCCCTTTTTTCAGTGTCCATAGTCTCTAATTGTTTCGTCTGTGCTCTGGTTATTACTGCATTTCCGATGCATAGATTATTTTTTTCCCATTCAATAATCTCTTCTGGTGTGCAATCCTTACTTCCATGTATGCATCCCACCATAAGGTCGGCAATTGGGTTCCTTAACATGCATGCTTTAACGTTACCTGTGAAAAAAGGTGTATTAATATGTATAATAGCAGTTGGATAACATTCTATTGTTCCTCCAAAAGTCATGCACCTGACATGTTCTCCAGTTGCACAATTAGGATGAACAAGTGACTGACGGATTCTGATCGTTGTCGATCCAGAATCTCTTAAAACTGAGACGATGGATCCATTAACTTTTCCTCTGTTGAAGATCAGCGAGCCTGTTCCGTCATTGACTGCCAGACTGACTTCTGGGAGAATGTGTCCGCAGTTCAGAACCGTCTCTTTTGCCTTCTGAAATATAAGATTACATTCTGGGCAACTATTTGCCACATTATAATTCATTGCATAACATGTAGACGAAGACTGTATTCTGTTATTAGTAGGTGAACTCTGAACCCCAGGGGTTGTAGCATTAGTAACGGCTGCCCCTGTATTATGATTATAATTTGTCGATCCTGTCTTCTTCTTGTCTTAATTCTTCTTTCTTTTCCGCCTCTTTTCTTTCAAGTTCTGCTTTCTTTTCCGCCTCTTTTCTTTCAAGTTCTTCCATCTCTGCCTTGTATTTTGCAAGTTGTTGTTCCGCAAATTCCAGGAGTGCATCTCCCTTTTTATTACAATCTTTTCCAATTTTAATGAAATGATCCAAGGTAAGCATTCTTAACGTTAATTTATTTAAGTATTCAATCACTAATGTCTAGTAATCACCAATAGAATCTATGTAGATATTTGTAATTACTCAACGAATGAATAATCAATACAAGAAATTGCAATATTCTTGTACTGTTATTTATAAGTTCCACAAATCTATAATATTTTGTAAAAATATTATATGTACCCACTAATATCTATCATAAATAGTTATGATATTTTTTTATCTAAGATGCTGAAATTATATCATGCACTTAATATTAGTATTCAATAATTATGGGTATTATCCCTAAATAATTAGGTTATTTAATCTTTAATAGTTACTAAGTTCACACTGTAGTACTGAGAAAGTGTACTAATTAACATTTAATATGTCTTAATATGTTATAAATTTATAATAATTAATCATTGTATATTATGCCATAATCATGAGCTATAAAGTGCATTGCCCATTTCTTGGACCACCACTGCAAATTGGTGCAAAGTCCCTAATTCCTCCTTAAAATTCATAAAAATTTAATCATATTCATCTACACTCTTATTAATGAATAAATTATAGTATTAATATTAAATTATAAATGGATGAGATGAAGACAAACAACACAATTTGTTAACCAAGGATTACAGAACAGTATTACAATACGACAAAGACATTTTCACAATAAAAATGCATTTATAACTAAGTAGAATAAACCGGAAGTGAGAGATCAAAGAGTGAACTGAATAGAAACTTAACCTGCGTACACAAAAATTAGTGACGTATACATGGACTCATTAACGGTTATACAAATATATAAACGAAATGATAGTCAGATCAGAAAAACACGATAGATTACAAACATAACTACAGAAATGAATAAAAAATTAGAACTAAATACACTAGAATACCCCAGTTATTACTAGACTAGACACCTAACATGTAAGGTCAATTAATTGCAAATTCGAACGGACAAAATCACCGGAAAGTCGTCGATGGGTTCTTCGTTAAATGCAATTAACTAACGGCCTTAAGAACAATTAAAATCAGTTCGTGGCATCCAGAGAGCCATAGAATTGATTTCAATTCACCGCCCAACCATTCCCACGAATTAGGAACAACACAAACGGTGAAAACAGAGATAACATATATATATGAAACATAGAATAGACATGCCCGTACAGACGAAATGGACTTAGTACTGTGTGTGGTTTATGACAGACAATAGTCACAATTAAACTTATCTTTTAAATGCTCCGGCGATGCCAAGTTCATCAACGGATTAAAACAAATGTCTTAACATTGTCTGCTCCTCGTTGGTATCTAAAGATTGTCCATTTCTTTATCAAATTCATCAAACTATGTTCACGTTGAAGGTTGTCGTTTGATCTGTTGGCATGTACGCACAATAGTATGACGTCAGCTTTGTGTAACTATGCATCTGCATCATAGGTCACGTTTTAGCATATCACGTGATTGTTCATTGAAAGTAAACAATTCCTTCGGAGTTCAATGAAAAAAATTTTTCCTTTTTTTTTGTGTTCTTTCGTCCCCAAACAATGGCCAACCACTGTTGCAAGGAGGGGGGTTGTTGTGTTTCTTCTTCTTATATATATATAATGTCACCGCTGTTGCAAAACCTCCTCTGTTTAAATGTGTGACCGTTGAAGATTTTCATTGACTGAAGGAAGCTTCCACTTCCATTGGCCAGTGCATCAATTCATTCATTTTATTTCTGTATCGTGCTTGATGGTGTATTACGCGAAGATGGGTGTATAATCTTGTGACTATCACAACTGTTGGAACTAGTCAACCTCAATGAATGTGATAAGTCCCTTTTGAGTCCAAACAATTTATTACACATTTCAGACATCATACGTTGATCATGAATACATCACATATATAATTTAGAATCCTATATTGAATTAGCTATCTTTGCATATCAGTCCTTTGTCCCGTAAATCTGAATTACTGTAGGCAGAACGACATAACTATATGCACGCGTGGTTGGTGATCCCAACAACCGACAGTGAGATTATGCGTCTGGCACTAATATAACTGTTGCTGTCATTTTCGACGGAGTCATCTGTCAAGTTATTTGCTTATGTTTGTATCATAAGTATAATTGTGTCTTTACCTGCGATGTCAGGTTGATTAGGGGTTGTCTTCCCTTGTTTATTCATTCATTGTGTTTGACCTTTAGGGTCAGAGGTTGACAGTTCGGCGTAGGCCTATGGGAAGGTTTTTTAAGCGGGAGTGAGATATACTTCCGGGAAGCCGGGAGGTCCTGTTTTTCTGAAGGGACCAAGAGTCCATTGTTTTTCGGGGAGAATCTTCGAAGTAACTGCTATGGCAGTTTTCCCCAGTGAATCTCTGTGCGTCGGGATGACGACAGAATTCCTTGTGTAGTTCTGAGGATTCATTTACCAGGTAATACCGACCTTTATGCATTATTACGCTTTTCGGTGGCAGAACATGTAAAGGATTACCTAGGGTGAACAGCAGTTCACGGATCCGCCATTTCAGAACTTATATATTTGTGCTCGAGGTAGCCATCCAAGACTGTTAGTCTTATATTGTCCAGAAATCCAGTGACGAAGATATATTGTGGGAGCCGCAGATTGGCGGAACTTCTATCTACAATAAGTATTACTGCAGGGTTGATGATAACCTATTTAACAGAAGTACACGGCCGACGTTAGGACGAGGCCTGTGCTTCCGGCTATTATACTACAGCCTGATATGTGCAATTGGCAGGGAGTGCCAAGTTGCACCTGTGTGTCAAGGTAACTAAGGCATCTGACGCGTTTAGTCAGAGACGCCAAGGGCGACGCTACGAACTGTCATTATTGAAGAACTTTGCTATTGACCATGCACGTCTATTCTGATGTTTACCTTTTTGAATGCCAAATGTATACCTATCGATGTCAGGTCAGCATGACCTTGTTACACTGACTGTTCCTGTTGATATTATGTGTGTTCCCGTCAATAAATGTCTTGAAACATGCCTGCAGTGTCAAAGCATCCTTGATTACTGCATGTGAGAGTATGGGTTGCAGGATCTACATCTATACGAGCCTAAACACATTCGCGTCTTCATTCGCACCCACACTCAATTCATCATACGCTCGCACTACACATCTAACAACATGTATACTGTCTTGGGCCAGTGATCACCTCAACAAGAAAAAAAAGACAGTTACATTTCTGGTGGACCAGTTACGTGGGCTCTTATGATACATTTCTTGTCGCCAATGTGGCCTAGAAACTTACATTTCTGATGGACCAGATCTGTGGGTTTAAAAAGAACAGAGCGAGCATTTGACATTATTGTTGACATTTATGGATCCAGAAATTTACATTCCTGGTTGGCTGTTACATGTATGATGTCTCCAGTTTTGTCGAGAAAGTTACAAGAAGGACAAGTACACATTACACTTCTGATCTGTGGGTCTAAGCTACACACGGGACAGCCGTAACACACAGCGCTAATTCTACACTTGCAAGTTTTGGCTACAACAGGACAGATATAGGTCATCAACGGTTGACACAAATAAACAGTACGAGCATTTATATTATAATGCTACATAAAGCATAACAAGACAAGTACTGAAGTGAACTACTAGGCATTTGCTACGTGGACCATAACTGCATAGAAGGCGGGTTCCTATTGTAAACAGTACTGCGGGTTGTTACACGTTTCATTCAACAACAGACTTTTCTAGGTCAGAGCATTCAAGCTACATTGTTGGAGGTCAAGTGTCTGTAAACAGTACGTGAAATTGTAAACATTCAATGTGCAAGCCCTAATTTGAGAAGGTCATAGTAACTTTGGTTCGTGAATACCACTTTATGTTACAGTGGATTTGACGTTCAGTGCGCGTTTGACATTTCGTTTCTGTGTTCGCAAGGAGCAAGAAATTTATTTTAGTTTCAGCTGTGACTGAACTTGTTCTGCAACACATTGAAATTGATTGCTATATGTTTATGTCACTTCTACTGTTTTGTGTATTTTTCTGCGGGTTTTTCGGTTGGTGGGTCTTACGGTAAATATGCCACTTGATCGAGGCTTACTGTAAGCGGTCTGTAGGTGCAAATTTTCTTAATTTGGAAATTTGCTAGTGACAATTGGTCGCTATTGATGTTAGCTGTGATGTAATTGTACTTAACGTTGTTTTTGTAATATTTTGTCTGTTTTTCAGTTTTGATTGTCGATTTGTTTTGTTTGTATTCTGTAGGTCTCTCCTTTCTTGTGTATTTCTCTACACATTTTTGGTTAAAACAGTGTTGCCATTTGTATTGTTTTGTATTTTTGTCTTTGTATTTTTTTTTTGGTTGTACTACATTACTGTCATGCACAGTCTACATACACATACTTGGTCATGTTTTGATATTATTGATAAGGTAGACTCTTCATATAGAGTTTGTTAAATAATATTATATAAGATATTTATACAAGTTCTTTGATAAAAGACTTGTTATCTACAAAGATTGAGACAGTAAAATAAAGTGAAGTGAGTATACAAGTCTAGCATTTCAGACTTGTCTCCCATTGAAGTGGGATAAGGTAATTTATTTAATTTTTTTTCAGGTTTCTGATCTCATTAGACAGAATGTCTACATTGGATTTCTTCATCCAGCAAGGGTTGACCCTTGGTAAGTCTGGTAAAGAATTGGAAGAATATTCATCTGCTCAATTCGCCATTGCATTAAAGTCAGAAGAAAAGAAACAAAAAGAGGAAATTAAATTGAAAGCAGAAGCTGAACTAAAGAAGCTAGAAGCTGAGAATAGAAGATTAGAACTTGAAGAAAGAAGGTATCAAAGAGAGGCTGAGGAGAGAAAAGCTCAAGCTGCTGCTGAGGAGAGGAAAGCTCAAGCTGCAGCTGATGAAAGAAAATTCCAGATGGAAATGGAAGACAAAAAACTTCAAGCTGCTGCAGAGGAAAAAAAACTTCAAGCTGCTGCAGAGGAAAAAAAACTTCAAGCTGCTGCTGAGGCTGAAATTAGAAAAATGGAACATGAGGAAAGAAAACAGAAGATGGAACTTGATGAAAAACTCGCAATTTTGGAGTTAGAGAAATTGAAATTGGCGAGTACGGGTGCTCAGCAAACAACTTCGAGTACGACAAAGGAGTTTGTTAGTAGGATTAAATTGCCTCATTTCAATCCTTTAAAGGATGACGTAGCAGATTATCTAGATAGATTCCAATTTTTGTGCGATACGCATAACATAAAAAAGGAAAAATATGTTGAACAACTGATGCCATTTTTTACAGGTGACACAGTGACTACTCTTATGACAATAGACGAACATGAGAGGACTAATTATGATGTTGTCAGGGCAGCATTACTAAAAAAATACCAATTAAAACAAGAAGACTATCGTCTTCGTTTTAGGACAATGTTGCCAGAAAATGGAGTAGATTTCTCTGATTTTGTTACAAAGATACGTCGTACATTTACACGATGGGTTGAGTTGTCTCAGATTGAGAAAACATATGAAGGTCTAATGGACTTATTATTGCGAGATAAGGTTTTGTCATCTGTTAATGATTCTTTTCTTGCATTCCTTCATGAGCGTAAGCCTAAAAACTTAAAAGAAATGGAGGAATACTGTTGTCAGTATGCCACAGCACATCCCCATGCTACAGTTAGCAATTCTAAAGTGAAAGAAGGGTTGCCAGCTGCTTCGGCAACACCATATGGCCCTAATTTCAGAAAAAAATTTCAGGGTGCTCAACAAAATTGGAATAGGGGAAGTAATCAAAATTACACTCAGAAGCGGAGTAATCCAACACATGATGGTTCTTCGTCTATGCAGTGGAGACAAGATGGTAGTTCTCGTAATTTTAGTGGTAATAATTTGAGACACTTTCGTAAAGGCTATCCAAATAATAACTATTCAAATTTTCGAGGTAATCATTCTCGACGTCAAGATTATGACGATGGTGAATTTAGAAACCGGGATTCAAACCGGAATGATGATTACAATAGGCAATATGATAACAATTACAGGGGAAATGATAGTCGAAATAATTACAGGGGAAATGATAATCGAGGTAGACCTAGGTTTAACAAAAAAAGACCTTACCAACAGGCAAACTCTGCGCAACAAGAGTTTGATGGAGCCTGTAATACAGTAAATGATAGTGGTAACTCTAGGGCTATCACTGGTTGTGCTTTCGATTTTGGGAGAGCAACTGAATGCCCCCAATGCTTAACATTGTTTGACTCATCAACTGTATCTACGCTAAGTTGTGGTCACCCTCTTCCTGCTCTACCTGCTACAGTTGCGCATGATGGGAGAGGATCTCTCATCTTACATAAAGGTCTAATAAATGATAG
This sequence comes from Oreohelix idahoensis, assembly GCA_024509875.1. Taxonomy (NCBI): domain Eukaryota; kingdom Metazoa; phylum Mollusca; class Gastropoda; order Stylommatophora; family Oreohelicidae; genus Oreohelix; species Oreohelix idahoensis. The sequence goes on from JAMPIV010010000.1 coordinate 537,336, forward strand.
GCTAGTCTCAGTACTTTTCGATTCGGGATGTACTACCGTCGGGGTTAAGGAGTCTCTGATAGATCCTTGCTGTGCCACTGGAAAAACAATCAAATGTGTTACATTTGGTGGTACTATGGAAAGCTATCCTACTGCTATTATTAGGATTGACACTCCTTTCTTCACAGGAGATGTCCATGCATGTCTTCTTCCTAATCCTATTGCGGATCTTATAATCGGTCGTATTCATGGGGTTAAGGAATGCACCCCGCAACAAATTTCTAGTTGGGAAGAAAAAAACATTCAAACGGTCAATGCAGTGGTGACAAGAGCTCAAGCTCTTAATCCCCCAACTTCATCTGATAATAGTAATGAAGTTGATAGCCAAGACGAGCACTTGGTGATTTCCCATGACTCGTTTGTTAAACGTCAAGAAGAGGATCCTTCTTTGAAGAAATACTTCCTTCTTGCAAAGAAAGGGGATCCCAATCAAAATACGAATCACAAATCGTATATCACTATGAAGAATGGTATATTGGTACGAATGGTACAACACTCGGACAAGTCTATGCACTCGCAAATTCTTGTGCCTAAGTGTATGAGAGCCTTAATTCTTCGGCATGCACACGATTCTCAGTGTGCGGGACACATGGGTTTTTCCAGAACTAAAACTAGAGTCCTTGCGTCATTCTTTTGGCCATTCGTGAATAAAGACATCCGAATTTATTGCCGATCTTGCAAAATTTGTCAAGAGGTCAAGTCTAGGGGTCCGAGACATGCTGCTCCTATTCAGGCTGCAGATATTCCGATTCGGCCGTTTCAGAAAATGGCTATAGACATCATTGGTCCGTTCAAAATTAAGTCAGCCAGAGGACACCAATTTATCCTCACTTGCGTGGACATGTGCACGCGTTGGCCAGAGGCTATTCCTCTGAAGAGCATATCAACTGTCGATATCGCTGATGCTCTTTGGCTCGTATTTTCTCGTCTGGGATTCCCCGGAGAAATACTGTCGGATCACGGCACTCAGTTAATTTCGGACGTTATGTCTCAGGTAATGGCTACGCTAGACATTAAAAGGTCTCTCAGTAGTATTTATCATCCAATGTCCAATGGATTGGTAGAACGTCTTAACAGGACACTAAAGAACTTACTTGGCAAGATAACGGAGGATCATCCTGAAGATTGGGACAGGGTTTTACCTGCAGTCCTCTTTGCCTATAGAGAGGTTCCCAACGAGCATACAGGGTTTTCTCCTTTCGAACTTGTCTTTGGCGCGCAACCGCGCGGGCCAATGTCCTTGTTACACGATTTGATAACTTCCGATAATATTGACGATGATACACAATCGTCATATGAATATGTTATAGCTCTTAGAGAAAAGATTATCGAATCGTGCAGGTTAGCAACTTCATCTTCCGAATTTGCGAAAGAAAAAGCTAGGCGATTTGCTAATAAGAAAAGACGCCTACGTCAACTTTGTCCTGGAGACAAAGCATATGTCTTACTGCCCTCAAGAGAGAATAGACTTCTCATTTCTTGGAAGGGTCCATACACTATAGTCTCGAAAATTTCTGATGTCGACTATATTGTCGATGTGGATGGAAGGCATAAAACCTTCCATATAAATATGCTAACAGAGTTTATTGAACGTCCAGACTATTTACAGCCTATTTTCCAGGCGACGGACGACTCTCCGTTCAACATGGTCACATCTCATCCCTGTCCGTTATACAGGATGAGGAAACTATTTTTTCTGACGTGAACTTACCTCTTCCTACGATTCCACTTACTTCAACGGAATCGTGGAGAGACGTTACAGTCTCTTCTAACTTGTCTTTTGAGGAACAACGTCAAGTATCCTCTACGTTACAATCATATCAGGATGTCCTTACCGACATTCCTGGACACACAGATGTCATAGAACATGACATCATACTTACTGATCGTAATCCGATCAGAGTAAGACCATACCCAATACCTATTCATTTTCAAGCACAAGTCGAGAAAGAATTGGATGAAATGATTCAACTACAAATAATTGAACCATCCACTTCAGCTTATTCTTCGTCGATAGTTATTGTTCGAAAGAAAGACAATAACATACGTCTTTGCGTTGATTATCGCAAATTAAATCAAGTTACGAAGTTCGATGCTGAACCTATGCCGTTATTAGATGATCTACTTATTAGACTTTCTAAAGCTAAATTCTTTACTAAACTAGACTTGTCGAAAGGTTATTGGCAAGTCCCATTGACGGAACACGCCAAACCTCTCACTGCTTTTTCGACACCTAGGGGTCTGTTTCAATGGAATTTTATGCCTTTCGGGCTTATGAACGCCCCAGCGACTTTCGTGCGCATGATGCGACGAATTCTATCAGATCGTGCAGATGTCATTGCATATTTAGACGACATCTGTCTTTTCAGCGATACTTGGGAAGAACACTATGTGGGTCTGAAGGAATTGCTATCTACTCTACGTGAGCATAGTTTGACTGCTAAACCCTCTAAAGCTTTTGTTGGGTTTAGTGAAATTTCCTTCCTAGGTCATCGAGTTGGTCATGGTCTGTTGAAGACAGAGGACCAAAACATTTCAAAGATATTAAATATCTCGGTTCCGAAGACAAAAAAGCAAGTGCGTAGTCTCTTGGGATTGATACAATTCTATGGAAGATTCATTGAGAATCTGTCCTCCATTATGGCACCACTTTCAACGTTATTGAAAAAAGGTTCTCCTAATATGGTGCGTTGGTCCCAAGAATGCCAATCTTCATTGGATCAGGTTAAGAATTTGTTCTCATCTCATCCTATCTTAAGACTACCGACGATTGATAAGACTTTTGTCCTTCGTAGTGATGCCTCTTCCACTGGCATTGGAGCGGCACTAATGCAGGAATATTCAGGAACTCTGCATCCTGTAATGTATATTTCTAGGAAGCTGAATGCGGCAGAAAGGAATTACTCGGTTTTGGACCGTGAATTGTTGGCTATGGTTTGGTCCATTCTTAAGCTACAAAGGTTCCTTCTGGGCGCGCATTTCTTTATGGAAACCGACCAAAAAGCTCTTACGGCTATGCAAAGTAAGGATTTGAAGAGCTCGAGATCTACTCGTTATGCTATTGCTCTTCAGCCTTTCCATTTCACGGTGCGAGCTATCCGTGGTTCGGATAATGTGATGGCGGACATATTGTCTAGATGCCCACATGATTCCAGTTAAATCTTGTGTCCTAGTTTTTCCTGATATATTTTCAGACTTAGGTCTGTCCTTAATATCATAATATGTTGTAATACAAATGTATTTGGATGATGTTTAGATAATTTAACAAATTTCATTTTGTCCATCCATCAGTGATATGTTGCTAAAATAGCATTGACATTTGTATATTGCTATGATTATATTATTTAGTAATGTTTGATATATGATTGGTATTGCCAGCAACTTAGGTTTCTTGAATGGTATCCCTTAGTTTGTTTGGCTTAAAGGAAATATTTTCTCCTATGTTGGGAGATGATTTGTACCCTCTTCTATTGTACCTGATATTAGGTTCATTGTTTGCATGAGCACAGAAGTGATACTGGTGCTATCTTGCTCATGAACATATTAAAAAAAAAAAAAATTGCATTTTTTTTTTACAGGGGGGTGGTAGTAATGTTGCTGTCATTTTCGACGGAGTCATCTGTCAAGTTATTTGCTTATGTTTGTATCATAAGTATAATTGTGTCTTTACCTGCGATGTCAGGTTGATTAGGGGTTGTCTTCCCTTGTTTATTCATTCATTGTGTTTGACCTTTAGGGTCAGAGGTTGACAGTTCGGCGTAGGCCTATGGGAAGGTTTTTTAAGCGGGAGTGAGATATACTTCCGGGAAGCCGGGAGGTCCTGTTTTTCTGAAGGGACCAAGAGTCCATTGTTTTTCGGGGAGAATCTTCGAAGTAACTGCTATGGCAGTTTTCCCCAGTGAATCTCTGTGCGTCGGGATGACGACAGAATTCCTTGTGTAGTTCTGAGGATTCATTTACCAGGTAATACCGACCTTTATGCATTATTACGCTTTTCGGTGGCAGAACATGTAAAGGATTACCTAGGGTGAACACAGCTCACTGATCCGCCATTTCAGAACTTATATATTTGTGCTCGAGGTAGCCATCCAAGACTGTTAGTCTTATATTGTCCAGAAATCCAGTGACGAAGATATATTGTGGGAGCCGCAGATTGGCGGAACTTCTATCTACAATACAGTATTACTGCAGGGTTGATGATAACCTATTTAACAGAAGTACACGGCCGACGTATGTGATAGGCTAGTCTCAGGCTGTGCAATTGGGATGTAGTTACCGTCAAGGTTAAGGCATCTGTCGCTGAAGAGACGCTGTGCGACGCTACGAACTGTCTGATGTTTACTTTGCTATTGACCATGCACGTCTATTCTGATGTTTACCTTTTTGAATGCCAAATGTATACCTATCGATGTCAGGTCAGCATGACCTTGTTACACTGACTGTTCCTGTTGATATTATGTGTGTTCCCGTCAATAAATGTCTTGAAACATGCCTGCAGTGTCAAAGCATCCTTGATTACTGCATGTGAGAGTATGGGTTGCAGGATCTACATCTATACGAGCCAATGCATTCATTCGCACAACACTCAACTCTTCATACCTCGCACTACACATCTGACAACAGTAATGGGCCAGTTGATACCTCAACAGAAAAAAAAGACAGTTACATAACTCGTTTGTTAAACGTCAAGAAGAGGATCCTTCTTTGAAGAAATACTTCCTTCTTGCAAAGAAAGGGGATCCCAATCAAAATACGAATCACAAATCGTATATTACTATGAAGAATGGTATATTGGTACGAATGGTACAACACTCGGACAAGTCTATGCATTCGCAAATTCTTGTGCCTAAGTGTATGAGAGCCTTAATTCTTCGGCATGCACACGATTCTCAGTGTGCTGGACACATGGGTTTTTCCAGAACTAAAACTAGAGTCCTTGCGTCATTCTTTTGGCCATTCGTGAATAAAGACATCCGAATTTATTGCCGATCTTGCAAAATTTGTCAAGAGGTCAAGTCTAGGGGTCCGAGACATGCTGCTCCTATTCAGGCTGCAGATATTCCGATTCGGCCGTTTCAGAAAATGGCTATAGACATCATTGGTCCGTTCAAAATTAAGTCAGCCAGAGGACACCAATTTATCCTCACTTGCGTGGACATGTGCACGCGTTGGCCAGAGGCTATTCCTCTGAAGAGCATATCAACTGTCGATATCGCTGATGCTCTTTGGCTCGTATTTTCTCGTCTGGGATTCCCCGGAGAAATACTGTCGGATCACGGCACTCAGTTAATTTCGGACGTTATGTCTCAGGTAATGGCTACGCTAGACATTAAAAGGTCTCTCAGTAGTATTTATCATCCAATGTCCAATGGATTGGTAGAACGTCTTAACAGGACACTAAAGAACTTACTTGGCAAGATAACGGAGGATCATCCTGAAGATTGGGACAGGGTTTTACCTGCAGTCCTCTTTGCCTATAGAGAGTTCCTTGAGCATACAGGGTTTTCTCCTTTCGAACTTGTCTTTGGCGCGCAACCGCGCGGCCAATGTCCTTGTTACACGATTTGATAACTTCCGATAATATTGACGATGATACACAATCGTCATATGAATATGTTATAGCTCTTAGAGAAAAGATTATCGAATCGTGCAGGTTAGCAACTTCATCTTCCGAATTTGCGAAAGAAAAAGCTAGGCGATTTGCTAATAAGAAAAGACGCCTACGTCAACTTTGTCCTGGAGACAAAGCATATGTCTTACTGCCCTCAAGAGAGAATAGACTTCTCATTTCTTGGAAGGGTCCATACACTATAGTCTCGAAAATTTCTGATGTCGACTATATTGTCGATGTGGATGGAAGCATAAAACCTTCCATATAAATATGCTAACAGAGTTTATTGAACGTCCAGACTATTTACAGCCTATTTTCCAGGCGACGGACGACTCTCCAGTTCAACATGGTCACATCTCATCCCTGTCCGTTATACAGGATGAGGAAACTATTTTTTCTGACGTGAACTTACCTCTTCCTGCGATTCCACTTACTTCAACGGAATCGTGGAGAGACGTTACAGTCTCTTCCAACTTGTCTTTTGAGGAACAACGTCAAGTATCCTCTACGTTACAATCATATCAGGATGTCCTTACCGACATTCCTGGACACACAGATGTCATAGAACATGACATCATACTTACTGATCGTAATCCGATCAGAGTAAGACCATACCCAATACCTATTCATTTTCAAGCACAAGTCGAGAAAGAATTGGATGAAATGATTCAACTACAAATAATTGAACCATCCACTTCAGCTTATTCTTCGTCGATAGTTATTGTTCGAAAGAAAGACAATAACATACGTCTTTGCGTTGATTATCGCAAATTAAATCAAGTTACGAAGTTCGATGCTGAACCTATGCCGTTATTAGATGATCTACTTATTAGACTTTCTAAAGCTAAATTCTTTACTACTAACTTGACTTGTCGAAAGGTTATTGGCAAGTCCCACTGACGGAACACGCCAAACCTCTCACTGCTTTTTCGACACCTAGGGGTCTGTTTCAATGGAATTTTATGCCTTTCGGGCTTATGAACGCCCCAGCGACTTTCGTGCGCATGATGCGACGAATTCTATCAGATCGTGCAGATGTCATTGCATATTTAGACGACATCTGTCTTTTCAGCGATACTTGGGAAGAACACTATGTGGGTCTAAAGGAATTGCTATCTACTCTACGTGAGCATAGTTTGACTGCTAAACCCTCTAAAGCTTTTGTTGGGTTTAGTGAAATTTCCTTCCTAGGTCATCGAGTTGGTCATGGTCTGTTGAAGACAGAGGACCAAAACATTTCAAAGATATTAAATATCTCGGTTCCGAAGACAAAAAAGCAAGTGCGTAGTCTCTTGGGATTGATACAATTCTATGGAAGATTCATTGAGAATCTGTCCTCCATTATGGCACCACTTTCAACGTTATTGAAAAAAGGTTCTCCTAATATGGTGCGTTGGTCCCAAGAATGCCAATCTTCATTGGATCAGGTTAAGAATTTGTTCTCATCTCATCCTATCTTAAGACTACCGACGATTGATAAGACTTTTGTCCTTCGTAGTGATGCCTCTTCCACTGGCATTGGAGCGGCACTAATGCAGGAATATTCAGGAACTCTGCATCCTGTAATGTATATTTCTAGGAAGCTGAATGCGGCAGAAAGGAATTACTCGGTTTTGGACCGTGAATTGTTGGCTGTTTGGTCCATTCTTAAGCTACAAAGGTTCCTTCTGGGCGCGCATTTCTTTATGGAAACCGACCAAAAAGCTCTTACGGCTATGCAAAGTAAGGATTTGAAGAGCTCGAGATCTA